>SJYA01001220.1:905564-1003514 GCA_006410615.1 Neotragus moschatus | reverse complement strand
ATATATATATGTGTGTATATATCCCAAATTCTACAGTTTGGTAGTATTTAAGACAACTTCCAGCTAGCCTACATACAGAAGCTTTTTATATTCTGAAAATCTCACCTAAAAGTAAAGAAATATAGGGACTATGTTCCATAGCTAATGGGTAGATGTAGCCAACACTTACCTATTTATCTATCTAAAGTCTACCCGTCAATTCATGTGCTTACAGCATTGGTCCCTCAGAAGATATGCCCTTAAAATGCATCATTACTTGTCTGGCCTGGGTTGAGATAGTTTGGTTGTACCTGAGTTGTGTCCTTTATCCCAGTAGGACAATGAGTTTCTTCCCAGGGGACTTGGAATTAAGCCCACAATATAATAAACATGGTTTGGCTGGTTTCTTAAATGAACAAGATATAAGCTTAAGAGCAATAAGAATGATTTCTTGCTATGTATATTAGGTAATTGAAAAAAAATAGAAAATTGAAAATATGGAGAAACAGGAGATGCATGCAAAGAAAGAAAAATAAGAGAAAATCTTATCTGGCATTCACATTTCTGATTCCAGTTTGTTTCTGAGGACCAGCTGCAACCTGTATTAGAAAATGATCTTTAAAAAAGTTTCCACCTTTTATTTAAGATATTTGATAGGATTTTATTATTTTCAATTAGAGAATGCCAAAAATATAGAAACTGGTGGCAAGATGAGTCAAAAGAAAGAGTGGCATGGTAGAATTTCAACAATCCCAGGTTGAGTCATTCACAATTCTTGCCATGCCTTATAATAAAAGAAAAACTAGACCTATGAGTATCAGAGCGAAATAATTTTAAAATATATAAAGAACAACAACCAAAAAGAAGATCTTAAAAGCAGTCAAAGATAAGAGACACTTTACCCTCAAAGAAGCAGCAATATGATTGACAGCTGACTTCTCAATGGAAATAGTACAAGCCCAGGATAACGGAAGGGTGGCTTTTTTTTAAAGTTCTGAAAGAAAAATTTGCCAACCTCGAATTTAAAGCACACTGAGGAAGGGAGAGAAGAAAACTCTCCTTAATATGCCAACAAATGTGGAAGCACTTCAGAATTCTGAAGCTATCACCCCATTACCACACAGATTACTCATCAATGATAAAGGGAACACAGTACCTATATAATAAGAGATCTGGCAGTCACCATCTCAAGCAAATGGTCAAGCTGGGAATCACTAATATTAAGCAACCCAACCTTATGTGCCTCTCAGTGTACTACAATATCACCTATAATATCATAATATCAAGGATACTATGAAGTATCCTTCAGTTCAGTTTAGTTCAGTCGCTCAGTTGTGTCCAACTCTTTGCGACCCCATGAATCACAGCACGCCAGGCCTCCCTGTCCATCACCAACTCCCGGAGTTCACCCAGAATCACGTCCATCGAGTCAGTGATGCCATCCAGCCATCTCATCCTCTGTCGTCCCCTTCTCCTCCTGCCCCCGATCCCTCCCAGCATCACAGTCTCTTCCAATGAGTCAACTCTTCACATGAGGTGGCCAAAGTACTGGAGCTTCAGCTTTAGCATCATTCCTTCCAAAGAAACCCCAGGGTTGATCTCCTTCAGAATGGACTGGTTCGATCTCCTTGCAGCCCAAGGGACTCACAAGAGTCTTCTCCAACACCACAGTATCCTTACAAAATAAAATACTAACCTGAATAAAAATCAAGTCTCTAGACATAACTAGCAACTTACTAGAATTTCACAAGTTAGAGGAACAATTAAATGAGATCATGTAGGGAAAAGCAATCAAACAAATTCAAAATAAAGGGCAACCTTTCTACTACTAGCCTGGATTCTTCAAAAGTCCATGTCATTTTTTTTTTTTTTAGTAGGAAATAGTTCTAGACTAAAGAATAATCAAAGTCACTGTATGTAACTTGGTTGAAACATCATTCTGTTAAAAAAAAATCTATAAGAGATATACTTGGGAAAATTGGAGAAATTTTGGACTGAATATCAGAATATGTTGAATTATTTTAATGTTCTTACATGTGATGATATCATTGTATATTTATGTAGCAGAATTCTTTGTTTTTAGGATATATCTGCTGAAATATTTAGGATAACATGTCATGATGTCTAAAATATACTTTACAATGATGCAGGAAACACAGATTGAGTTGCTGAAATCTAGGTGAAGAATATATTTAAATCTATTATGCTATTCTTTCCTTTCATTAAATGTTTAAACCTTTCCCTACTTAAAAAAGAATAGGGGGGAAATAATTTTTTAGCTCCTTTTAAAGGAACTTAACCATAGGTAATTATTTGATACAAATGGCAAAATCCAATACAAAATATTTTGGGAATGGGGGAGGCATTTATTCATTCTCATTAGTAGAATAAATATAGTTTCAGATATGAAACCTTTCTGGCCCATCTCTTGGCTCTGTTTACACTGAGGCAAGCTTACAAGGTGAACGGAAATCTCTAGAAACTTCCCATTTGCATCCTACCTGTTTAGCACTCCTGACAAAAAGAATGCCTCTTTCAAGTAATTCCAGCAAAATCCCTCAGCCTAGTTTATATCACACCTCTGAAATAAACCATCATATTAAAAGGTTGAATATGCCAAGGGGCAAGATTTGAGACATGTGCCTAACCTTTACAATCATGGGTGGTTTTAGGTCTACTGACTGAAAGTGATTAAGGGTGGTTATTCATAGGTTAACAGAAGGAAAATATGGTAAATCTGGTTATTATAACCAGAAAAATTTTTTGTAGGGGGAGAGGAGGTGGGAGGCGGGTAGATATATGGGTAAAATAATGACCATCTACAGATTCTTTCTTCTTTAATGGGAGTTTGAGGAGTGCAGAGATTTGGACTACACCCGACATCCAAGTAGGGATTAACCTCCAACAAGGTAGGCCCAGAGAGAGAAGACTGGTAACAGAAAATTGTTTTAGCACATGTATCAAATAGGCAGGTTTCAACTGAAAGACACAGAAGAACTGAATAAAATATGTGCAAAGGAAATTTCTAATGCTGACATCTTTGAGGCACCCACAAATGCAAAGTCTCTTCCACATATGGCCTTAAAACCTGCCTCTCATCACCTAGTTTTTGGGGTCTTCCCTACAGAGACTCTTCTCTTAGAGCCCCACTGCCTTTCCAAGTGGCCCTTTTGGCAAACCCCCTTATATGTTCCTTCCAGAGATAGGCATCTCCTTCTCCTGGGATGACTCCATCTAGCTCAGGCAAAACAGCCACGCATTAATGGTACCAGAAGACCCATTAGTGCCACACACTGCCACCATGCTATCTTTCCTTGCTTGGCTGTCAGAGCAGCTTGTTAGCCAAAGCCCTTGGCCTTTCCATTCCTCAGGCGAGGGTCATATCCTAGTCTCTTCTGCTTTTTCAACCTCATGGGGACCAATAACAAGATATCCATGCTCCTTTCAAAATCCTCTCTTGGTGTAAACTGAGGGGCAAGTTCCCCCCACCATGAGTAAACAAAATGCCATAGATCCTCCAAAAGCTTTTCTAAAAATACTTTCTCTCTTCACTTTAATATCAACCCTTTTTTCTCATAAAGGAATGTTGAGTGAGAGTTTATAAAACTGAATTTTGTGATACCTCTTTCACAGATTGGGCCATAGTGACTTAGCAGGACCCTCCCTCCTTAGGAGTGATAATTTGCCATCTATTACTTTTCCTGAGATACCAAGAATCCCATATTAACATCCTACTACATTTGACTGGTTTAGCCCAATAACACTTTATCCTGAGAATAATATCTTACCAACCAAACAATGGTGGAGCTATGGTTTTCAGGGAGAAAGGCCATCTGGTAGATAACTGTGTATCTCAGAGCAGAGTTCACATTTTTACCTAGGACAGTACCTATTTACATTCAAACAACTGGGAGAAATGGAAACTCTACTAGGGAGATTTACTGTCTTGGAGGGTGTTTGAATGTAAATAGGTGCTGTTAACATTTGAATTTTTGTACATAGGCCACTAGACTCTAAGCTGCTAAGCAGCTAAGCATTTCTGTGTTTCTTAACTGCCATATTTCCAGGACCTGGCATGCAGCCCAAGGTCTATAAAAACTTATTGATTGGCTGACTACAGACCAGTTACTTCATTATACGAGAGTTTGTTCTCAAAGAATTCATTAATGCCAATATCCTTGCATATGTGATTGCATAATATAACATGAACAATGCAGTCTATACATTTTAACTCCTGTTCTTAGAATGTTCTTGCCATGCTGTGTCATTTGTCAAGAGTTAAATTTTAAGAGTGTCTGCATAAATATAATTTAAGTCTGCAATCCAATTAACACATTAAAAGTTGACAGATTTTTTTTTTTTTTGCTAAAAAAAATAACCATTTGTCATGTATTCTGTGCCCTGATATTATCCCCACAGATATATAAGGCTAAAAAAGGCCACCTATTACTGGAGAGATGTATCTAAAAAATCTCTCAGGCTGCCTGTAATAATCTCCATTATGTATAATGACCATTTTGATAATAGTCTTTAGAAGAGGTAATGGCCCTGCTGAACGGTTATTACCTGTCTGTTCATGCTGGAAGCAAGATGCAGAAGCCAGAGGGGACAGTCAAATGGTCCTTGTGGTGTATTCTGAGGAAATAAGAAATATTTAACAGAATGCAAGAAACAGACAAGCGAGCGCCTTTTGCGGCAGAACTAGCCGCCTCTCTGCCACAAGCCTTCCTGAATTTCATAATTTAAAGCAAATGCTCCCAATAATGGATCTGCTCTCAGCCTTCAGACCAATTTCATCTGAAGCATCACTAGCTGGTCTATTAAGACAAAGGGGAAACGGCAACTGAACATTATCATATTCCTTCCTGTATTATCGTTAGAGGGTAGACTCAGGATGACAGTGACTCCAGTGGGGATAAGGGATTGTTTCTGACCACCCCTGAAAAGGAATACCTATCTGCGGCTTAGGTCAAACTGAGGGACCATATTTGATCCAGCCTCAGCCACAACTGTAACTAGAAAACATACCACCCCACCCCTCTGGGAAAGATAATTTCACAATCTCAATAGCTTCATGCCCATGGGGCAAACCAGGCCCCATTCTCCTGGGAACAGATTTTATAAAGCTCAGAGAAGCCTCCCCTTTATCTCTATTTAAGCCATCTTATGTTTCCACTAATACATTTGGCTTAAGGTGCAACATAGACTTTGGATGGGAAAGATGGTCTGAATGAGACTTTCTCTGAGAGGGTTCTGCAGAATGAGGTCATGGGTTGTTCACAGACATTATTGGTGAGGGAAGGGGAGTGTGAATTCCATGGTCCAATGAAATGGGAAAATTCTGGGTTAAAGCAATGTATGTATAAACAGATTTTTTTTTTTTTTTTTTTTGCAACAAGACTTCTTAGAGGATTTACCATGTTTGTGAACACTGTGAATCTACAAAAGGGGGATGATATAACATAGGTAGTGTTTCCCAAAAGAATTTACCCAAGGGCCTTTTATTTATTTATAGAAATATGTGAGATAGTATCTGCCATTGTTCTGAGTCTGCACTTCCCAGTAGAGCAGCCATTAACCACACATAACTGCTTAAATTTGAATTAATTAAAATTAAATCAAATTTAAAACTCAGCTCCTCGGTCACACAAGTCAGAACGCAAGCACTCAATTAGTCACAAGTGTCTAGTGGCAACTATACTGAAAAGTGCAGATATAAAACATTTTCACCACTGCAAAAAATTTTTATTGAGACACACTGCTCTAAATAATAGGTGACATTTTGAACTGAATTTGAAATGCAGCTTTTTACCGCTCAACTAATATTTGTTGGAAAACATATACTCATTCTCAAAATAAATTTTTTCTCCCTCCAAAAAAAGAAAATGAGAACTAGAGCTGATATCCTTATCCATCTGAAATTTACACAAATTATAGCACTTATGGAGATAAAATATAAGTAGCCTGGAAAACTGAAGAAAGTTGGGAAGGTCTGAAATCAGAGAATCCTCCGAGGACAGCAAGCAAAGAAAGGCTCAAAGGTAAGAAGTGGAGAAAACTGACTTGGGACAGAAGTGCTTCTGGAACAAAGGTTAAAAGAATCACATAAATCTGTTCAAACCAATCATTGATCTGTAATTGAAGCATTCTCTGTGAAATTCCAAATGGTGACTATTGCTCTCTTCTAAGGACTATAATTTAGAAAATTTTCTTTTATTGATTTTCGCTGGGCCCAAAGAGGGAAATTGATTTGAATTACACAATGCTTAGCATAGCTCTTGGCACACTGTAAATATTCAAGATATATAAGTTGGAGAACAGAAAAACTTCAATATGACAAACATTTTTAAGAATCTCATATGCTAAATAGTATGCTAAGGAATGATACAAAGATACATGAGATTTCACCCCTGCTCTCAAAATGCTCATACTTGTTCAAGTAGAAAAACAAATGTGCCAACAATATAAGACTATATGAAAAGAGACATAAGTAAAGCATGTGGAAAGTGAAATGAGGTTGAGGCCACTTCCAGACAAGATTTTTAGGAAAAGTTTCATGGAGAAGGTGACATTGGAAATATATCTTTAACCATTAAAATTTTAATTAGTTGAGCTGAAGGAACAAAAAATGTGTATGTTGTAAGAAAACCCAGAAACACGGGTTTATATAAAAGCCTACCAATATTTATAGTGATATTCAAGCTTCAATTTTTCCATAAAGCCTGTGCTAACAATCCTAACCTTCACAGGGATAGTGAAGTGGAAAAAAAAACTTCAGTCACTTGCCAGGTCTGGAATTGGAAGTAGCTACGACTTTCAATATGGAGCCTGTGGTTCATGGGTACTAAGTGATCTCAGTCGTGTCTGACTCTTTGCAACCCTATGGACAGGGGCCCACCAGGCTCCCCTCCCTGGGATTCTCCAGGTAAGAATACTGGAGTGGGTTGCCATGCCCTCGCCCAAAGGATCTTCCTGACCCAGGAATCTAATCCACACCTCTTTTGTCTTCTGCATTAGCAGGTGGATTCTCTATCATTAGAGCCACCTGGGAAGCCCATAGCCTGTGTTTTGAAACCCAAAACCTACATTTTTCTACTGAGAACAAGACATAAGGTCTACTAAAAGGGATTGCAATAAATCTCTGACCATAGAAATGGAATTCTAGTCTATAGAAATCATCTCATTCCTCATATTGACACTTTCATGAAAGTAACCTAGAGTTTGAATGACTACAAATTCTATTTTCTATAACAATGAATACATCATTATAAAAATAAGGTCTCTCTCTGCTTTATGATTGCTCATAGCCACCAATGCTCCACCTCCACTCAGCCTTAACTCACAGATGAACTCTTGTAACCACAGTCTGCTTCTTCCCACTCAAGGCCCCCTCATGGGTATCTCCTACTTGGGATATCCTCACAAGATAAACTATTTTGTAAAGGATGTAACTGAGGCACAAAAAGGTTAAGAATTTCCAAAAACAAAGACATCAAGTCAGTGACAGCATTAGACCTAGACTTAAGGAGACCTGGGTTTAGGTTACCTAATGATTGATGCTTTTGAACTGTGGTGTTGGAGAAGACTCTTGAGAGTCCCTTGGACTGCAAGGAGATCCAACCAGCCCATTCCAAAAGAGATCGGCCCTGGGATTTCTCTGGAAGGAATGATGCTAAAGCTGAAACTCCAGTACTTTGGCCACCTCATGCGAAGAGTTGACTCATTGGAAAAGACTCTGATGCTGGGAGGGATTGGGGCAGGAGGAGAAGGGGACGACAGAGGATGAGATGGCCGGATGGCATCACTGACTCGATGGGTGTGAGTCTGAGTGAACTCTGGGAGTTGGTGATGGACAGGGAGGCCTGGCGTGCTGCAATTCATGGGGTCGCAAAGAGTCCGACACAACTGAGTGACTGAACTGAACTGAATGATATTCTAGTCCTAAGACTAAAAGATAATTCAAATAATACAACATGTAAAGGAAAATTTGCATTCCCTTCCAGGGTCAGGATTTAAGAAAACATATAATTTAAATGGATTTCAGATAAACTGAAAAAATGCAAGTTTGTAACCCAAAAACTGTATCTTTAAACTTCTGAGGCTCACATAGATATCATTTCTGGAAATGGAACTAATGTTGAAATGTTTGAAACAAAAATATAAATTTTATATAAATCAAATGTTCATGAATTGTTCTGACTTTTGTTTATTTATTTAATATGATTCAATTTTAAGAGGAGAAGAAAGTTTTCTTGCTTCTTAAAAATAATTCTTCATTAGCTTATTTATTGCTCTAAAATTGCACCTCTGGCATTTTATTTCCTTGGTTCAAGATTACAATTTCTGATAAAAATGCAAATGTCCTAAGAAGTCTAAGAGTTTTAGCTGTTGTCAGGTTTTTGTACTTTTAGCTGCCATAAGGGTACAGTCCCTTTTTTGAGAACAGATTTGGAAAGTGAACTTGAAGCAGAAGGAAAGAGGCTTCTTAATAAATGGCTGGGTCTTCAATAACAAGTATCATCTCCTTCACACTTTTTCCTAGAGCCAGTATGACACATGTCACCACCCGAAAAAAAACACAACTTGGCAAGACCTTATAATAATGAGGGGTTATTTACAAGATATGCTCCCGCTCAGCGTCAAAATCATAACTACAATTGGCAGGTGAGATATACCTGTCTACCTGTTCTTTTCTAAGCAATCTGAGCTGTAATGTCATTTTCCTAAATCAAAGCTTTGAATAGTAGTGGCAAAAAGTCTCAGCCTTGAATTCTGCAATTTCTCAAAGACTTTAAAGACAACTACAGTTCTACCATTGCAGCTATCCAAGTTTCTGTAATACATTGTACAGAACTGTGTACCTGCTAGAAATTTATGTATACATTTGTACACCATGCCTCTCCTAATCTCGGGGGAGGGGAATGTGTATTCTGCCTACTCTCACTGTTAGGAGTCTCTTTATTGTGTGACTGCTCTTGGCTTTTTAATTTGAGAAGAATAGTGAAGACTGAGAACAATGGGGAAAAATTTTTCTCGATGCTTAGAAGTCATAAAATTTGTCATACTCTGAGTCATATTATTGAAACCAACCTTTCTGTTCATTGTCTTTTCTGTAATTTAAACAATTTTTAGCCATGCTCTCTTTATGAAGGCCACACTAATAGAAATGAACAGAAAAAAAATAATGGTGATGAATGGAAAGCGTGGTTGGCATAAAAGACTAATACATTCATGAAGGAACTCACAGCTTAAATTCAGACTTAGCTGGAAACACCCTCAGCTCTACCTTCATGAGGTCATGTCCCTCTAGGGTAACTTCTTATTCATTTCACATGGCCATTTTGGGTGAATGCTCATTTCTGGGGATTTGGGGTTGAATACATATGCTTGCAAACTCAACCAGTTTGTTTTGATTCTGTCTGTCACTTCTGAGGAAGTCAATGTCAAAAATGTCATTGTCTATAAGGATGAGAGTATGTGACAAAACTATTCAGATACAGATGGGAGCTCTCTTCAGCCTCAGCTTTTCCATTTATGAAATGAAATTCGAAGTGCTTCTAACCTTAAAATATATATGGAATTTAGAAAGATGGTAATTTTAAACCTGTACACGAGACAGCAAAAGAGACACAGATGTATAGAACAGCCTTTTGGACTCTGTGGGAGAGGGAGAGGGTGGGATGATTTGGGAGAGTGGCATTGTAACATGTATGACATCATAAGTGAAACAAATCGCCGGTCTAGGTTCGATACAGGATGCAGGATGCTTGGGATTGATGCACGGGGATGATCCAGGGAGATGGTGTGGGGAGGGGGGAAAAGGGGTTGGGATTGGGAGCTCATACACGCTCGTGGCTGATTCATGTCAATGTATAGCAAAATGAATACAGTATTGTAAAGCAAAGCAAACTAAAAAACAAAAATTTAAATTTAAAAAAAAATGAAAGAGAAAGATACTTCCAAACTTTTTCAGACTTTAGCTATAAGAAATGGTACAGGAACTTCTCCAGATAGAAAGAACATGAAACTGACATCAAATAGTAATCTGGATCTATGCAAAGAGATGCAGAATTCTGGAAATGGGGAAAACAGGTTGTTTCCAGGAACTGTCCATTATTTGGGTCTGCTCAGCCATTAATTGTAGTACAAAATTTTAAGTATATTTGAATAAATTAATGATAGATTAAAAAAAAAAGATCTCTCTGAAGAGAGAGTAAGGGAGTATTAGAGGCACATGCTGGTCATTACTAAACACTAGTAAAGTATGATGGAAAATAGGACAATACAAGAGTTAAAAGCAAGACACAGTGTTGAAGTATTGTTTACAGAGTATATTAAAATGATACTAAAATTGTAATTTCTGAGGCTATTATTTGAAAGCCATAAATTAGTTTTAAATCTGAGTAGGAACAAATAATTCATCTTCTTATAAGGCTTTTTTATGACATAAATTATGAAATCCATAGAGATAACTCAGTTGCAACACACTGAATA
Organism: Neotragus moschatus; assembly: GCA_006410615.1. Classification (NCBI taxonomy): domain Eukaryota; kingdom Metazoa; phylum Chordata; class Mammalia; order Artiodactyla; family Bovidae; genus Neotragus; species Neotragus moschatus. Next base: position 993,041 of record SJYA01001220.1, on the reverse strand, counting down.
AATTAAAATGCATTATACATGACGTAAAAGGTATTACACGTAGTGAAATAGATGCAATGTAATTAACATATAAACAAATGGCTAAACATTTTTGTCTAATATATCTGTGTCATTAATTTTAAATGGAATATAGATTGTTATTATAAAGTTTCACAGAATTGGTAATTTTTATCCTAACATTTATGATTAGGTAATTTGAAAAGATGTCTTAGTTTCTTTCCTGGGTAATGAAATTTTTTTTTAATGTTGTATCTCAGCCCAGTCAGTGAGAGTCTCTATCATGCTGCCTTGAGTACAAACTTTACCTGGAAAGTTTTCTGCAGAGCCATGAGAAAACTTTTCATAATAGAAATAAAGTTAAGGCAACTGAAAGCAGTGTTTTCACTTTTCCTTGGGACCAGCCATACAGTCATGACCAGACTCTTGCCCCTTCCACATCCTATAAAGCTCTCCAACTACTTGGATTTCCAAAGCATTCATGCAAGGGAAAATGATTTGAAAATAAAAGGAGAAAGAGAACTAAGGAGTATATGATTAGTCTGACTTTAGAGAGTGCCAACAAAAGGAAAAATGAGTCATTGCTGGCTTCTAGAATTTATCTAGAAATTAAGAGATGATTTGAATCAGTATTTTAAGAAAGGAAACGGAATAATTAATTTCTCATGCCTTAAGCTATTTGTGATTTTTTTTTCAAAGTCTGCAAACTAAAATTCACCTTACTGAACAAATACTAAATGATATTTTAAACTATAGATATTTCTTGATTAAGACAGAAATCAAAATTTCTAACACAAGATAGTCAGAAGGAAATGAACAACATTTGGTTACAAGCCCCAGTTCACTGCAGTTTCAAGATACTATCTCCCACTATGATGTAAATTTATGTAGGAATACTGAGACTATTTTGTTATAAAGAGCAAATTTTTATATGGCTTAACATTTCAGAATGTGAAATGCCTTTAAAATCATCTAGTATGACTGCAAATTCAATGCTTGAATTCTCTTTAGAAGCCGGTAAGTTCTAAATACAGAGTTGGAGGTGGGGTTGAGGATGAAGGTGGTGGTGACACTCTTCTAAGCTTCTCTCCAGGTGTCCATGAGGACATGAATGACTACCCAACACAAGATGGAGAAGACTCTTCTTTATTTCTTATCTATATGCCCTCCCAGAATTTTATCTTGGATACAAAGATACCTTATTGGTAGGAAGCTGCCAAAGTAGTTGGAACTTAATATATTTATTTTTAATCTGCTGGAGCATTGTAGTATAGCTCAGAGCAAGAAGCAAGTATTGAGATTCTACCAAATATCAGGCATCATGCTGGCAAAGTGAGCTAACAGAGACCATTATCACTTGACCAAGGGGACATCTTATGAGCAGTTATTCATATCATCATGAATTTAATACCACTAACTCTTGAATTCTCATCTTCAGCTTTAGCCTCACCACTGAGTTTCAGATTCACCCAACCACAACCTTGACATCTTCACTTTAAAGTGTAACAAGCATCTCAAAACTAACGTGGATAAAATAGAACTCTAATTGTCCTGTGCAATTATTTTCTGATCTCAGCTTCTCATATGCCCCAAAACAGTACATTCAGGTGGGCACAAAAGGTAGCCTCTTTCTTGGTTTTTTTCCCTTGCCCCCATATCCAATCTATTAGCAAGTTCTCTTGACTTGACCTCCCAGAATATACCAACTGTTCTCCATTGTTCTCCACTGTCATTGCTGCCGCCACCACACTTGCTTGCATCTGGACATCTGCAATAAACTGCATTTAGTCCCCCTACAACTTTTTTGTCTCACTCCAATCCACTTCCTACTAGCATCAGCCAGAGTGATTTCTTTATAACACAAATGATGTGAAACTCCCAGCTCATACCAAGGCCTATAAGATTATAATGATATTATGCTTGTCAGTTACCTCCCTTTCTGACCTTGTATAGTATTACCTTCCCCTTCATTGACTGTATTTATGGCACACTGATATAAAAGTTTCCTTGAACATGGAAAAATAATTCCTGATGTCCTTTGAGCCTGTGGTTCACTCGTTCACTCTCTTTGGAGATACTGTCTTTGATCTAAAGATGGCTGCCTCTTTCTCATCATTCAGGTCTCAATTCAAATATCCACTCCTCAGAGAGGCTTCTCCAACCATTGTTTTTGTTGTTGAGTCATTAAGTCATATCAACTCTATGTGACCCCAGGGACTGTGGCATGCCAGGCTCCTCTGTCCTCCACTATCTCCCAGAGTTTGCACAAACTTGTGTACAATGAGTCGGTGATGTCATCGAACCATCTCATCCTCTGTCACCCCCTACTCCTCCTGTCTTCAATCTTCCCCAGCATCAAGGTCTTTTCTAATGAGTTGGCCCTTTGCATCAGGTGGCCAAAATACTAGAGCTTCAGTAACAGTCCTTCCAAGTAATATTCATAGCTGGTTTTCTTTAGGATTGACTGGTTTGATCTCCGTGCAGTCCAAGGGACTCTGAAGAGTCTTCTGCAACACCACAATTTAAAAGCATCAATTTCTTGGCACTCAGCCTTTTTTATGGTCCAACTCTCACATCCATACACAATGACTGAAAAAGCCATAGCTTTGACTATATGGACCTTTGTCAGCAAAGTGATGTCTCTGCTTTTTAATACAGTGTCTAGTTTTGTCATAGCTTTCCTTCCAACCACCTCACCAGACAAACTTACCTTTACCCAAGTTACTGCCAATCATGCTACTCTGTTTTAGTAACTTCACAGCACTTAAAAGCATCTGAAATTATCTTTCATGTGTTTTCTTGTTTACTGTCTGCCTGTATTTTTCCCCTCGCTTCCCTGAGAACTTCTTTGTGTATCACCTGTATTTCCATGGCCAAAAACATGACTGTCACCTGCTAGGAATTTAATACATATTTGATGAATGAGTGAACCAATGCATGCATGAATGAAAATGCTAAGTACCAAATATACCAAGAGAAAGATACATACTTTGTAACCTAAGGCAAAGTAGCCAGAATGAAGAGTTACTTTGTATTGACCCTCAATCCAGCTCAGTTATAAAGAACCACAGTTACAAACACAATCTATTTCAGACTCTCTGAGAGAAACTCAACCTCAAAAATACAGTCTCAGTGTCAGTACATGTCAGAAACTCCTCCTTCCCTTCCCATCAGGAATCTTGCCCTCCCTCAAATTCTTCCTCCACACTGCCACCAGTGTGATCTTTCTGAAATACAAATGTGAGCAAGTTACTCCCCTGCCTACATCACTTTGATATCCACCCACTCCTGCAGTGCTTTCAAATAGAATTTAAACTCTCTGATATAAAAGACTCTCATGACCTGATCCCAGACTTTTTCACCAGCTTCATCTTTAACTACTCCTCTTCACCTCTTCCCTCCAAACTCTTACTCTCTATACTACAAACACTCAAAAATACGTGCTGTTACAAAAGACCCTTCCATGGTGTGGCTCGGAGAATGTGTACACACTTTTCCTTCCACTTGGTGAAATGCCCCTTATTTCTTTTCTTCCTAATGAATTTCCATTTATCCTTCAAGACTCAGCTTAAGAATCACATCCCTCATATATATATATATATATATATATACACACACACACACATATATATATACACACACACACATACACATATATACATATATATACATACACATACACACTGCAATGTACAAAGTAGATAACTAATGAGAACGTATTGAAAGCACAGGGAACTCTACTCAGTGCTCTGTGATGACTTAAATGGGAAGGACACTCCCCAAATAGGGAATATGTATATATATATACAACTGATTCAGGCCTCCCTGGTAGCTCAGCTGGTAAAATAAAAAATCCACCTGCAATGCAGGAGACCTGGGTTCGATCCCTGGCTTGGGAAGATCCCCTGGAGGAGGGTATGGCACTCCAGCATTCTTGCCTGGAGAATCCCCATGGACAGAGGAGCCTGGCGGGCTACAATCTATAGAGTTGCAAAGAGTCAGATATGACTGAGTGACTAAGCACAGCACAGCGCAGCATAACTGATTCACTTTGCTGCACAGCAGAAACTGACCCGGTAGTGTAAAGAAACTATACTCCAATTTAAGAAAAAAAATCACATCCCTGGCTAAACCCTCTTAAATTTCCTCTTTCGCTCCCAATTTTACTGGATTTGACTATTTACTTCTTTTTCACTTCTCATATATACTATATGAGAAGAGTTTTGTGGTAACTGTTTGGATATTTACAGAAAGCTATGATATACTCTTAAATTCTCTCCTCCAATTACTTCAACCCTTTCTTACATAACTGAGTTTACTCCAGACCAACTTTATTAAGGTTTGTGGATAGATTCAGAGAAGGCAATGGCACCCCACTCCAGTACTCCTGCCTGGAAAATCCCTTGGAGCCTGGTGGGCTGCAGTCCATGGGGTCGCTAAGAGTCGGACACGACTGAGCAATTTCGCTTTCACTTTTCACTTTCATGCACTGGAGAAGGAAATGGCAACCTACCCCAGTGTTCTTGCCCAGAGAATCCCAGGGATAGGGGAGCCTGATGCGTTGCCGTCTGTAGGGTCACAGAGAGTTGGACACAACTGAAGTGACTTAGCAGCAGCAGCAGTGGATAGATTTCACATTCTTGTTAATTCCCTTCAAGTCATATCCAAAGCCAACCACTGTACTTTTCATGCTTAAACAATAACTGAATATAAGCCCTATGCGGGCATACACAGTGCCTATCTTATAACTATGGATCCATCACTTACCTGACTTTGTAGATCATCAACCAGTATTAATGCGTCAATGAAAGAGAATGAGTGAATAGGAAAGTGTGATGAGTAAGGTAAATGAATGGATAAAAAATACAGTTAAATAATTATTTCCTTTCCTCTATTAATGGCTAGTACTGCCTCTGCTGCTGCTAAGTCACTTCAGTTGTGTCTGATTCTGTGCAACCCCATAGACGGCAGCCCACCAGGCTCCCCCATCCCTGGTACTCTCCAGGTAAGAACACTGGAGTGGGTTGCCATTTCCTTCTCCAATGCATGAAAGGGAAAAGTGAAAGTGAAGTCTCTTAAGTCGTGTCTGACTCTTCATGATCCCATGGACTGCAGCATACCAGGCTCTTTCGTCCATGGGATTTTCCAGGCAAGAGCACTGGAGTGGGGTGCCATCAGCTTCTCCTAATAGATAGTACAATGCACTCCAATTAGTACACCATTGGGTTATATCTGCTTTTAAGTATCCACATAATACAGAGGATTTATAAGTTTATAGTCACCTAATCATCCATATTTGGGCAGTTAAAGTAGACCCAAACTTCATGGCATAACATTTTTGCCCGTTAAGTTTGGTCTTGTTAGATTCATTCCATCTTTCCAGATCTAGATATTTTTTAACTCTTTCATTGTTAAGTAATATTTTGTGACAGCCACATAATTGATGTGTATGTATTTATGTTGGCCTTGATAGCCACATGGGCAAAGGAAAGGCTGCACCTTCCTTAGACACCAGTGCCTTCTCACAAACATTTGTTTAGCCCCTTTAGGTGTAAAGTTCATTCTATTGGAAAGAAATGGAAAGAAAATTGGCCTTGGGCTGCTGTGCACCTTTTTATTTCATCATTAACATAACAATATCTACTACAAGTTGTGACTCTACTGCAGACTTGATATTTTCTTAGTGCTTCTTTTTTCCATGAAAATATAACCTTTTGTTAAGCCAAAAATATAAATATCATTTGCTCAAGAATCTCTAACATTTGTAAAAGTTAACTCTATCCTCTAAAATACTAAAGACTTTTTGAAGAAATTCAACCACTGAGGCCTAAACTGTTCTCACAGCATTTGACAACTCTAACTATATGTTTTTTTAATGCCTTTGTGATTTGAGTAAAACTTCTTTCCTCCAGAACAGTGTAGGCCCTGTTTCACTGTTAATTTGCCCTTAGGCCGTGTTGACTGGCCTTCTTGCTTTGCTAGTTAGTGCACAAGAGGATGCTAGACTCAGCATGTGTCAGTTCTAGGAAACTCAAGTGAACATCTCTTCCCAATTCTGATGTCATGGTGGTAGCTTGAAAATGGCTCCCTCAGGAGTATTTACGCATGAATCTGGCAGAGGTTACAGTGATAGAAATCTATCAACCTTCTTCAGTGCTTTGCTGTTTCTGACCACTGAGTCCCCTAAGAAACTATTTGTTGCCACTGTTTTTTCCCCCTTCATCTTCTATTTTTTTTCTTCCTTATCTGTCAAGGTGAAAATAGGAGTGGAAAATGCCTTAGCTTTTGGTACAAGAACAAAAGCAGTCATTTATTTTCAGCTTTATTAAAGTGTAACTGACAAAATTGTAAGATGTTTCAAGTGTATGTCATGGTGATTCGATATATGTATACATTGTGAAAGGATTACCATCATCCTTTTTACCATCATTAATTGCTATTTAATTAATATATACATCACCACACATATTCATCTTTTGGCGGGCTGAGAAAATTTAAATTCTACTGTCTGTAGATTTCAATATAGAGTTATCAACAAGTCATCATGTTTTACATAAGCTCTCAGACCGTATTCATCTTAGAGCTAAATGTCTAGACCTTTTTATCAATCTTTGCCTAATCTCCACACACCCAACCCCTGGCAACTACTTTTTCACTCTCTATTTCCATGAGTTTGACTTTTTAAAAGATCTATTCCATAGATAAATAATACCATGCATTTATTATAGAGAAACATAAATAGCATTTATCTTTCTCTATCTGGATTACTTCACTTAGCATACATCCTCAAGGTCCATCCATGTTGCCGCAAATAGCAAGATTTATTTTTTTCTCAAGACTATTTTTTCATTACACACACACACACTTTTATCCATTTATCCATTGTTAGACACTTAGGTTGTTTCTGTATCTTGGCTACCATGAATAATCAAAAGTAGTCATCTTTTTAAAATATGCCTTTCACAGTTATGGCAGACACATGATATAACAGCAGATTAAATAAGATAGTGATTCTTGCTGTTACATAACAGTCCTTCTGGTATGACAGTGCTGATCCACAAAGTCAAGAGCAGCCCAGGATCCTTCTATCTTACCATTCTACCATCCCTGAAGTGCTGATACAAGATGGTCCAAGACAACTCATGCTGCAGCCAGTAGGGAAAGGAAGAGGTGAAGGGGAGGCCTTCCTCCTTTGGATAATGAAATCAGGAAGTATAACTTTTTTCTGGTTGCATATTATTAGCAGGACCTGATCCCTGCGTAAGAAGTGGGGATCAGGAGACTATGAGACTATGAGTGTCTACCACAAGCCATGTCTTTTTAAATTCTGTCTAACTATTTGAAAAACTAGCAAGTGTATATGATAAAACTCCAAAAGAGTACAAGAATCTATAGTGGAAAATAAGTTGCCCTGTCACCAGTATCCTCCAATTCCTCAGCTCCCTGACCCAGAGATAACCAGTTTTTCATATCTTGACAGAAATAATCTATGCATCAAATAAAATTTTAAATATTTTCTTTGTTATATACCTTCCTATTTTTCTGTCAGTCTCAACTAATTCTAGTAATTTCTCTCTTGAAATTATTCTCACAGATTCCTGTTATTCTTCTTGGCCAGCAGTGGCTGAATGGCCTTCTTTCCATCACCTATGTCATCCTTATCCTCCATTTTACAATTTTATAGTTTATGAAGAATTTTAAACAGTCCATTTTACTAATAGGAATCAACCCATTCAAGCCCATGTACTATCAGACTCTTAAAAAAAGGAAGAGGGGCAACTTTACTGATCAGTGGGCAATGAAGGATATAGCCCTGATCCTTTCCCTCCTATTTCTCCATCTCTGGTTCCAAATTTAAAAAAAAAAAATCTTACACAATGAGCATTTTCTCCCTTCAGAGAGTTGCTAGTCCAAGTTTGGAGCAAGTGAGAGAAATCACTTTGAATGTCAATACATTATTCAAACATGATGAATCTAGAATTTGAATGCAGCCCTGCTCTTGGCTGGGCTATATGCTTATTACAGTGTTCACTTTCCAGTCCTGCTCCTGTGCATCAGAGCAGGGCCAGATCCTACCAGAAAAGTGTCCCCAAGACTGCTGCATAAGACATAGAAGGAGAGCCTTCTACTGGCCCCTTTACCCCTCAGATGAACTCTGAGCAGTAGCAGTTCACTACGGGCTGATGCATCTGCTTTTGCTTGTTTAGGGAGATAAAGTCAATCAAATACTATGAATTTTTATAGCCACACAGTGTTAATCACTATCAAGGTAAATGGGAATCCATCTACCTGAAATAAAAATTTTACACCAAAATACGTTATTTATCTTACTTCTTTTTCAAAGTGAAAATGATCAAAATACATATTGTGTTGTCAGATTCCCTCATGGGATGATAAGAATCTAGTTTTCAGAACTTCATTTTGCTCATGGTTTGCCCCTAATTTCTAAAATCCACTTTTCCTAAATCCAGGATCCTCTTCCCCCTATGTCCCTTAAAAATATGTTTGTCTCTTGATAATATGCCCATCACACACAATTTCTGGAACTCAGCGGGCAGGAACTTAATGAATAAATTATACTGTCACACTGTCCCTCTCATTTGATGGGGGTTAGGTCTGTAGTGGTGATGTTATTGTCAGCTCTTTACTTGTGAAGAGATAATTTTACTGGGTAAGATAAGCCAAAAATAATTATATGCTCTGCTTTGGCTGAATGAGCCTTTCAAACAACATCTTGTTAAAAGAAAACCATAGGCCCACAATGCAAATATTTATGCTAGGCCACACCACAAAACCAGGGCTTAATACCTAACCTAATTGTAGCTTCAACCTCCTATCAAAAAGCAGTCTTAGCCAGTCAGTCAGGAATCTGGTCAGCACCAATGAGATAATTTGTCACATGCGTCCACGCCATGCAACAAAGGACAATGAAGTAATCTACAGCATAGACTCTTTAAGCCCCTCATAGGTAGGTTATCTTAGCCTGAAATAGTTGTTTTTGTTTACAACTTCCTTCTGTGTGTGCTCAGTTACTCAGCCATGTCTGACTCTTTGAGGCCCTGTGGACTGTAGCCCACCAGGCTCCTCTGTCTATGGCGTTTTCCAGGCAAGAATACTGGAATGGGTTGCCTTTCCCTTCTCCAGGGGATCTTCCAGACCTAGGGATCAAACTTGCATCTCCTGCATTGATAGGCGGATTCTTTACCACTGAACCCCTGGGAAGATCATGACTTACTTCCTTGTCCTGCCTTTAAAAAAAAATGTTTCCTTTCTTTGGAGCTGCTCTCTGCTTGCCAGATAAGATGCTACCCAATTCATCAATTGTTCAATAAAACCAATTATATCTTTAAAATTTACTCTTTTGAATTTTTGTATTTTTTAAACAGATTTGGTGACAGTGGCAGGATACAAAGTAAACTTCTGATGGCTTCAGGAACTACCAAGAATAGGGGCATCAATCTAAACTGGCTTTCCAGGTTAGTTAGCTTGAACTGGGAGACAGTTCTATCTAGAACCTGATCCCCTAGCCATAGGTTCAGTCTGTAATTTCCCAGTTGTCTGAAACCCCTTGACCCGGCTGTAGTGCCCAGTTCCCAGATACTGGGGCTTGCTGGTTTAGTCTTTTTCCCAGTTTCAGCCCGTAGTTCCCATTGACTGGAGTCTTCCAGTCCAGCCCAGGCTAGGAACCACTAGTCATGGACATGGTCTTCTGTTGGCCAGTCTGTAGAAACATTTCCCTGGTTGCTACTGGCGTGTTAAGGTGCACATGCTTGTTTGTCTTGTTTTGTGTAGAAAAAGACTAGCTAAAGGCGGTGGGATCTTTAATTTCTAAAGAGTCAAGCATGCCACCTTCTGGCACTGCTGCTTATTTTATACCTAAGAACTATAATCCTGAAAGCTATAGGTGTCTACAAAAATGTCAAAATCTTACTGTGTCCTGAGAGCGTGGGCCATTAGGTTGGGATTCTCAAAATATGGCCAGACAGAAACCTGATTTGCATCCCAAATGTGGTTAAATATAGCTAGACTGAAATGTGTACTGTACTCCTTTTGTGACTAGGCTTCTACCAAACTGCTCCTCACCCTCAGGGAAAGTTCAATAGTCAGTATGAGGAATATTCCAATTAGACAAAATAATTTAAGAAGTGCACTTAGAAGCAAGGAATACCCATTTTCATAGGTATGCAAAAGCCTCCAAAAGGCTTCAAAACTCTGAAATAGCTTCATTGAAGTTTTACTGCATAAAGCTAATGAAAAAAAGATATAAGAGGTACCAAAACCAAAAGATTATGCGAGGGACACAATCCTTACTACTTCTCTCTTTTCTCTTTAAATTATTATACTTATTCTAGTAATCCTGTCTGAATTGTCTTTCTAAAATGAGGAGATCACAAGACCATAAACAAAAATTGTCCAAGTTAACTGCCTTACAGACACCCCATGTCTACCCTTGAAGGAGGGCCCCCATAGAGGCCCCTCCCAGGGTTGACAGGACTCTGAGAAATTTTCTAGTCAGGTGCTACATTATAGTCTTAAACAGCCAAGGGAAGCTAAAATTAAAACTAACTTAAAAAGCTTGAGTCTGAAACCAACAAAATATGATAATTCTTACCAGAGCCAGCTCTCCCATGTCTCTGTAGTGTACAGTCAAATAAAGAAAATAAAATTTCACATTGTCCCTTCTTTTCCAATTCAAACACATCAGTTATTGATCCTTTCTCTCCCAGGGGTATCTATCGCTTTCTTGCTTGTCCTGTTACCCGGCTTGGCTTTCAGCCTGCCCAGGACATGCACATTGTCACTTGTTTCTTTTGACTGCCTTCAGGAGTGATTCAAGAGCTTAAGAAGGTAATATCTTGTGGATCCTTTCTGAGGACACCTCTTACATTCAAGTGGTTGTTCAACATTGCCAGAAACGTGCACTGCTTGGCCTGGCTAAAACCTGACAAGATATCTGAAAGGATTTAATAACTTTATAACCAAAGTTTGACCAAACTTGAAGTTAATATTCAGAGTTGATAGAAAAAGAAATTAGGCAATTTTTTGTCTATCAAACTCTGAATAATAAAAATAATAAAATTGTTTTTAACAATTTTTAAATTATTTTTGAGCTGAAGCTGGCCACTCTACTGGAAACGCTGAGTGGAGATTAGAGCCCGGAGCGGGGAAGTGGGGTGCCCTCCCAGTAGAGGAAGGCAACTGGAGACCCTCCAGGGGAGGAGATGAAGCTCTAGGTTAAGCCCAGCTTTGGGGGTAAAGAAGCAAGCTCGAGGTTCCTTGTAGACCGAGAAGACATGATGGGAGGGTGCACGTGCCAGCTGGGCTGGTCCTGAAGACCAACAGGGGGTCCTGGCCATTGATCCTGGGACCAGGATTTCGACTCCCTTTTTCTGAAAAACACCCCTTCTCCCTTCTCGGATTTGCTTCAGAGAACTCAGGAAAAGGTGCCTGTTGCCGGATTTCCAGGTGGTGAATGGAGAGACCCGAGGACTCCAGTCCTGTTGCACACTCACATGCTGGTCTTCAAGCCAAAGAGAAGAGAAAGCAGATACAATAAATAAACCAAGAGGGAATAAACCTGGAGGAAAACACAGCCTTCACCAGTTCCTGGGGGAAGATCAAAAGTCCCAGGAAGTACCTCCTAGAGGGAGCCTAGGTGGCTGGCCTGGAGGACTCCTGGAGGAGCCTTGGAGGCTCCAGGCATCCAAGGCCCTTCATTGTTAAACTGGCTTCAGGGAACCTGAGCTCCAGCTGGGTGAGCTCAGTGCATCAGGGAGGGACCTTGCTGCCCCCGAAGCTGAGAGGCAGGGGAGGGTCGGGCCGCCAGTACCCCCAGAACCACCCTGGAAAGGAGAGAGGGAAGAGGATCCTGAGGAGGCACATCTAGTTGTGCCACCCTCAGCTAAAGCCCACCAGATCCATCCGGGAAAGTCACCCACCTGAAGACTGTGATAACCTTGGGTGGATGTACTGCACGAGGCAGGAGGCAAAGCCACCGGCCTTGCATTAAAGGAGGGGCTTCTGGAGTTCCCACGCTCCATCCAACACCAGCTCAGCCATAGCGAGAAGCTGGCTAACATCGCTAGAGGATGGTAGAGAAGAAGGACATGCGCTCAACTTCTCCTGTGAGAACTCTAAAACTACAACTCGCTGCTGAACAGCTGTCAACTGGAGGATGTTGGAGCCCACCAAAAAAGATACTCCATGTCCAAGGGCAAAAGAGAAGCCCCAGCAAGATGGTAGGAGGGGCAAAATGGCATTTAGAATCAAACTCCTTACCCTACAGAGATCCTCCTGAGGGCTCAAACAAACTTTGTGCACACCAGGACCCAGAGACCCCACAGAAACTGAGCCAGAACTGTGTTTGAATGTCTCCTGAGAAGGTATGGATCGGGAGTGGCCTGCTACAGGGGCAGAGGCTATGGGTGCAGCAGACCTGGGTATGGCATAAGCCCTCTTGGAGGAGGTCACCATTAACCCCACCATAGAGCCACCAGAACTTATACAAGATGGGGGAAACAGACTCTTGGAAGGCACAGACAGAATCTTGTGCACAAAAGGACCCAGGAGAAAGGAGCAGTGCCCCTCAAGAGACTGATCCAGATTTGCCCGTGAGTGTCCAGGAGTCTCCAGCAGAGGCATGGGTTGACAGTGGCCTGCTGCAGGGTCGGGGACACTGAGTGTGGCAGTGCTTGCATGGGACTTTTTGAAGGAGGTCTCCGTTATCTCCATTATCTTGCGAGAGGGCATCAGAGGGCAGACATACTGAAACCATAATAACAGAAAACTAGCCAATCTGATCACATAGACCACACCCTTGTCTAACTCAATGAAACTAAGCCATGCCATGTGGGGCCACCCAAGATGGACGGGTCACAGTGGAGAGGTCTGACAGAATGTGGTCCACTGGAGAAGGGAATGGCAAACCACTTCAGTATTTTTGCCTTGAGAACCCCATGAACAGTATGAAAAGGCAGAAAGATAGGACACTGAAAGAGGAACTCCCCAGGTCTGTAGATGGCCAATATGCTACTGGAGATCAGTGGAGAAATAACTCCAGAAAGAATGAAGGGATGGAGCCAAAGCAAAAACAATACCCAGTTGTGGATGTGACTAGTGATAGAAGCAAGGTCCGATGCTATAAAGAGCAATATTGCATAGGAACCTGGAATGTTAGGTCCATGAATCAAGGCAAATTGGAAGTGGTCAAACAGGAGATGACAAGAGTGAACATCGACATTCTAAGAATCAGTGAACTAAGATGGACTGGAATGGGTGAATTTAACTCATATGACCACTATATCTACTACTGTATTCAGGAATCCCTTAGAGAAACAGAGTAGCCATCATGGTCAACAAAAGAGTCCAAAAGGCAGTACTCGGATACAATCTCAAAAACGACAATCTCTATTCGTTTCCAAGGCAAATCATTCAATATCAAGGTAATCCAAGTCTATGCCCCAACCAGTAACGCTGAAGAAGCTGAAGTTGAATGGGTCTACGAAGACCTACAAGACCTTATAAAACTAACACCCAAAAAAAGATGTCCTTTTCATTATAAGGGACTGAAACGCAAAAGTAGGTAGTCAGGAAACACCTGGAGTAACAGGCGAATTTGGCCTTGGAATGCAGAATGAAGCAGGGCAAAGGCTAACAGAGTTTTGCCAAGAGAATGCACTGGTCATAACAAACACCCTCTTGGAACAACAAAGAGAAGATTCTACACATGGACATCACCAGATGGTCAACACAAAAATCAGATTATATTCTTTGCAGGCAAATATGGAGAAGCTCTATACAGTCAACAAAAACAAGACCAGGAGCTGACTATGGCTCAGATCATGAACTCTTTATTGCCAAATTCAGACTTGAATTGAAGAAAGTAGGGAAAACCACTAGACCATTCAGGTATGACCTAAATCAAATCCCATATGATTACACAGTGGAAGTGAGAAATAGATTTAAGGGCCTAGATCTGATAGACAGAGTGCCTGATGAACTATGGACGGAGGTTCATGACATTGTACAGGAGACAGGGACTAAGATCATCTCCATGGAAAAGAAATTAAAAAAACCAAAATGGCTATATGAGGAGGGATTAAAATAGCAGTGAAAAGAGAGAAGTGAAAAGCAAAGGAGAAAAGGAAACATATTCCCATCTGAATGAAGATTTCCAAAGAATAGCAAGGAGAGATTTAAAAAAGACTTACTCAGCGATCAATGCAAAGAAATAGAGGAAAACAATACAGTAGGAAGGACTAGAGATCGCTTCAAGAAAAGTAGAGATACCAAGGGAACATTTCATGCAAAGATGGGCTCAATAAAGGACAGAAATGGTCTGGGCCTAACAGGAGCAAAAGATGCTAAGAAGAGGTGGCAAGAATACACAGAAGAACTGTGCAAAAAAGATCTTCAAGACCCAGATAATCACAATGGTGTGCCCACTCACCCAGAGTCAGGCATCCTGGAATGTGAAGTCAAGTGGGCCTTAGAAAGCATCACTACGAACAAAGCTAGTGGAGGTGATGGAATTCCAGTTGAGTTATTTCAAATCCTGAAAGATGATGCGGTGAAAGTGCTGCACTCAATATGCCAGCAAATTTGGAAAACTCAGCAGTGGCCACAGGACTGGAAAAGGTCAGTTTTCATTCCAATCCAAAGAAAGGCAATGCCAAAGAATGCTCGAACTACTGCACAATTGCACTCAACTCATACGCTAGTAAAGTAATGCTAAAAATCCTCCAAGCCAGACTTCAGCAATATGTAAACCGTGAACTTCCAGACATTCAAGCTAGTTTTAGAAAAGGCAGAGGAACCAGAAATCAAATTTCCAACATCTGCTGGATCGTAGAAAAATCAAGAGAGTTCCAGAAAAATATCTATTTCTGCTTTATTGACTATGCCAAAGCCTTTGACTGTNTTCTTTGGCCACCTCATGGGAAGAGTTGACTCATTGGAAATACTCTGATGCTGGGAAGGACTGGGGGCAGGAGGAGAAGGGGACGACAGAGGATGAGATGGCTGGATGGCATCATGGACTCGATGGACGTGAGTCTGAGTGAACTCTGGGAGATGGTGATGGACAGGGAAGCCTGGTGTGCTGCAGTTCATGGGGTCGCAAAGAGTCGGACCCGACTGAGCGACTGAACTGAACTGAACTGAACCAGAGGTAAACATTCCAACATAGGTTGATGGGTGTGTCAGTTCTTTAGCATACAGGCTACAATCCAATTCCATGAGAAGATGAGAACAACTGTTCTTATCTTACAAATATTTGCAGAACTATAAATACAGCTCTAGAAGACTGCAGAATAAAAAAAGGCGAACACTTTTTAAAAAAGACAAACTGCTAAAGAAGTACCCTTGCTCAAAAATCAAGTTCAAGAAAAAATTTTAAATAACTATAATGTCTCTGTTTACATCTGTCTGCATATTTATGTAATAGATGTGTGATATTTTTCTACATTTTCTACAGGTGGCATTGCTAAAATTAATTTGTGAAGCAGTTCAAATTAATCAGCTTAAACAAGTACTTTTATATATTTAGCATTCAAACTAACTCAAATGTTTTTCAATTTCATGCGATCTTACATAAACTTTAGTGAATAAAAGCAGGTACAAGTTTCTTGGTTTAATTAAAATATGTTTGTGATTAGAGTTGTCACATTGAACATAATGTAGACATACAACTTTTTATTCTATTTGGGTTTATTAGTGAAATAGGTTCCTCTTCTCTTTTACAAAATTTGTTGACCATAATAATAACCTAGACTGATGACTTTGATGTCTCATGAAGTTAACAGGGGTGGTCTAAACATAGTTGTTGAAAACAAGTAAATTAAATGGATAAAAAATAAAAGTTTCTTCGTAAACGTTTTTAAAAGTTGCCCCAAATCCTTTTTGAAGCTTTAAAGTTTTGCTAAATTAAGTGATAGAAATCCAGATGTTTTCCAAATAAGATAAAATACTGAAACACTGATTACTGAACATGGGCTTCTCTAATTTCTGTTCCTTTCACAGAGGAATTAAAGATATTTGGCTTTATCAGTAAAAATGTTTTGTGCCATACTGAGAAACATTTTTCTAGAAATTATAAAAAGTTATCATAAATTATATACTTAAATTGTACATTTAAATATATCATAAATTATATATTGCAAATTATACAAAGATATGTTCATAAATCTGCCAGTATGAAGACTAATATAAAAGTCCATACTTGCTTATTTATTAATTCTCACTAAAACTTTAAATTTCTAAGGGTTAAAAGTCTAATATATGTAATTAAAACTGCTAAAAATAATAAGAAAAAGGAATTTTATATGGTCAGGACTGATATATAAAGAGAATGAGTTTAACTAAGTAAATGGGTTTTAATATCTAAAGTTAACTGGTGCAAAATTGGAAATTGGTTTTGTCCCTAGTAAAAGTACATTTTTTAATTGGTCTGCCTGTGATAATAAGAAATTATTAAAGGTTTTTCCTTATCCTTAAGTAACCTTCTACATCTGCCTGTGAAGCCTTTAACTGTTATTNAGAATGAGTTTAACTAAGTAAATGGGTTTTAATATCTAAAGTTAACTGGTGCAAAATTGGAAATTGGTTTTGTCCCTAGTAAAAGTACATTTTTTAATTGGTCTGCCTGTGATAATAAGAAATTATTAAAGGTTTTTCCTTATCCTTAAGTAACCTTCTACATCTGCCTGTGAAGCCTTTAACTGTTATTTTGGCTAAACAGATATCTATTGTTTCACAGTGACCTATGATCCCATTTGATCAAGTGTCTTAAAACCTTTTAATATTTATTTTCTATAAACTCCTCCAAAATAAAGTTCTAAATTTTTTTGACCTTGAATTAACTATGAAATTTTTCAGAGGGCTTCTGGAAAATGTCAAAATATTTGTTTTTTCTCTATATAAAAAGGTAGATATTTAACTAGTTAGATTTACTTACTATGTTTATTAAATTACACGAGAAGCATTATCAAATAGGAAGTAAGATAAAGCGCTTGTTATGTTGCATTTATATAAATATATATAAACACATATATTAGAAGTATTGCAAAAATTGTGTGAAATTTCTAAAATATGATATATTTTGGTATAATGTTATCAGTCATAATTGCAGATATTGTCTTAAAATGTGTGTCAAAGATTTCCTTGTCAAGTCTATCAGATTTTAATAATGAGCATTTTTAAGTTTTCTGTCACTTACAGAGTTACTATTTTACTTTGATACTTTGCAAAGATGTTCCTGCAAAAGTATTTCAACTTCAAAAAAAATTTTAAAAAGGACTTCTTGACAGGTGCCTGTTTTTGATGACTTTAAGATACAAAACTTAACTGGTAAGAGCAAAGGCTGCCCTTGAATCACCTTGAATGGCACAATACCAGGTCCCCTAACTACCCAGATGGCAGCCATACTTCAGAGACTTGAGCCTTGGGTACATATTTCACAGCTAAAGAAGACTCCTCCTGACATCTGACCCCACACAAACACTACAGACTTCCAAATCAAATTGACTAGGAAGTAAAGTAGTTGACATCAAGGTTGACTGCTTCCTCCCAAGACGCCAAATCAAGACTTCACACTGTAACTAAACATGAAGCCCTCTCGTTTTCTTTCTTTCCTTTACTCTGGCATTGGTCTGAAAAGATAATGCTATCATCTGTATCTTCCAGGCCATTGATAAGAGGGGTAACCTTTCAGACTGCAGGATGTCATCAAAAACTCTGATCTGTCCATAGAAACACCCTGGTTCATTTCCCTGTCTCTGGTTAACACCTCAAACTTGGAGAACTAAGAGTCCAAGATTTACCCAAAGAAAGGGATATAAAGCAAAAGTAACCAGAATAAAACCACCTGTGTAGTCTATAGACCCATAATACAAGAAAGCATTCATAATTCAAAATTAGCTCTCTTTGACAGGTACCTATTTACCTGGTTTGGAATAAAAGCAAATGAGGAACCTCTCCTTAACTCAAAGATATTGCAGATTTCAATGCCAAAACAATAGTTGCCCAACAAAGAATTTTAGACTCTCCAGTCAAAGTTGTTTTTGATAAGAGGATAATTCTTGGTTACATTTTAGTGGAGCAAGGAGGTTCTCTGCTGTGGCCAAGACCACTTGCTACACTTGGAGTAACACTTCTGGGAAAGTTGAAACTCAGTTATATAAGATTGCTGAGCAAGCCACTTGGCTTTAAAAGGTGACTCATTCAGCAGTAATGTCTTTGACTTATTTGATTTTGATTGATTTAAGTCTGAGGGATGATGGCTCCAAAGTGCACTCCAAACATTGGGAATTATCCTGCTTTTAATAATTATAATAATCACTCTGGTATATTGTATTTTTTTAAAAGCTTTAAACATGTTTGCAGCCATTGACCATCCAGCAAATGATCCCACTAACACTGGAACATCAGAAAAGGAACAAAGAGAATAATTTATTTAAAGATTGATTTAAAGCTGTGACCTGTGAATACCAAGGGGTTAAGCAAAAACATTATAACCTATGGATGCCACACAAAAGAACAATAGAAACTGAAAGAAGTTCAGAATAGTAGCTGAGAGTGGTACTAATGCCTTAAATTTTTATTTCATCTCTCAGTTAAGTTGACAGTATGGTCAAAAGGGGCAAATTGTCAAAAAGAATGAGATCTTTAAATTTATGTGGTTGAATTTTGTTTTTTAACAATCCCGATCATTACAGCCTCCCACCACTATTACACACGGTCTCTTGTTAACTCTGGAATGTTTGCCTAAAGAACCCGTAGTATATCCAACCGAAGTAGTATTTCCTCTTCTCTCTCCTTTTGTCTTCCTCACCCTGATACTCTACAATGAGATTTCAGCCTAGAATTTATAAATGGCCCCAACATTTACATTTAAATATTAATCTTCTTGACCTAGAATGCTCTTCCCACAGCTTTCTGTTACATCTTTCCATCACACTGGCATGGCATCGACAACTCACACCACTGTTCTCTTGATATCTACAAAGGTGTATTTACCTCTTGGTGTTAAATATCACAAAATCATCTGACCATTGGTAGACAATTGAATTACAAATTAATATCTTATACCCATTTTCAAGTTGTTTTTCTTGTACATAACAAGAATGTCTCCGCATGGTATTTTTATTTCTACATCTGAAGCCATTCTCCACATTTATTTTTTAGTCTCATTAAGATGTTTTCTGTCTACAGTTCCATTTGCCATTTAAGACTCTTGAGTTTGTCTAGCCCACTGACATTTAGCAGGACTATTGCTTGAGTAAATTTTCATAGGCAGAAAAGGGTGAGGAAGGTCCTGCTAGACCTGGAGCAAGCCCTGGAGGAAAACAGCATCAAGGACTAAGAGAACAGTAGAAACTCAGAGAGGAGAAGGATATCATGGTAGAAGAGGACTTTAAAGGAAGTATCAAGAGGCATCAAAGACAAATGTTGACTTTTTGCATTTTAACTTAGCGGAGACCATGGACCAGGTCATTCAAGAAAAATCTTGCATCCAAGTACTACCAAATATCAAGTTCAGTCATTTTACCAAAACCAAATGCATTTCCAGTGAATGTTTTTAGGTACACTAAATACCAACCTTTTCCTATTACTAAATGTCAATTTTACATTACACTTAAAAGTAAGATCATCAGCTATGACAATGGATCCTGCAAAATACCATCTTTAGAAGCCCCAACATATCTTGCCCTCTGTTGGGAAGGGAATCAATCCACTCAGTATTCTGTATAACCTATGCACATTTTGTTGCTTAAAATTGAAAAAAAAAGCACCAAAAGAAATATTTTCAGGAGAAAACACCTCATAAGTTTTTTAAATTAACTGAATTGATGCTTTTAAACTGTGGTGTTGGAGAAGACTCTTAAGAATCCCTTGGACTTCAAGGAGATCCAACCAGTCCATCCTAAAGGAAATCAGTCCTGACTGATTTGGAAGGACCCTAATGCTGGGAAAGATTGAAGGCGGAAGGAGAAGAGGTAGACAGAGGATGAGAAGGTTGGATGGCATCACCGACTCAATGGACATGAGTTTGAGTGAACTCCAGGAGTTGGTTTTGGACAAGGAGGCCTGGCGTGCTGCAGTTCATGGGGTCGCAAAGAGTCGAATATGACTGAGCAACTGAACTGAACTGAACTGAACTGAGATAATGTATGTGTGAAAATTAATAAAAGAAACTTCAACTAACATTACATTTGGGAAGGCCTGGAGAGGCAACTCTCATGCCCTATCACTCACTGACATTTGCCGACCCAAACAAGAAGAAATGTAACTTGCATATCAGGCCAGAAGTGACACTACTTTACTACCCCTCAGATCAAAGGAAGATTTCCTTCTTGCCCAGCAACCAGTTCAACCAAATGAAAAACCTACAGCTCAGTAAGAAAGTGTTATCGCCTTGAACCCTTTACTTTCTTCCAGTGAATTTTCATTTTTTCTTTTGTTGAGGACTTTCCTGTCCCACCCACATTTTTATGAAAGTCTTCCATCTTATATAACTTCTTCAAGCATCTGTTTGCTTGCCAGATGAGATACTGTCAAATCATGCAAGAAAGTCAATTAGATCTTCCAATTTACTCAGGTTAGGTTAACAATTTTTTTTTTTAACACACATTAAGGGCTACTACAACATGTGGTGCATCTAATGCACTCTGAATAAATGATGATCAACATCAGCTATTTTTTAATAGAGATGAGGAATGACAGTTTTAAAAAATACCTTTCATATTCTAAAAAATTAAATTAAAAATATACTAGGGATTTTCCTAGTGGTCCAGTGGTCAAGAATCTGCCTTGCAATGCAAGAGACTCAATGCCTGGTGAGGAAACTAAGATCCCACATGCCACAGAGCAACTAAGCCTGTGTGCCCATGCATGACACAACTAGAGAGTCTGTGCACCACAATGAAAGATCCTGCATGACTCAGGGAAAATCCTATGTGCCTCAACTAAGACCCAACACAAACAGATAAATATTCTTTAAAAAAAAAATACTAAACACAGAACATAGCCTAAACTACATAAAAAACATAAGAATGTGAAAATGACTATATGTGAAAGCTAGAAATAATACCACCATGACAGCTAGAAGGAGACCATCTTCCTTATTACCCGAATTTTAGGATGCAAGAGCTTCAAAATTGAGAAACCGATTTGTTCACTGGGGGAGTCCATGATAAATTTAGTGTATAAAATAAAATCAGAAGAATTCTAGAGAAGCTCTTTCTGGGATACAATTCATTTTTTAAAAAGGAAGAAATTGGTTTTTTGATTGTAGCTCTTACCCCTAGCAGCTTGGCAATGGATTAGAATGTTATTAAGATATCTGTCAGAAACAGCTCAGTTAGTGAGAGTTAAGTTATGGAATGTGTTCTTAGGGGACTTTCAAACTGATACCATTAATGCAGTATTACAAAACAGGAAACAAAATGGACAACACACAAATAAAGGGTGAGGACAAAACAAACCCATTAGCAGCTGTAGAGTGAGGCCCATAAATCTCAGGCTCTGTGATCCTTTAAGGGGTGACTCATGGTACCTGAAACATATAAATGTGGCCAAGAAAAGAAAAGCAAAAATTAAAAAGCAGAGAGACAAAGGAAATCTGTTTCTCAGAAATTTTTAAGAAAATTCCATTTTTGCTTCCAAGGACAAGCGATGAACATAGGAGAATGAACTCCTCCATCTCAATCANAACTAGAGAGTCTGTGCACCACAATGAAAGATCCTGCATGACTCAGGGAAAATCCTATGTGCCTCAACTAAGACCCAACACAAACAGATAAATATTCTTTAAAAAAAAAATACTAAACACAGAACATAGCCTAAACTACATAAAAAACATAAGAATGTGAAAATGACTATATGTGAAAGCTAGAAATAATACCACCATGACAGCTAGAAGGAGACCATCTTCCTTATTACCCGAATTTTAGGATGCAAGAGCTTCAAAATTGAGAAACCGATTTGTTCACTGGGGGAGTCCATGATAAATTTAGTGTATAAAATAAAATCAGAAGAATTCTAGAGAAGCTCTTTCTGGGATACAATTCATTTTTTAAAAAGGAAGAAATTGGTTTTTTGATTGTAGCTCTTACCCCTAGCAGCTTGGCAATGGATTAGAATGTTATTAAGATATCTGTCAGAAACAGCTCAGTTAGTGAGAGTTAAGTTATGGAATGTGTTCTTAGGGGACTTTCAAACTGATACCATTAATGCAGTATTACAAAACAGGAAACAAAATGGACAACACACAAATAAAGGGTGAGGACAAAACAAACCCATTAGCAGCTGTAGAGTGAGGCCCATAAATCTCAGGCTCTGTGATCCTTTAAGGGGTGACTCATGGTACCTGAAACATATAAATGTGGCCAAGAAAAGAAAAGCAAAAATTAAAAAGCAGAGAGACAAAGGAAATCTGTTTCTCAGAAATTTTTAAGAAAATTCCATTTTTGCTTCCAAGGACAAGCGATGAACATAGGAGAATGAACTCCTCCATCTCAATCATGTCCCACTTCGCAGCAGGGCCCAAAGAGCTTCAGTCTAACAGTGCCACTTCCTGCCTGTTGTACAGGCTGTTCATGGCAGAAGAGGCAGGGCCGTTCAAGATGGGGCAAGGATCCCAAAAACGTATCAGGAGAAGGACCATGACATCAGAAGGCCAAAGCACTCCAAGCCCTAACAGCCCCTTTATTTATCCTCCAGCTATCTAATAACACACATTTGGCCTCTGCTTCTCTGGACCACCATCCCAGGCTCACAGCCTGGGTACCTGAGGAAAGACTCCAGCCCCGTGCATCCTTAGAGTTTCAAGTCCTCATTCACTCTCATTCTTTGGCTTCAAAATAATGTACAAATTGACAAAATAGAGTCATTTCTGCTTGGCACTGAGCTTGGCAACCAGATAACACCAGCAATGCCAGGTCCACATTTATTCTCTACCATGTTCATCGGCATGCAAAGTTCCAAAATAGAAATTTGTTTCTCCTGCAGTTTTATGACATTTCTACTGCCTGATTATCCCACTTTACAGCAATTTGCATCATTATGGGCCTGTGGCAAATGAAACAAATTGCCATAAAATGTTGGGAAAATCCTAAATCATGGCTCTGTCTGGTTTGCTTGAATGATAAAACTGGGTTGAATTCAGATGGCTTGGTTCATTTTGCAACAAACAGTCCTGCAGGCCTTAATGGGTGCCACTGGCTCTCACATCGGGCTGCGTGGTGACTACTAAATGAGGCAAACTAATAGAATTTTTTTCCGAGGCACTAAACAAGTCTTCAGTAAAGAAAAACACATTGATTCCAAAGTTGTTTACTACCAACTAAGTAGAACCCCTATAGCTTTTCCCATGTAGCCCACATTAGAGCTAAATTAACAGCCCTCATATGTATCCATTCTACTAGTACCAGACAAAAGTGCTTACACCATTAAGAATGGAAGTTGCCTCAGTCTAAATCTTGATACAAGAGACTGTCTTTCTCATTTAACTGCCTATCTATCAAAAGTTGTGATATCAGGCATAGACAAGCCTTTAAAAAAAAATAAATGCACTGAAAGGTCATAAGTAATTGCTGCATTTTAATTTAGTGGTGATGTGCTGTTAGTTTTAAAGTAAAGGAATAGAAGACTGATAGGCTAGACATGCAAAAATGAGATTTAGGAAGGCGAATAACTCTGATAATTAGTAAGATCCTTGTTGATAACAATCTTGGTTCAGCTTTTGCGTATCTCTCCTGTGAGTAAATTTACGAGCAGAGACGCTTCATAGTTAGCAACTCTCTAGGCTCAGAACACACGAGATTCATTTGGACAATAAGACTGGAATAAAAGCAATGGAATTTTATTTCTTTAATCTCTTGTATCTCATGTTCTCCTAACCTCCAAATCACTCAGTGTTCTAACCTGAGACACTTACAGTGAATACTCAGCCTTTCCTACACTTGAGGCAAGTCTTTCAGAACCACCCTCCCATCTCCTAACCACTCCATTAGACAGGTTTCTAGTGTCGTTTCAAACAGATAGAGCAGAATGCCCAGATGAAGTGAACCTGACAAAGGAGACTCATTGAGAACAGGATTAAAATCAAGAGGGACAAGCTGCATCAAAACCTTAGTATCCAGAAAATTACAACAATGCTGTAAAACAGGGAGTTTTGTAGAGTCTGGTTTTACTTTATTTAAAACATGCACACAATTTCATGTAATAATTAAAAGAAAGTAATTGAATTCAGTTATCATTCTTTGAACATTTAATGTGTGTTAAGCACTTTACTGAAAAGTTTAAATGATTATTATTTGATTTAATCAGTCCAACATATGGGTACACACACACACATTTGCCACTTCCGGATAAGTAACTTAATACTTACAAAGACTAAACTTCAAAGATGAACAGGCAGTCAGAGGCAGAGCTAAAATCTGAACCATGATCTATTCTCACCATTAATTCCATGCTCTCTACCACTATTATACAGAGATGCATTATAAAAATCAAGTTTTCTTCTAAAATTAACATTATTAATCCAACAATAAACTCCACAGGATTAAAGATCCTTGCAAAAATTTTTTGTTTGTTTTTAATTTTTATTTTTTAGTTTTTTTTTTGCTTTACAATACTGTATTTGTTTTGCTATACATTGACATGAATCAGCCACGAGTGTGTATGAGCTCCCAATCCCAACCCCCCTTCCCCTTCCCACCCCATACCATCTCTCTGGATCATCCCCGTGCATCAGTCCCAAGCATCCTGTATCCTGCATCGAACCTAGACTGGCGATTCGTTTCACTTATGATATCATACATGTTACAATGCCACTCTCCCAAATCATCCCACCCTCTCCCTCTCCCACAGAGTTCAAAAGGCTGTTCTATACAATCTGTGTCTCTTTTGCTGTCTCGCGTACAGGTTTAACATTATCATCTTTCTAAATTCCATATATATGTGTTAGTATACTGTATTGGTGTTTTTCTTTCTGAGTTACTTCACTCTGTATAATCAGCTCCAGTTTCATCCACCTCATTAGAACTGATTCAAATGTATTCTTTTTAATGGCTGAGTAATACTCCATTGTGTATATGTACCACAGCTTTCTTATCCATTCATCTGNAAAAGGCTGTTCTATACATCTGTGTCTCTTTTGCTGTCTCGCGTACAGGTTTAACATTATCATCTTTCTAAATTCCATATATATGTGTTAGTATACTGTATTGGTGTTTTTCTTTCTGGCTTACTTCACTCTGTATAATCAGCTCCAGTTTCATCCACCTCATTAGAACTGATTCAAATGTATTCTTTTTAATGGCTGAGTAATACTCCATTGTATATATGTACCAAAGCTTTCTTATCCATTCGTCTGCTGATGGACATCTAGGTTGCTTCCATGTCCTGGCTATTACAAATAGTGCTGTGATGAACACTGGGGTATATGTGTCTCTTTCAATTCTGGTTTTCTCGGTGTGTATGCCCAGCAGTGGGATTGCTGGGTCATAAGGCAGTTCTATTTGCAATTTTTTAAGGAATCTCCACACTGTTCTCCATAGTGGCTGTACTAGTTTGCATTCCCACCAACAGTGTAAGAGGGTTCCCTTCTCCTGGATGATTTTTATGACTCATTAATATAGCCTTTTCTTCTAACTTGTTTATCTTTTTCTATTTCACTCTCATTTGCTAGACAAAATATCATATTCTCTCATTACAGAATAATGTTTTGACTCTAGATTTCTCTTTCTTTTCATCTTATTTTTGCTTATTTAGGAGGTCACAAAAGCTGTGTCAATAAACCAAGCCCACAACACAAAGCAACTTAAAGGTCTTGAATATTTGCTATTTATAGCAGTTTGAATTTTTGAATGACAAATAAATGTGTACATTTCCAGACTATAAATATTTATTCTGGTGTTCCCTTGGATTTCACATATGTTCTTTTCCTTTTGGTTTCTAAAAAAGGAAGCATAGAAGAATTTCTAGAAATCCTCACAGTCTTGAACCAAGAGGTCCTGATTTGTAGTTTAGGAAGCATCTGTTAAGTTATGAATCCATATATTACACACAGATTTTCAGACAGTCCTTTGACATATATTACGTATTCAACTTCTTCCCTAAGAAGAATCACTATGCCAAAATTCTTTAGTAAGTTGTGAGAAGCCACTAACGTGTTGGGCTTTGCTATAGCTGTGGTTTCTTAACCACCAGACCACCAGGGAAGTCCCTGTGTCAGCTTAACTGAGCTTGAAACTACATTTCCCAGAGTTCCCTTTCTTGCATAGTTCCAGGGGAACATGGGACCCGAGAGACATTTTACCGAGATCTGGAAGGCAGAAATGAAGTGGCCATATTCTCTCTGTGGTCAGAGAGGGGTGCAGGACACAGAGCACTTGGTGACTCACACGTGCTGTTGCTGATTTGCTGCCTCACTTTGTGCGGCAGGGGTCTAGCCTGCTGCTCCTTCAGCTCCCACGGAACACCCACATCAGTGAAGTAGGAGGACTGGAGGCAGGCAGATAACAACAAGGTTTCCAGCTCATCCTTCTGTGATATTTTTTACCTGATGACCTGAAGGCCAACATCAGATATAAAAACAACAGCACTTCAGAAATTATACCCAGTCAGTCCTCCTTGATAAAGCCCATATTCTTATCACTTCTAAGATTCTTTGATCAAACCCATGTGTTTACCATACACATGTGCATATTATCTATAGAAAGGACGTGCTGCTAATTGTTTTCTAAGATTTATCTCATTCACTCCTCATAGCAACCATGAAATGTGTACTATTAATTCTACTGTCCCCATTAGAGATGAAGAAACGGGGCCCACCAGGACCAGGTGACCCTTCCCATATTACATCCCTAAATGAGTAATGAAGCTGGAACTCAAACCCTGGGAACATGATAAAGAGAATCCAGAAGTTTATATGCTGTGTGTACTGCATCTTCAGTTATGCTCCCTGGGGCAGTTTGTAAGGTTCAGATATTCACTAAGTGCTCTTTTCATCAGGGACTTTTGCTCAGAAGTCTTTGGGTTCATGACTGAGAAAGTGCAATTGATTGAAAAATAGAATTTTTGAGATGGAAAGAAGTTTAAAAATCATTGAGCCCAAGTATAAGAAAATAAATCTTACAGAAGAGATTGTGCAAGTTAAGCAAAGTCTCTTGATGAGGGGTTTCTGCCTAAATTCTGTGCCCTTTTGTCACAACATACTCCAAATGCAAGCAAACTGAGGTTCACCTTCAATAGTCAGTGGTGCAGGGATCTGCGACATGCCATGGAGCACCTCCTGAGCCAGGTTTATGACTTGAGATTTGTTCATGTGTGTGTAACTATCTCTCTGATGTCCTTTGGCCTAAGAGAAATAACTGTTTCACTATTTGTGTGCTGTAAGAGCCCTTTCTGTTGTAATTCAAGTCTCTTCCAACACTTCAACTGGAGGGACTATTAGGAAAATCCTTTCCAATAATTCTGCTAATAGTTTCCAGCAAACTTCAACCTGGAGCGACATTTGAATGAATTTATCTGTAGTGGGCTTCTGCAAGAATCAATAAGTCATTTTGATTCATTCTCAGTTTCTAGAGGAAACTAGAAATTTATTTCCTAAGATGAGACTGAATAGAAATGGGAATCATTTGTATGGGGTGAAACACAGCTTGCTGATTAACATTACCCCCTTTTCCTTTATTATTCCGGAAAGATTAAACTATGGGAATTTTGAAAGTTAAAACTACAGATTTCTTCTCTCCATACTCTTAGAGAAGCACTCATTGTCCCCATAGGATTTTGATAATTTGTACCATTTTGATGTTAGAATTTTATCCAGAAAAGTACTTTGAAAACACAGCTGGCTGAAAATTAGACCATGCTTCAACCACTAGTATATAAATACATGAAAATGTGTCCATAAAAACATCAATTCTCTTATATGTTTCAGTGAAAATTAATAACAAAAATATAAATCATAATTTTGAGAGAGGAGCTTATTAACTGGCAACATGAACATATGATTTTTTAAAAAAACAATAAATATTTTCTTACAACAGTGAAAGGGTTTACAGAAGTAAAATTTCTACAGAGGAATTTACATTACAAACAAACCCCAAAAGAACAAAGGTTCTTGTGAAACTATGGTCATTCCTTTCTACCTTATAGAGACCATAGTGTAATTGGAATGAATCTGCATCTGAAAGTCTGGAAGAAATGACCACTAAAACTTTAGAACATCCCACTGGAAACTTCAATCTAACTGGGAAGTAATCCTTATAGGATTGAAATAGCATATAAGGTTTGCTTCCCTTGACAGTTATAAAAAATGGGAAACTTGAGGATCCTAGGAGTCAATTATAAAGTCTATTTGACTGTCCTGGGGGATTAATAATTATGCACTCAATTTCAACGTGTTTTTGCCCCAAGTCACCAAGCAATTCTCAGATACCAGCTGGATGTCTTTCAATTCAACTCAGTTCTGATACAATTCAACACCTATTGACGTGCCATGACCTTTCCCTGGGGTGCAGCCCCACTGTAGCCAAGTTTATCATCAGTCTTAGTTACTAGAGGTGAGGGAAAGCTCAGATGATAACAATTCAACATTTTGAAAAATTACTTTTGTCCAATTTTAACATATTTATAAAACTTATAAAAAATATTACAAAAACACATACCCAGCAATCAAAGTCAATACATTTTAACATCTTGCTCCATTTTCTGCAGCTTTCTGTTTTCTTTCTTTACAGACACAGCTAAACCTCAATCATATTTCCTCTACCCTCCGTTCCTTCTACTTTTCTAAAGGTTACTACAATCTTGAAGTTGGTATGTATCACTCCCATGCTTGATTTTCAACATTAAGTAAATATGAAGGAAATCACTAAAAGTATATAGTATGCCTTTGTATAATTTTTAACTTATACATTCTACACAAGGATTTCTCAACCTTGGCTCTACTGACATTCTGGGTCATGTATCAATTTCTTATCGCTGCCATAACAAATTACACAAAATCAGTGACTCAAAACAATACCAATTTATTATTTTATAGGTCTGGAGGTCAGAAGGGTGAATGAACCTTACAGGGCTGACCTCCAGGTGTCAGTATGGCTGGTTTCTTCTGCAGGCTCTCGGAGAGAACTTATTGTCCTGCTTCTGCCAAATTCTAAAGGGTATCTTCATTCCTTGGCTGTGGCCTTACATCTCATAGCCTTTTTTTCCACCTGCTCCATCATAACATTGCCTTCTTCCTTCTTGCCCTTGTATTACTCTTATAAGGAACCTTGCAATTATACTTACTTAGGGTCCATCAGGATAGTCCAGGATCATCTCGGTATGAAGCCAGGCTTCAATAGTACCTGAACTGTGAACTTTCAGACATTCGAGCTGGATTTAGAGGAACCAGAGATCAAATCACCAACATCTGTTGGATCATCAAAAAAGCAAGAGAGGTCCAGAAAACCATCTACTTCTGCTTTATTGACTACGCCAAGCCTTTGACTGTGTGAATCACAACAAACTGGAAAATTCTTCAAGAGATGGGAATACCAGACCACCTGACCTGCCTCCTAAGAAATCTATATACAGGTCAAGAAGCAATAGTTAGAACTGGACATGGAACAACAGACCAGTTCCAAATTAGGAAAGGAGTATGTCAAGGCTGTATATTATAACTCTGCTTATTTAACTTCCATGTAGAGTGCATCATGTGAAATGCTGGGCTGAATGAAGCACAGCTGGAATCAAAACTGCTGGGAGAAATATCAATAACATCAGATACTCAGATGACACCACCCTTATGGCAGAAAGTGAAGAGGAACCAAAAAGCCCCTTGATGAAAGTGATAGAGGAGAGTGAAAAAGTTGGCTTAAAACTCAACATTCAGAAAACTAAGATCACAGCATCTGTCCCATCACCTCATAGCAAATAGGTGGGGAAACACTGGAAACAGTGAGACACTTTATATTCTTTGGCTCCAAAATCACTGCTGATGGTGACTGCAGCCATGAAATTAAAAGATGCTTGCTCCTTGGAAGAAAGCTATGGCCAACTTAGACAGCATATTAAAAAGCAGAGACATTACTTTGCCAACAAAGGTCCATCTAGTCAAAGCTATGGTTTTTCCAGTAGTCATGTATGGATGTGAGAGTTGGACTGTAAAGAAAGCTGAGCACCAAAGAATTGATGCTTTTGAATTGTGGTCTTGGAGAAGACTCTTGAGAGTCCCTTGGACTGCAAGAAGATCCAACCAGTCAATCCTAAAGGAAATCAGTCCTGAATATTCATTGGAAGGACTGATGCTGAAGCTGAAACTCCAATACTTTAGCCACCTGATGCAAAGAATTTAACTTTTCATTGGAAAAGACCCGGATGCTGGGAAAGGCTGAAGGCAAGAGGAGAAGGGGACGAGAGAGGATGAGATGATTGAATGGCATCACTGACTCAATGGACATGAATTTGAGTAAGCTCTGAGAATTGGTGATGGACAGGGAAACCTGGCATGCTACGGTCCATGCGAGTACAAAGATTTGGACACAACTGAGCAACTGAACTGAACTGAACTGTCTCACCATTTTAAGATCTTTCATTTAATCACATGGGCAAAGTCCTTTTTGCCATAGAACACAGAATTCATAGGTTTCAGGGATTAGAATATGGGGATCTTTGGGGACCATTACTGAGCCTACTACAGGGCAGATAGTTCTACACTCTGTAGGGGACTGTCCTGCACCTTGCAGAATGTTTAGCTGAATCCCTAATCTATATTCTCCAGATGCCAGAGACGACTCTCAAGTTTTAAGAACCAAAAATGCCTCCAGATATTGCCAGATACCTCCTGGGGGTGAGAGGAGGCAACATCATGTTGAGAACAGTTCATCACTTGGTATATTTAATTCTATATTATGTTTGAGAATTATTCATGTCAAAACATTAACACCTAATTCATTAATTTCAAGTGCTTCAAATATTTTGTTGAATGAATAAAAACTTTTTTTCCTCTGTTTTTCTTCTATTACAAGCAATGATTCATAAATAATTTGAACATGTCTCCTCATAAGCATGACTGAAGAATTTCTTTATGCTACAGCAATGGTTCTTGCTCTTTAACATACTTGATTCTTACTTCATAAGAACCATCTAAAGAGCTCCCTGTAACACAGATTGTTGGGGAACAGGCCAAGAGTTTCTGATTCATTAGATCCTGAAATACTGAGTTTTTAACAAGTTCCCAGGTGATACTGAAGCTACCAGTCTAGGGACCACTCTGAGAATCACTTCTCTAAGACATATGCTTAGAAGTATGATGCCAAGTATGATTTGCTAGGTATTATCAAATTGCCACCACACTGGTTATAACAATTTCATTCACCCTCAAGGAATGAATTCATTATTCTCTACAATCTGACCAATTGGTGCAGAGAGGCTGTGAATTTTTTTTTTTTTGCAGAAGTGAGGGATTAAAGTAGTTTCACATAGCCTATTACTTTATATTTCCCACATTACCAAAGTTATGCATATTACCATACAATTATTATCCATTTGGGGTTCCTATCCTGTATGCTGCCTGTTCTTATTTTTTTTTCCTGGTTTTCTACAGAGATGGTGGTGTTGTTCAGTCACTCAGCCACGTCTGACTCTTTGCAACCCCATGGACTACAGGACACCAGGCTTCCATGTCCATCACCAACTCCTGGAGCTTGTTCAAACTCGTATCCATTGAGTCAGTGATGCCATCCAACCATCTCATCCTCTGTTGTCCCCTTCTCCTCCTGCCTTCAATCCTTCCCACTATCAGGGTCTTTCCCAATGAGTCAGTTCTTCACATAAGGTGGTCAAAGTACTGGAGCTTCAGCATCAGCCCTTCCAATGAAGGACTGATTTCCTTTAGGATTGACTGGTTGGATCTCCTTTCAGTCCAAGGGACTCTCAAGAGTCTTCTCCAACACTACAGTTTGAAAGCATCAATTCCTTGGCACTCAGTCTTCTTTGTGGTCCAACTCTCACATCCATACATGACTACTGGAAAAACCATAGCTTTATCTAGATGGACTTTTATCAGCAAAGTAATGTCTCTGCTCTTTATTACGCTGTCTAGGTTCTACAGAGGTAATTATAGAAATTTTTTCTACACTTCAGTTATTGAATTTCTCTTAGTTTTACACATTTCAAGTGTGTGTTTCTTGTTTTTAGAACTTTCCCCTTTGCTTCTTTTGATAAAAAGATATTTATTTTAATGTAGTCAAATTTATCCATCTTTTTTATGGTTTTTTTTTAATTTTTTTACCTTAAGATAAAAAAAATCTTCTCTGCCCTAAGGTCAGAGAGCCATGTCTCTCCATTTTTTCAAATTTTGTCTTATATATTTTCACTTAGTTTAACTGACATTTTTTTTTGTATATGATATGAGGCAGGGATCTATTTTAATTCATCACATGGGAATAGCTGGTTGACTCAGCCTTATTTATCAGGCAGTTGGATTCATGATTTGTAATTCTCCTCTGCCATACACATGCATATATGAGTGATTTTGTTTTTCAGCTTTCTATTCTATTCTAGTCCATTGAATATTTTTGTATCATAGTTTTAACTAATATAGGTTTATACAGGTCTTAACATGTTTTAGGTTAAATATTCCTTTATTCTTGTTCAAAAAATGCCATTGCTCTTCTCTCTATCTTGTCAATTAAAATTTAAAATCAGGTCAAGTTCTATGAGGAAAAAGCATTTTTATATATGTTGCACAGAAATTATAAAGGTCAGTTTCTATCATAACATCAGGTTTTCCATCTAGTAAAATGATCCATTTGTCCATTTATTTAAGTCTTTTCAATTATTTAATAAAGTTTTAAAAGCTTATTCTTAAATGTCTTCATTACTTTTTTGTACATTTGTTTCTAGGTCCTTAAAAATTTTGTGCCTTTCTTAATGACATTTTATTTGCATTTTCTAATTGCTCCTTCTCTATCAGTTCAGTCACTCAGTCGTGTCCGACTCTTTGCAACCCCATGAATCGCAGCACGCCAGGCCTCCCTGTCCATCACCAATTCCCAGAGTTCACTCAGACTCACGCCCATCGAATCAGTGATGCCATCCAGCCATCTCATCCTCTGTCGTCCCCTTCTCCTCCTGCCCCCAATCCCTCCCAGCATCAGAGCATCATCTTTTCCAGTGAGTCAACTCTTTGCATGAGGTGGCCAAAGTACTGGAGCTTCAGCTTCAGCATCATTCCTTCCAAAGAAATCCCAGGGCCGATATCTTTCTGAATGGACTGGTTGGATCTCTTTGTGGTCCAAGGGACTCTCAAGTCTTCTCCAACACCACAGTTCAAAAGCATCAATTCTTCAGCGCTCAGCCTTCTTCACAGTCCAACTCTCACATCCATACATGACTACTGGAAAAACCATAACCTTGACTAGATGGACCTTAGTCAACAAAGTAATATAGAAATGCTAATAATATTTGTACATAGATATTGTATCCCATAGCCTTGTAGCATTTTCTGATTCATTCCAGTAGTTTTGTAGATTTGTGTGAGTTTTTCTAAATAAGCAACATGTAGATACATGTTTCTTCTTTTCTGTTTCTCATGCTTAGTGGTCTTATCATGGCAACTAGGATCTCCAATACTACACTGATGAGAGCTTCTGAAAATGAGAATCCTGGTCTTCTTCCTAGCTTTGAAAATATTGCTTTTGTTATGTCACCATCAAGTATAATATTTGCTATTGCTTTTTAACTCAACAGGTAAAGAACGTTTGCTGAGAGAGGTTATCATAGGTAAATACTGAACTTAATGAAATGTATATCTTGTGTTTATTGGTGGATTATATGATTTTTATCTTTTAAGTTATTAATGAGGTAAATTATACTGATTTACTTAAGACAGTTTCAACTTTTATCAAAGTTATTAATAACTATATTTTAAAGGGTCAAATGATTTTACCTATTTATTGTGAAACACAGACTCTCTTCCTTTACCATTTCCTCACCCACAAATGCAGTAGCTTCTGTGTCTTTTAACTGATTTTTTTCAGTGCTTATTACCGTATCTCTAAATAAGATGACTGTGTTGTTACTTCTTGATTTTTCAGAACCTTAGCCCTCTATTTTCACTGCATAATCATCGTTTATTCCCAGCTCCGACCACATATTCACTCTGCTCGTAAATGAGTCACACACTTATTTTACTCTAATAAATACTCTGTGTTTACATTACTATAACTATACAAACACTAGTCACAGCTGAACCATACAGTAAACTATGATTATTTTTCCTTTGCTGGCAAATTCATTTTCTCAGCTTGCACTATCTTGTTATTTGCTAAGTTTTCTGAGTTTACAAATAACACCAAACTCTTACCCAGTTCCCTAAATCTCCTTTTAAGATGATCAGATACATCAGATATTCTATCAACTTTATCTTCCTGAAGAAGACTCTCGCCTGTTCCAATCTGCATTTTTCCTGTGATGGATCTCCAATACCTACTACCCATGTGTGAATTCTTTTGTTTATGCCTACCAATTATTAACAGCAGTGTATGATACCTCTATGACAATATTTTATATACCTTCATGAAATCTTCAGTTTTTATTTTATATTCTGAAGCTACATTTTTAGGTACTTAGAGGTTCCAAATTGTAATAGCTTCCTGAAGAATTGTTCCCCTTATCATTGTGTAATGATTCTCTACATAGTATGATAAATATAGGTACACCAGTTTTCTTCTAGCCAGTATTAGTCTCACATACCACTTCCTTTCCTTAACTTGCCACCTGTTTTATTATGCTTTAGGTGTCTCTCTTTGAAGCAACATATAAGTAGGTTTGTTCTTTTTCAATCTAAAAGCATCTAAACTGGTAAAAAGCCATAAATTTATATTTTTATTACTTTAGATATATCTGGATTATTTTGTGCTTTCATTTGATCATACTTTACATTTTATCCTTCCATGTTTTGTCATTGAATAATCAAGTTTTATCTAGTTGGCCTTTCTCTTTCCACTACTACTGTTAAGTGAAAGACTTAGTATCAGGCATAATCTTAGAAAGAAACCCTTCAGAGAATGAGGTTTCTGTTCTGCCTAGGATGACTAATTCTAATAATCAAGGGGAAATTGGTTTGCCTCTGTACAATGGGAAAATAGGGATTTTTGTGTCACTGTGTCAGTAACACAAAGGCCCTCTGGGAAGCCTTGTAATGCTTCCATGATCAACATAAAAGTTAATGAATATTGTGGTTCAGCTGGTAAAGAATTCACCTGCAATGCGGGTGACCTGGGTTCAATCCCTGGGTTGGGAAGATACCTTGAAGAAGGGAAAGGCTACCCAATCCAGTATCTTGGCCTGGAGAACTCCATGGACTGTATAGTCCATGGGGTTGCAAAGAGTTGGACATCACAGAGTGACTTTCACTTCACAGCAACTAAAAATATAAATTAGTTCAATGACAAATCATACTCTAGAAATGGAGGTTTAGTTAACCCAACAGGTAACGAATATCTAATATTCGTTATTAGAAAAATAACGAATATCTAATTGAATATATATCTAAATGAACATCTAAATGAATAATAATAATGAATATCTAATCAGTTTTTCCTCCATATAATCTATGGTTTTTCCAAATTAAGAGTATTACAATAAATAATTCTGTTCTCGTATATTTCACCTCTATCTCACTGTGCTAAAGCTGGGCATTTTACTTATATCTGTATTTTCTATTTTATGGGTCTTCTCTTCAGTTGTTTCTAATGGGATATTTAACCTCTCCATTAGGTTTTACTTTCAAATTTCCAAGTGTTTTCATCTTCAGAAGTTCAATTTTATTTTTTCCCAAATCTGCCTAAGCATCATTCTTTTTTCTTATGTTTCTCGGTCTTTCTTTTTCCTTTGTTAGCCATTTAAAAGATATTTATTGTATAAATTTAGATTATTTTATCTCAGGATTTGGCTTGCTAACCTTTTGTCTGCTGACACTAATTATGACAGAACTTAAGTTCATCTTATAGTTTTCCCCGTGACCTGGAGTATGGAGGAAAACCTTTAAGCATATTTTCATTTATTTCTTGTGGGTATTCTAAGGATAGTACCTGCCTGGGGACCACTTTACATCAGTTTATCAATTTGGTAGTATGAAAAAGCATAGGTTTAACAGAAGTGTGGTTGCACTGGGGGTCGAACAGGCTTCTCCTTCACCATTGAATGAAACACACTTTAATTCTGGCTGTAGACAAGCCCTATCACTAGAGCTCCAATTTTCAGTGCATGTTTCATTGAGTTGTACTCCTTTGTCAATTGCCAAAGAAAGCACATTCACACTCCAGTGAAAGATAAACAAGTATAGTATCAGTTCAGTCACTCAGTCATGTCTGACCCTTTGCAACCCCATGGACTGCAGCATGCCAGTCTTCCCTGTCCATCACCAACTCCTGGAGCTTGCTCACACTCATGTCCATCGAGTTGGTGATGTCATCCAACCATCTCATCCTCTGTCATCCCCTTCTCCTCCTGCCTTCAACCTTTCCCCTCATCAGGGTCTTTTCTAATGAGTCAGTTCTTCACATCAGGTGGTGAAAACGTTGGACATTCAGCTTCAGCATCAATCCTTCCAATAAATATTCATGACTGGTTGGATCTCTTTGCACTCCAAGGGACTCTCAAGAGTCTCCTCCAACACCACAGTTCAAAAGCATCAATTCTTTGGTGAGAGTCCCTTGGACTGCAAGGATATCAAATTAGTCAATCTTACAAGAAATCAATCTTGAATATTCATTGGAAGGACTGATGCTGAAGCTCCAAAATATTAGGCAGGGAGAAGAGCAAGTTCACAAGCAAAACTGAACACAAGTTTGGCATTTTCTGGAAACAGAGAAGAGTGAAAGACATTTGTACAACAAAAGATGTGACGTGGATGGGGCTAGACAGACCAGTTGTGGTGATCTTATGAAAGTCTCCTACCAATGCAGAGTGGAAGAAATTCTGATTGGAAGATTATATATCTTGTTTTTATATAAAATTTGAATCATACCATGGAAATATGAAATGATACATAGTAAATGCTGCTTTTGATTGACTTAATCATTTCAAACATGAAAGACATGTATAGTTAATAGGCTTTAGTGGTTAAAAAAAAAGAAAGAAGGAAAGAAAAGAACAAAAAGGTCATTTCTGGTCTAATACTTGTTCTTTAGTATCTTGGCAGGGGGCAGCAGCTAAGAAAGATTTTCCTCTTGGCCACTGCCCAAAGAAGGACTAAAGAAAAGGAATAAGGGTTGTTAGAGGGACTGGACATAAGCCCAGCCCAGTCAACACGGACACAGAGCATGAGACAGGAGGGAGTAAAAATATTTGCCAAACCATATTGCCAACTATGCTTTTCAGAGGACAGGAGAACTGGGGAATCCTGTACTTTTGAGGAATGGATGCTAGCCACGTACTGGAGTTGTAAATTACAGGATTCTGACACTTTTTTCAAGAAAATCCTGGATTTTATATATAGTAGACAGAACGGAAGAAGAATAAACAAGATTCTATGGCTATGCAAGCCAATGGTTTTTAAACCTGGCTGTACTAAGTACTGTCATCTAGGGAGAGTTAAAAAAAACTGTTTAAGTGCCTGGGGCCCACCCTTTAGTTTAGAATTTCATTATCTGACTTTTTAAGTTGCCCCAAGTGAATCTTGTGTAGTTAATCCAGCATAAATCAGCAGATCAGCTCTCAGAAAATGCAAATAAAATGTACCTTGATTATAATCAGTATTCAAATTAAAATGTTTTTATCAGTTCTCTTTATCTTAAAAATGACACCTTTTACAAAAATTAACTTATAATTATTAAAATTATTCTTCCAGGGGTTTAAAAAATATTTACTTCATACATTCAATTTTATCTCATTTTTTCTTATTGTAAATAATTTACATGCTGATAAAGGTAGAATTATAAACCAATAAAGGAAAGGCTATTACTTAATAGCACATGGTAGGGCAGTACAGCAGTCCTTCAGTATCTGCAGGAAATTGGCTCCAGCCACCCCCTCCCCATTAGCAAAATCTGCAGATTCTCAAGTTCTTTATATAAAATGGGATAGTGTTTTCTTATAACCTACACACATCTTCCCATATACTTTAAATCATCTCTAGATTACTTACAATACCTAAAACAATGTAAATTTATGTAGTTGTGAATATTATGTAAATGCTATGTAAATAACTGTCAGGCTATTGGCAAACTCAACTTTCTGGAATTTTTTTCAAGTATTTTTGAAAAATACTGGTTGAACTGCAGTTGGCTCTGGATACCTGTGGATGCAAAACCCACAGGTATCAAAGGTCAATTGGAGTTATAGTCATTCCTTATACCTAAGCGAAAATAAATTTGAGTTATCAATATTGTAAATAAATAAAATACATTAAATATTTTAAATCTACAATTAGAAAAAACATTTAAAGTCTGATACAAAACCTAGAAGCCATAAAAGGTTATTGATAAGTCTGAAAATATAAAACAGAACATTTCTACAAAGTGAAGAGAAATTATTCGTAAAATGATAAAAAGGAGATGCATACTTTTCAAGTTCTTAAAATAAAGACAACTAAACAGAAAAGTGGGGAAATGTGATAACAGATAGTTCTCACAGAAAAGGAAATCTTTTAAAAATATGATAAGATGCTAAACTTCCTTCATAATAATATAAATACACATGAAAATATACATATAATCAAATGAAGAAGTGAAAGCTAATCACTCAGTCATGTCTGACTTTTTATGACCCCAAGGACTGTAGCCCACCAGGCTCCTGCCATTCCTTTCTCCAGGCGATCTTCCAGACCCAAGGATCAAACTCAGATCTCCTGCAATGCAGACAGATACTTTACCATCTAAGCCACCAGGGAAGCTGTATATAATCACATAAACATACATAAAATGTAGATACAACTTTTAACCTCTCAAAACTGACAGATCAGTTTGATAACACATAGTTTTATGACTATGGGGGAAACTGAATCTCACACATTCTTTGTGAGAGTGTAAAATGGCATAGCTTTTTTGTAAAATGTAAAAATTGTAAAATGGCAATTTAGTAACATCTATCAATACATATTAAGACCCATAGATTTCACTCCTAAGAAATTACACTACAGTTATAGTCACAAGTATGCAAGATAACATGTAAAAGAATGTACATGATACCATTATTAACACAAGTTAGAAACAACCCAAATACCCATCAAGAGGGAATTTAATAACACAGTGCTGTCATTAAAGAGAATACAGGCAGACTTAAATTGAGATACAGAAGAATATACCAGTTATGTGAAAATAATTGTATCATATGTACATACATTTCATATAATTGGAACATTCTTCTATATCTCAATATAAGTCTGTCTCATTCCTTTCAACGGCAGCATTGTGTTATCAAGTTCCCTCTTGATGGGCATTTGGGTTGTTTCTAATTGTATCATATACAGATAGTTTTAAGGCTTCCCTTATGGCTCAGTGGGTAAAGAATCTGCTTGCCGCGCAGGAGACACAAGTTCATTCAATCCCTGGGTCTGGAATATCCCCTAGATGAAGGAAACGAGAACCCACTCCAGTATTCCTGCCTGAAAAATCCCATGGACAGAGCAACCTGGTGGGCTACAGTCCAAAGCGTCACTACAGTCTGAATGACTAAACACACACATATATATTTGTATCATAAATCCTTTAGTTTTTTTTTAAATTTTGTGTTGTATGAATATATTACTCATTCCAAAACTTACACATGCATTTATAGCATTTTGTGGTTAGATGGCAAATAGAATGCAATACTATAAAAACTATAATAAAGCCATTATGGTGATCATACTATTGGATTTTACTTTGAAAAAATCATCTTCAATGTTTTATATACATGTAAAAATTAGAAGAAGACTGACAAGCCAGTTTTTTAAAAAGGTATTCTTATTCTTTTCCACTATGGTTTCAGTTTGCTCTACAATAGAAAGTAGTTAGAATAGGAAGTAACACAACATTGTAAATTAACTATACTTACATAATATAAAAATCTGAAAATAATAATAAAATTAAAATATTTATTTTTAAAGTATTCCTGCTCATTCTATAAAGATTATAAAACCCTAAATAGTAGAGAGAAGAAAAATATATATAAATGACAATCTCCTCCCCAACTCAAAACAGCTACTAGTAGCATTTTGGTATCTTCCTATTTCTGTATATAATTATGTGCCTGTTAGTATGTCTATAATATGTAAAACTAAATACATATACACAAAAATGTATATTTTAGAAGACATAGTGATAATATGTTCCCTACTACACTGTTTTTTATAGTTAGCAAAAGATGGTAGGTTCATTAAAAATAGAATATAGCAGTAAAAATGAGGGTATTAACTAACATTTATACATTTAGTCTTTATATTTACTTTGGAGGTTTAATCAGTTTGACATTAATAGACATATGCTCCAAATGTAAATTTAAAGAGTACACTTTTGCACAACATAGAAAAGAAACTGATGGTTACCAAAGGGGAAAGGTGGGTGGCAGGGATAAATCAGAAGGTTAAGATTACCGTATACACACTACTATAAATTTCATGGTCAGAGGAGCCTGGCTACCATCCATAGGCTACAGTCCATGGGGTCAAAAAGAGTCAAACACAACCTAGCAACTAAGCAGCAGCATATATAAATAGTGTTTGACACATCACAGGGGCCAAGTATATATTTGTTGAATGAATGAATGTGTTCCACCTACCTATGTAGCCTTAAATGATTTTCCAGAAAAAACAAAAATGCTATAGCTTTTCTAAAACTCTGGGTAGAAAAAAAATGGGGGAAAATTGGAAATTAGAAACTCTAAGGTAAGCAGAACAATGGCACCTGAAACCTTTCGGTGGATACGTTAGTTTATATGGCAAAAGGGACACGAC
This sequence comes from Neotragus moschatus, assembly GCA_006410615.1. NCBI lineage: Eukaryota > Metazoa > Chordata > Mammalia > Artiodactyla > Bovidae > Neotragus > Neotragus moschatus. Next base: position 952,111 of record SJYA01001220.1, on the reverse strand, counting down.
ATATGTAATTAGGTAATAGACATTAAAATAGAGAGAGAAGCCTGGATTGTCCAAGTGGGCCCAATCTAACCAAGGGAAACATTAACAACCAAGAAATGTTCTCCAGTTACAGAAGTGGAAGTCAGAGAGATTAAAGAGTGAGAGGGACTCCNATATTTATTGTATAAATTTAGATTATTTTATCTCAGGATTTGGCTTGCTAACCTTTTGTCTGCTGACACTAATTATGACAGAACTTAAGTTCATCTTATAGTTTTCCCCGTGACCTGGAGTATGGAGGAAAACCTTTAAGCATATTTTCATTTATTTCTTGTGGGTATTCTAAGGATAGTACCTGCCTGGGGACCACTTTACATCAGTTTATCAATTTGGTAGTATGAAAAAGCATAGGTTTAACAGAAGTGTGGTTGCACTGGGGGTCGAACAGGCTTCTCCTTCACCATTGAATGAAACACACTTTAATTCTGGCTGTAGACAAGCCCTATCACTAGAGCTCCAATTTTCAGTGCATGTTTCATTGAGTTGTACTCCTTTGTCAATTGCCAAAGAAAGCACATTCACACTCCAGTGAGGAATAAGGGTTGTTAGAGGGACTGGACATAAGCCCAGCCCAGTCAACACGGACACAGAGCATGAGACAGGAGGGAGTAAAAATATTTGCCAAACCATATTGCCAACTATGCTTTTCAGAGGACAGGAGAACTGGGGAATCCTGTACTTTTGAGGAATGGATGCTAGCCACGTACTGGAGTTGTAAATTACATGATTCTGACACTTTTTTCAAGAAAATCCTGGATTTTATATATAGTAGACAGAACGGAAGAAGAATAAACAAGATTCTATGGCTATGCAAGCCAATGGTTTTTAAACCTGGCTGTACTAAGTACTGTCATCTAGGGAGAGTTAAAAAAAACTGTTTAAGTGCCTGGGGCCCACCCTTTAGTTTAGAATTTCATTATCTGACTTTTTAAGTTGCCCCAAGTGAATCTTGTGTAGTTAATCCAGCATAAATCAGCAGATCAGCTCTCAGAAAATGCAAATAAAATGTACCTTGATTATAATCAGTATTCAAATTAAAATGTTTTTATCAGTTCTCTTTATCTTAAAAATGACACCTTTTACAAAAATTAACTTATAATTATTAAAATTATTCTTCCAGGGGTTTAAAAAATATTTACTTCATACATTCAATTTTATCTCATTTTTTCTTATTGTAAATAATTTACATGCTGATAAAGGTAGAATTATAAACCAATAAAGGAAAGGCTATTACTTAATAGCACATGGTAGGGCAGTACAGCAGTCCTTCAGTATCTGCAGGAAATTGGCTCCAGCCACCCCCTCCCCATTAGCAAAATCTGCAGATTCTCAAGTTCTTTATATAAAATGGGATAGTGTTTTCTTATAACCTACACACATCTTCCCATATACTTTAAATCATCTCTAGATTACTTACAATACCTAAAACAATGTAAATTTATGTAGTTGTGAATATTATGTAAATGCTATGTAAATAACTGTCAGGCTATTGGCAAACTCAACTTTCTGGAATTTTTTTCAAGTATTTTTGAAAAATACTGGTTGAACTGCAGTTGGCTCTGGATACCTGTGGATGCAAAACCCACAGGTATCAAAGGTCAATTGGAGTTATAGTCATTCCTTATACCTAAGCGAAAATAAATTTGAGTTATCAATATTGTAAATAAATAAAATACATTAAATATTTTAAATCTACAATTAGAAAAAACATTTAAAGTCTGATACAAAACCTAGAAGCCATAAAAGGTTATTGATAAGTCTGAAAATATAAAACAGAACATTTCTACAAAGTGAAGAGAAATTATTCGTAAAATGATAAAAAGGAGATGGATACTTTTCAAGTTCTTAAAATAAAGACAACTAAACAGAAAAGTGGGGAAATGTGATAACAGATAGTTCTCACAGAAAAGGAAATCTTTTAAAAATATGATAAGATGCTAAACTTCCTTCATAATAATATAAATACACATGAAAATATACATATAATCAAATGAAGAAGTGAAAGCTAATCACTCAGTCATGTCTGACTTTTTATGACCCCAAGGACTGTAGCCCACCAGGCTCCTGCCATTCCTTTCTCCAGGCGATCTTCCAGACCCAAGGATCAAACTCAGATCTCCTGCAATGCAGACAGATACTTTACCATCTAAGCCACCAGGGAAGCTGTATATAATCACATAAACATACATAAAATGTAGATACAACTTTTAACCTCTCAAAACTGACAGATCAGTTTGATAACACATAGTTTTATGACTATGGGGGAAACTGAATCTCACACATTCTTTGTGAGAGTGTAAAATGGCATAGCTTTTTTGTAAAATGTAAAAATTGTAAAATGGCAATTTAGTAACATCTATCAATACATATTAAGACCCATAGATTTCACTCCTAAGAAATTACACTACAGTTATAGTCACAAGTATGCAAGATAACATGTAAAAGAATGTACATGATACCATTATTAACACAAGTTAGAAACAACCCAAATACCCATCAAGAGGGAATTTAATAACACAGTGCTGTCATTAAAGAGAATACAGGCAGACTTAAATTGAGATACAGAAGAATATACCAGTTATGTGAAAATAATTGTATCATATGTACATACATTTCATATAATTGGAACATTCTTCTATATCTCAATATAAGTCTGTCTCATTCCTTTCAACGGCAGCATTGTGTTATCAAGTTCCCTCTTGATGGGCATTTGGGTTGTTTCTAATTGTATCATATACAGATAGTTTTAAGGCTTCCCTTATGGCTCAGTGGGTAAAGAATCTGCTTGCCGCGCAGGAGACACAAGTTCATTCAATCCCTGGGTCTGGAATATCCCCTAGATAAAGGAAACGAGAACCCACTCCAGTATTCCTGCCTGAAAAATCCCATGGACAGAGCAACCTGGTGGGCTACAGTCCAGAGCGTCACTACAGTCTGAATGACTAAACACACACATATATATTTGTATCATAAATCCTTTAGTTTTTTTTTAAATTTTGTGTTGTATGAATATATTACTCATTCCAAAACTTACACATGCATTTATAGCATTTCGTGGTTAGATGGCAAATAGAATGCAATACTATAAAAACTATAATAAAGCCATTATGGTGATCATACTATTGGATTTTACTTTGAAAAAATCATCTTCAATGTTTTACATACATGTAAAAATTAGAAGAAGACTGTCAAGCCAGTTTTTTAAAAAGGTATTCTTATTCTTTTCCACTATGGTTTCAGTTTGCTCTACAATAGAAAGTAGTTAGAATAGGAAGTAACACAACATTGTAAATTAACTATACTTACATAATATAAAAATCTGAAAATAATAATAAAATTAAAATATTTATTTTTAAAGTATTCCTGCTCATTCTATAAAGATTATAAAACCCTAAATAGTAGAGAGAAGAAAAATATATATAAATGACAATCTCCTCCCCAACTCAAAACAGCTACTAGTAGCATTTTGGTATCTTCCTATTTCTGTATATAATTATGTGCCTGTTAGTATGTCTATAATATGTAAAACTAAATACATATACACAAAAATGTATATTTTAGAAGACATAGTGATAGTATGTTCCCTACTACACTGTTTTTTATAGTTAGCAAAAGATGGTAGGTTCATTAAAAAATAGAATATAGCAGTAAAAATGAGGGTATTAACTAACATTTATACATTTAGTCTTTATATTTACTTTGGAGGTTTAATCAGTTTGACATTAATAGACATATGCTCCAAATGTAAATTTAAAGAGTACACTTTTGCACAACATAGAAAAGAAACTGATGGTTACCAAAGGGGAAAGGTGGGTGGCAGGGATAAATCAGAAGGTTAAGATTACCATATACACACTACTATAAATTTCATGGTCAGAGGAGCCTGGCTACCATCCATAGGCTACAGTCCATGGGGTCAAAAAGAGTCGAACACAACCTAGCAACTAAGCAGCAGCATATATAAATAGTGTTTGACACATCACAGGGGCCAAGTATATATTTGTTGAATGAATGAACTTGTTCCACCTACCTATGTAGCCTTAAAGGATTTCCCAAAAAAAACAAAAATGCTATAGCTTTTCTAAAACTCTGGGTAGAAAAAAAATGGGGGAAAATTGGAAATTAGAAACTCTAAGGTAAGCAGAACAATGGCACCTGAAACCTTTCGGTGGATACGTTAGTTTATATGGCAAAAGGGACACGACATATGTAATTAGGTAATAGACATTAAAATAGAGAGAGAAGCCTGGATTGTCCAAGTGGGCCCAATCTAACCAAGGGAAACATTAACAACCAAGAAATGTTCTCCAGTTACAGAAGTGGAAGTCAGAGAGATTAAAGAGTGAGAGGGACTCCATCCACCTTTGCTGGAAAGAAGCCACTTGGAAAGCAAGCAGCCTATGGGTGCAGAGACCAGTCTCAGGCTAAGAGCCAGTAACCAAAAAGGGGCCTCCACCCCACAACCACAAAGAGTGGAATTCAGCCAACAACTTGAATGAGCTGGAAGATTTGCTCCTAGAGCTTCCAGAAAGGAAGTTTGTCCTTATGAGACTGTTCAGAACCCAGCTCGGCTACACTGTGCATTAGCTGAACTGTGGGGTAATAAATGGTGCTGTTGAAGGCTGCTCAGTTTGTGGAAATGTTATGGCAGTGATGGAAAACTATACTACCTAACCCTAAAACTCTTGCTTGGAGAGATATGTTTGAAAAAAGAGAACTGGAGGTCCATGACTGCTCAGTAACAGCAGACATTTGAGGGCATCCCTATCATAAAGCTACAGTGTTCTCTAACTTGCTTGAACTCCAGACAAAACCATGTTTCTGGAAACCAGGAATTAATACTATTTCCTTCTACTTATGTGTCTTCTCATAGACTTTGTCATTAGAGTAGAATGAGGTAATCATCCTGAGATGATTTGCAGGGTGCAAATCAACTATGACACTCAACAAATTTAATGATCTTTCTGCCTGCTTGGTGATTTTTAACTAGGAAGAAACTCACTGTAGTTAATGCTACACTAAATGTCACATGTTTAAAAAATGAGAGGCAGCTTAAAACTCCATTTCTCTGAATCAAGTTATCCCCAAGTAAGAATGCACATGAATGTGCACAAATGCAGAAGCATTGCCTATCAACAATTTTAAGTGTTTTTTTAAATATTTTAATATATTTGCACTTAAGAATTGTCTTAAAAATGGTGTATACTCTTAAAATATGGTGACTTTTCTTTCTAAAAAAAAAAAAAAAAAAAGCTGTTTTTAAAGCAAGATTAGTTCCATAGATGGAGGAAATGTGGTATTCAGCATTCAAATAGTAATATGGTGTCTTAGTCAGCTAGGGATACCAAAACAAAATACCAGACTGGGTAACAAACAATATAAATTTGTTTTCTCAGAGTTCTGGAGGCCAAAAGTCCAAAAGCAAGGTGTAAGCAGGTTGGGTTTCTCCCAAGGCCTCACGTTTCATTTCTCCTTGGCTTGAAGCCAGCCACCTTCTTGCTGTTTCCTCATGTGGCTTTTCCTCTGTGTGCATATGGAGAAAGAGGTCTCTGAGGTCTTTTCCTCTAAAGGAAATTGGTTCCTTTGGGTTAGGACCCCACTCATATGATCTCAACTTCCTAATTAAAAGATCTTGCCTGGTGGCTCAGACTGTAAAGCATCTGCCTACAATGCCTACCATGTGGGAGACCTGGGTTTTCCCTGGGTCAGGAAGATCTCCTGGAGAAGGAAATGGCAACCTACTCCAGTATCCTTGTCTGGAAAGTCCCATGGATGGTGGAACCTGGCAGGCTACAGTCCATGGGGTCACAAAGAGTCGGACACAACTGAGAAACTTCACTTTCTACTTTCTTTCTTCCCTAATTAAAAGACCTATCTTTAAATACGTTACATTAGGGATTAGGGCTTCAACACATGAACTGTTAAGGGAGGGAGAGGACACCACACAGTCTGAAACTGGTTACCAGAGTAGTAAAGAAAAGCAGAGCTAAAATGGACACAGGATTCTGCNACTTTCTTTCTTCCCTAATTAAAAGACCTATCTTTAAATACGTTACATTAGGGATTAGGGCTTCAACACATGAACTGTTAAGGGAGGGAGAGGACACCACACAGTCTGAAACTGGTTACCAGAGTAGTAAAGAAAAGCAGAGCTAAAATGGACACAGGATTCTGCTTCTCCAGCAAAAAACTTGTTGAGTGTTGAGTGACTTCCTGGACAGCTGAGGGCCAATGTGCACAGTTCATCAAAGCTCAGCCACAGGGAAGACAGGGAACTGAGGTTCTGGAGATGTTCACAGAAGGGAACTGATGTGGGGGGTACCAGAGGAGTTACATCAGAGAAAAGAGCTTTTCTGGAGGCAGAGGGTTTATCTTACAGAATAATTGTCAGTCATATTGCCAAGCCTCATTAACTTTCTTTCTTGATAGAATTTTGAAGGTGTGTAGACATTTACCATGAACATTGTTTGTCCTGATATCAGCAAAACATTCCAGAAGGACTCCATGATGGTAACTTTGTGATTACCGTGAGAGCATTTACTCATCCTCACTGCCAGTGCCAAGCTCCAGCATGTCCCTAGTTGAGTGCTACAGAGTTATTCTCTTGCTTCTGTCTCTTCTGAAATTTGGTATCACTAATTTGAATAAAGATTTCAAACATAATTATAACATTTTTAGTAACAAACCATTGGGAGAGATAATGGATATACTGAATGGAAAGTTCAAGATCTCAAGAGATCTTGACAGGACGGCATGTACAAACAAAGCCAACACAATTAAATGTGACTGTGCTCACCGAGAGGTTTTGCACTGGAGGAAGGATCCGGCACACAGAGAGGCGAGCATAAACTATGCAACAGAAGTGGGGGAAATCCATTGAAATTGGAGATCATGGAAAGAAAGGCATGCCAAAAGCAGGGTCCTCAGTGGAAATCCTCAGACAAGAAAATGATGCAAGGCAGGAACCTATCAGAGCTAGAGTCCAAATCCCCAACATGATGAGCTCTTTCCCTCATTTATTCCCCACTCTCAGCTCCTTCGCTTTTGGTAAAGAGGAACATCAATGATCCCATTTGTTTCTGTTTATAGCAAACTAACAGCAAGACTAAAGAGAGGGTCAGCCTGTCCCTCGGGGCTTCCCTGGTGAATCAGCGGTAAAGAATCCCCCTGTCAATGCAGGAGACTTAGGTTCAATCCCTAGGTCAGGAAGATCCCCTAGAGAATGAAATGGCAACCCACTTCAGTATTCTTGCCAGCATAATCCCATAGATAGAGGAGCCTGGTAGAGGAGCCAGTCCATAGCTTTCCAAAAGAGTTGGGACCACATCCAAAAGAAGGACGTGATTCAGTAACTAAACAATAGCCTGCCCCTCACATTATATTCCAGGTGAAACTCTAGGTTTATGAGCCCAAACATACTGGACTGTCACACACGCACAGAGTTTGAAAGGGTAATGGACATTCAGGTCTTTTCCATTCATTCCAAGTTTCCCCTTCTTACTTCTTTGATTCAAGGTCAAACTTCATTCCAATTGCACCACTTGCAATTGCTTGAACTTTCCTGACCTCCCTCACCTCCTTTGCTCCAGCTGATTCCTCTTCCTTGAATGCCCTTCTCCCATCTTTTCTGAAAACCTACTCCCTTCAAGGCACATTACAAATGTTGCCCATGAAGACATATCTTTCCAAATTTCTCTTCTTACAACTACAAATGGATATTCCCTTTTCTTTTTCATTTGTGAACTTATATAGCACATGTGTATGNATTCCTCTTCCTTGAATGCCCTTCTCCCATCTTTTCTGAAAACCTACTCCCTTCAAGGCACATTACAAATGTTGCCCATGAAGACATATCTTTCCAAATTTCTCTTCTTACAACTACAAATGGATATTCCCTTTTCTTTTTCATTTGTGAACTTATATAGCACATGTGTATGCTTCTTTAGGATAATCATTCTTTATTGGAGAGGAAGCCTTCCTAAAGAGTGAGGCTCAGTTTTCTTCTGGCTGCTCACACAAGAAGTGAATGCCCAGGGACTTCCCTGGTGGTCCAGTGGTTCAGACCTCACGCTTTCACTGTGGGAAATGGGGGATGAGGGCCTGTGGTGGGGGCATGAGTTCAATCCGTAGTTGGGGAAGTAGGATCCCACATACTGCTCAGCACAGCCGAAAAAAAAAGGAGAGGGGTGGGAATGTCGGCTTTACTAACTAGACTGGAAGTCACATTCCCCTCAAATCATGTGAGCTTCTTGCCAAAAGCATGACAAGCCATGGCCCATCCATTAAGACCTAAAATACATTTGTTTTCTTCTCTGTGAAGCTTTTGTGTCCATCCCCAGGAAAGACGACCTTTATACTTCATAAAATACCTTTACATGACATATCCTGCTATTACATAAAGTTAAAATATTACAACTGCCATAATCCCTCAGTTTAAAAATTATGCTCTTAAAAACATCAATGATATATAAATACGCTATAAAACCAAATGCTATATTAACTCTGCATATTAGTGGTAAAGTACACAATGATTCTAAATAAAATACTTAAAAACATGCATCCCATGATCAAAGAATACCATAATTGTTAACTCGTATGCCTTGTTCCACTAGATTGGCAGGTCCTCAGACATCAGCAGGAATCATGTCTCATTCATCTTATTGCCAACATTTGCCCAGTGGCTAGTATATAGTACTGGTCAAGAAATATCTGTGGAGTGAATGAACGACTTGAACACATAAGGTTTTTGCTGGCTATAGATGGTTTATGGTTTGATACTCTGCTATAAAAACTTACATAATATAGTACTAACTGCATTTTATAGGATGTTCAGATTACAGAAAGTAATAATCACAGAAAAATTCAGTTACATTTGGATTACATAATTTTTTTTTTTTTTTTTTTGCCAAGCCAAGAGGCACACAGGATCTTATTTCCCTGACCAGGTATCAAACCCATGCTCCCTGCAGTGAAAGCTCAGAGTCTTAACCGCTGGATCACCAGAGAATTCTCCATAACATACGTTTTCTAATTGTGTTAAATGTTTTAAAGAGGACACTGACCACTCAAGATGACCAGGATGGTATTAGGCCCAGAAACATATTAATATAGAGCAAAGCAGATAGAATTGAGTAGATGTAGCCTTGAAAAGAGAAGCAAGTGAAAAACATGATAGCAGTCTTCACATATCTGAAGGATTATCTCTGAAGCTGTAAAAAGGCCTACTGTATGAAGTTCCAGAGAAGCAAAGACCAGTCTGATGACCATTCCAGAAGTAGATTTGATTCTCTATACAAAATGCCTTTATAAACCGCTGCTATAAGGCAATGGAACATGCTGTCTTGTGATATTGTGAGCATCCCAACACAGGGCATATCACAGCAGAACCATAATGACTAAGAGTTACTCAGCGCTGGATAGCATGGTAGACTACATGTCCCACTGGGCTTCCTGAAATTTTAAAGTTCTCTAACTCTACCAACATTGATTCCTTTTCTGGAGAGTATGCCTAAAACCATAGACACAACTGAAAACTGACAAGTATTCCAGGAGATGACCTGAAAGTGTCCAGCCTTAGATGTACTACAGATTATCACTAAAAACACATCTATCCCATCCATTTATCCAACCAACTAAATTTCATCAGTGGGCTTCCCTGGTGGCTCAGTGGTTAAGAATCTGCATACCAATGCAGGAGATGTGGGTTCAATCCCTGGATCGGGAAGATCCCTGGGAGAAGGAAGTGGCAACCCACTCCAGTATTCTTGCCTAGGAAATCCAATGGAGCCTGTTGTGCTATACAGTCCATGGGTCACATAACAGTTGGATGTGACTTCGTAACAACAAAATTTCATGAGTACCCACTGAGTGTCAGGCACTGTCCTCAGTCCTAGAGATATAGCACTGAGCAAAATAGACCAGTTCTTGTGTTCATAAACTTAGTGTCTAGACAGGTAGTAATAAGGACTCATACTTAGAAATTACAACCCATGGTGAATTCTATGAAGAAAGGCATGGGATGTTACAAGAACCAGCTATGATAGTTAGAGGGCTCAGAAAGGTCTGTCTTGATGCAAGTCATTTAATCTTTCTGTTCATCCACAATGATTCCTGTTAAACAGGACAGAAGATTTTTACCACACCATGACTTTGAGGAATTTAGTGTGTAACCCTGGGGATCCATTGTCTTTGTACTCTTGGAGAAGGTCATTTGACCTCTGAAAATTTCAGTTTCTTCCTCTCCCAAAAGGAAAGCATATTAGCCCCTACATCCTGATGGCTGTGGGATCATGCTTGGGAGCCCAGTGTCTGCCTTGGAGTGAATCCTCCAGAAATGACGACTAGTGTTATTAAAATAAACAGGAAACGCCTTAAGTACTTAGAAGAAAACAAATTTCATTTACATCCTAGATCTGTTATTCTTACTTTTCTAGTTATCTCAGGTTTCCAAAGTCCCCAGGTTGTTTGGTTGGGGAAGGGAGCATGGATAAGACAGCCAAAAAGGGTAGCAGCACCTGACCCTACTTGAGGGTAGCCTCATTTCTCCCACTCTACCTTTCCTTCCTTAGAGGTAGTTATCTGCTATAGGATGGACAGCATCCTTCCTTCTTGCTTTCATATTCAACCCTTTCCTTCTTCTCTTTACAAATCCGAGAAAGTAGGAAAGGACCCTTCTGGAGAAAGGAGATCACCCCTGCCTCAGCCAGTGCAGCCACCGAATGAAAATTCAGAGCGGCGGCTCCCTGGAGTTCCAGGAGGAGACCAGAACGGTATGAATAAATAATCCACATTTCAAGCAGGATTACGACTATAAATGAAAGACGAAAAGCACATCAGGGTACAAATTCGACACACACCTACACACAAAAGTGCAGCCTTGTTTTTCTCCTTATCCCCAGCTTATCCCACTTCCCACTTCACTTTGTGGCCAAACATACACAACCCTGGAAAAGATTTTTAAAAGTGGAGCAGAGAGAGCAAGAGAGTGAGCTGCCAGCCAGCCAGGTAGGTAAGCTTTGTGGGGCTCTGAGTGCCATCCATTGCCTCCCTCCCTACTAGCAGGCAGGATCCCTCTGAACTTAGGGGGTCAGATGATGCCTACCAGGGGCTTGTCTGTCACCTCAGCGAGTGGTGTCACAGAGCACCTGGTCACAGCCTGGCTGATACCTGATGCTACCTAGTCCTCCTGTTATCTCCCACTAGTCCTGTTAACTAATACAGCTCCCCACCGTCGCTACATCCCATTAGGTCAGAGCAATGAAAATGAATGCCATTTTCTTGATGGCTTATGCAGAATTGATGTAATTTGAAGCAAGCCTCTCTGGCCCTGCTTCTTCTCCTGTCTCCATCCCCCCACCCCCTTTCACCCCCCCATGCTTGGCTGCTCCCCCTCCAGCCCCTCCCAACCCCTGTCTCTGACTTTCTTCTCCTTTTTCATACTGAATATACTGGGGCCCTGGCGGCCTGCCATTCTAACTGCACATTAGAAATGGTAGAGTTTTCCTCTATCTGATTCTATAAAATGAGTTCACCAGAAGGTGCAAACCCAGCACATTCGTGGTTTTTCCTATAAATTACTTTAACACTGTGTCCAATCATATATATAATTTCAGATTTTCAATTTCAACTCACTGCTGTGTCAGCACAGACTCCACTGATATGTCTAACGTATTTAGCTTAAAATGAAACGGATGGCATTTCATTACCAGGAAGATAATATTTTTGAATATGTTTCCTGCATGGCGGGATCCATCATTATTCTGCCATTTTATGTTCAGTGTGTGTAATAGCTTTTTAATGCTTTGACGTGTTTTATTTATATGTGTAATATTTTTCTAATACCATAGGACAGTTTAACTCATTGGACACGTTAGAAAATCTTAATTGAATGCTTTTAAATATTAGCTAGAAGGGAAAGGCTGAACAAATTGCCAGTATTTTTACTTAAAATTTCATCAAGAGTAACCCAAAAAAGGCACAAAAATTGTTCAACCTTTGTTCTTTTCCTTTATCTATTCTCCCTAACCTTCCCCCTGCTCCTCACCCCCTCAGAGTGGTCTCCTCATAAATATATACACTTTGGAGAGGAAATAAAAAGATAAAGAAAAACCCCCTAGTCCCCTGAGACTTAGGAGCTGTCAGGATGAAAGCAAAGAACACAAGAAATATTGAGCAAGCCCCAGTGTGAATGGCAGAAGCTCTCTCATTGGTGAAAGCTTCTGACAGTGCTGAAACCTTTAATACCAGGTTCCCAGCTCTTTGACCAAAGTCATGAAATGTTCAAAAAGAGACTTTTTCTCAAAAGCTGTCTTTGCAAAGAAAATGCAAAGGAAAGCGTTTCACCTTAAAAACTTGCAGGTAGTCAGTTTGAAATGCTGAAGGCATTTCAAATTTACAGGTAAATGCTGGCAAGAGCGCTTTCTTCTAGTTCTGTCCCCACTTCTATCAAAGCAGCGCCTTACTCCTCCAAAAGAAAGATCTGGGAGTCAACGTGGGAAAGGTACTTTGCCTTCCCCCTTCAAGTCAAAGCGGCTCAGTCAGCGGCCTGCTGGCCTCCGCGCCCCACTGGGAGTCCCCAGTCTGGGCTCACTCATCAGGGAAGGGTGTGAGAATTAACATTTTCTTCATAGAAGCTCTGCTTTTCCTGTATGTACATACATATGTAGTTTTCCCCAGCTTTTCTGAAGCATAACTGAGAAATAAATCTATGTATTTCTAAAGTGCAATAAAATGTACAATTGGCCTTTCCTGCATTTATATTCCAGCCCCTTTTTCTCTGCTGCTTTCCTAGGGAGAAGCAAGTAGTCACAGATTCTAATTCTAGGCCACCTCTGATCACCTCTGGGATCCTGAGCAGTTACTATAGCCCTCTGAGCCCCAGAGGCTTCCCTGGTGCCTCAGTCAGTAGAGTCTGCTTGCAGTGTGGGTGACCTGGGTTTGATCCCTGGGTTGGGAAGATCCCCTGGAGAAAGAAATGGCCACCCACTCCAGAAATCTTGCCTGAAGAATTCCATGGACAGAGGAGCCTTGTGGGCTACAGTCCGTGGATGGGGTCACAAAGAGTCAGATGACAGAGTGACTAACTTTTCACTTTTCACTTTCTAAGCCCCAGAACACTTACCTGTGAAACAGAGCCACTAGTTTCTTCCTTGGGGGTCTCTACAAGAATAAGATATCACAATGAATGCACCTAACACAATTTGTAGATTACATAGTGGACACACAATGACAATCATTTGTTACAATTAACAACTTGCTTTGTAGTAAAAAGGGGCCAATCTCTTCTCTCCTCTCTCTTTCAAATTCTGCAATCTAAAAAGAAGACTCTAATCTGCATACTAACANATCACAATGAATGCACCTAACACAATTTGTAGATTACATAGTGGACACACAATGACAATCATTTGTTACAATTAACAACTTGCTTTGTAGTAAAAAGGGGCCAATCTCTTCTCTCCTCTCTCTTTCAAATTCTGCAATCTAAAAAGAAGACTCTAATCTGCATACTAACAATACAACTTCCTTCCTACAAATAAAAGTTGGCATAAAAGCACAAACGATTACAATATTTTGTTTATTCCAATAAAGCTCCTTTTGGAGTGAAACTCTCCAAGTTTTGCCTGAGGATATTTTGAAGAGGTTTGGGGGGCTTGCTGGCTTCATTTTTCCCCTTATGTTTATTTGCCTCCTTGTTCTTAAGTGAAAGTGTTAGCTGCTCAGTCTGCTCTGACTTTTTGCACCTGGAGAATTTCATGGGCAGAGGAGCCTGGCAGGCTACAGTCCATAGGGTCACAAAGAGTCAGACAAAACCGAGCAACTAACACTTTATTCTTAAAAGAGTAGAAAGTTATAGCACTAAACTCCTTTAAACAGAACCTGCCATTATGATTCCTTGGATCAATGGACCTACTTGAAAATTCCAGTACCTTTGCTAGCCATCAAAGAATTGGGAAAATTATCACTAAAATGGCAAACATATTAAAATATATATGTATGAAAGTAACAAGTACATCTTAAATTTACACAATATTATATGTCAAATAAATTTCCATTAGAAAGAGAGTTGGGAAAACNAAAAAAAAAAAAGGTATTAGGGGGAAGCAGGGGAAAGGAAAGGCTGGCAGTTTAGGATTAACATGTACACATGGCTATGTTTAAAATAACCAACAAAGACCTGTTGTATAGCACAGGGAATTCTATTCAATATTCTATAATAACCTAAATGGGATAAGAATTTGAAAAAGAATAAAAAATAAAATAGAATAGAAATTACAAAAAAATAAAAATAAACCTACTGTTGGCTGCAGGCCCTAATTTGCAGACTAACCTCTGATTTAAAACATTAATATAACAATGTTTGCACTTCTCAAGGACCAAAAGTTCCAAAGAACAGAATCACAAAATCAAGTGCAGAAAAAGGAAATGTCAACAATATGACCGTTTAGATTGAGGAAATATCAAATTACTGGATACTGTATCTCCTACTATTTTATCTATTTTCACTATTTTGATATACACAATTTTATAGAAATTTGCCAGAGGAAGTTTTAGTTTTGCACCCTAAGCTTCTATTACAGATAATTCAAAGTTAAGCTAATTTGCTGACGACCAACTAGACAATTTTGTTCAAATCAAAAATAGCATAAATCATTCATTCATTCAACATACTCCATAAACACCCAGCCAATCTAGACACCAGGAAAAAGCACTGGATACATAAAATCCACCTCCACACATTTATGTTTCAGTGGGGAAAGAAACAGTATATCCTTAAACATGTCAAGGAAAAGATAAATTAATTTACCAGTACATATAAATGACAATTCAGAGTAGTGTGACAGACAGGAATGGGTCTAGGGATCAAGGGGAGTCCTGAGAGAGTGGCCTCTTTTAGGAAGGTACATGATCTGGCTTTGGAAAGACAAAAATAACCATGCCCAGCCCTTTGAAAAGCTAGGAATCATAATACAAAAGTCACAATGCAAAATAAAAGAGTTTAGAGACTAGGATGAGCAGCAAGGAAGCCGGTATGGCTGGAATTTAGAAAATGATAGAGTCACACGGACTCTATAATCACAGAATTATGAGAATTATAATTACAAAATTATAAGACTCTATTTTGTTTTCATCAATAGAAAAAGGTTTGCACTGATGAATTCCCAGTGATAATATTTGTTGATAACTTTGAAGAAATCATCTTGAAGTGACCCCATGAGTCTTCTGAAGAACAAAATATCAGAAATTCCTAATTATTGTGTTACAGACCTTCTTCTGAACCCCATTTCTAAACTCTTGGTCTTCTAAAAGGAGGTGGAAAAATTTAGACAGGCATGTATAGATGAGCATTGCCTTAATTTTAGTTATTCTTTCATGAACCAAAGCAGAAGCTATTTGATAAAATTCCTGTTCAAAGTTATACGGCACTTTTCATCTAAGAATGTCAGAGCACTCTGTCACAATTAAATCATTAATCCTAAATGACAACCCCATTGAGAAAGTATCTGCTTTATTATCAGTGAGAACACTTGGCATTTACATGCTCGTCTTGAGGATGCTACTCAATCACATGCAGTTAATTAATGCATACAATGTATTCAGAAGGCAGGTCAGCATTCTGGTCCCCAGTTACAGATAAAGAAACTGTGATCCCAAAAGGATGAGGTATTTCTAGCCAATTAATCCAAATGAGAGCAGTAACAGAAATTACTTGATGCTTTGATCTTAGTTAAGAATCACTTCATGCACTGAGTTCATTTAAGTACCTATAATTATATTACTATTCATAAAATGGTCAATTAGATGGGCATCACCTGAAGGCACAGCCCCCTTTTTTTTTAATAATCCCAATAACAACATCTCTATAGCAATATGAAGATTGCCGAATATTTTCACACAATATTCATTACAACCACCTAAGTCTCACTGGATCTTGATGTCACCATTTCACAAGTGACAGAGTTGACGTCCAAAGAGATTATAAGATTTGCCCATCCAAATGAAAAGATGCTCAATATTGCTCATTATTAGAGAAAGTAAAAGTCACTCAGTCATGTCCAACTCTTTGCAACCTCATGGACTATACAGTCCATGGAATTATCCAGGCCAGAATACTGGAGTGGGTAGCTGTTCCCTTCTCCAGGGAATCTCCCCAATCCAGAGATAGACCCCAGGTCTCCTGCATTGCAGGCAGATTTTTTACCAGCTGAGCCACCAGGGAAGCCCAAGAATACTGGAATAGGTAGCCTATCCCTTCTCCAGCGGATCCTCCTGACCCAGGAATCAAACCAGAGTCTCCTGCATTGCAGGTGAATTCTTTACCAGCTGAGCTACCAGGGAATCCCCATTATTAGAGACATGCAAATCAAAACTTCAATGAGGGGCTTCCCTGGTAGCTCAGTGGTAAAGAATCCACCTGCCAATGCAGGAGAAACAGGTTCAATCCCTGATCCAGAAGAGCTTCCACGCTGAGAAGCAATTGAGCCCATGCATCACAACTATTGAAATTGTGTTCTACAGCCTGGGAGCCACAACTACTGAGCCCATGTCCCGCAAGTACAGAACCCCACATGCTCTAAAGCCGCTGCTCCACAACAAGAGAAGCCACCACAATGAGCAACCCACACATTGCACCTATAGGGTAGTCCTAGTTTGCCACAGCTGGAGAAAAGCCCACAGAGCAATGAAAACCCAGCAAAGCCCAAACTACTCAAATTAAGTTTTAAAAAACTACAATGAGGTATCACGTCACACCAGTCAGAGTGGTTATCATAGAAAATTCTACAAATCGTAAATGCTGGAGAGGGTGTGGAAAAAAGGGAACCCTCCTATATTGTTGATGGGAATGTAACGTGGTGCAGCCACTATAGAGAAGAGTATGGTGGTTTCCTAAAAAACTAAAAATAAAGTTGCCATATGATCCAGCAATCTCACTCCTGGGCCTATATCTAGAGAAAACGCCAATTTGAAAAGAAACACACCAATGTTCATAGCACCATTGTATACAATAGCCAAGACAAGGAAGCAACCTAAATGTCCATCAATGAAGGAGTGGATAAAGAAGATGTGGCACATACATCTAATGGAATATTATCATAGAAAAGAATGAAATAATGCCATTTTCAGCAACATAGATGGATCTAGAGATCATACTAAGTGAAGTCAGTCAAAAGGATAAAGAAAATTCCATATGACATCACTTATACATGGAACCTAAAATATGATACAAATGAACTTATTTATGGAACATAAGCAGACTCACAGACATAGAAAACAAACTTATGGTCACCAAAGGGGAAAGAAGGGTAGGGGAAGGAATAAATGAGGAGTTTGGGATTAGCAGATATAAGCTACTATCTGCAAAACAGATAAACAATGAGGTTCTGCTATATAGCGCAGAGAACTAGATTCAGTATCCTATAATAAACCATTACGAAAAATACTATGAAAAAGATTAAATATGTATGTATATATGTATGACTTATATACATACACATCACTGATTTATACCAGAAACTAATACAACATTGTAAAATCAACTATACTTCAATAAAACATTTCAAATATTTGAAAAAAAGGATTTGTGCATCATAAAGAGTTAGTATATAAAGAAGACAGGATTTGAACCCAGGAATTTGGACTGTAAGTGTAGTGTTCTTCCCCTTGTACCACTGATTTTCCTCTGACCTCTTAGATTTTTTTCTTAAAAGATGATTTTTCCTTGATCTCTATCCAAGGCATTTTGTTGTCATGTACCAAAAGTGATGCTAATTTTATATTTATAATACCTACAAAGTTGTTTCAAGGTATGGATTTTGAGAGAAGAGTTTCCTTCAGGTGATAAAGAAACCTATCATAAACAAAGTAAAAAAAAAAGAGCTGCTAGAGAAGAAAGTAGAGGAACAAAGCTTCTAGCAAACATGCGAAGATGACAGTTTTAGAAGGATACTGACACTAAAAAGAGAAGCATGCAAGACTGGGACAAGGCTCTTAATGACACCTCTGAGGCACCAATCACATCAAGCATGATCTCCATCAAGCGAGATGGACATCTTATTTAAGAGAAAAAAGTTATCTCTATTGCTCAAGTCCAGTGGAGTTGGGTTTTCCGTTAGAAGTAAGGAAAACCACTTTAATGGATACAAATACAATACCTAAGCCACACCCCCTATTATGGTGAGTGTATGAGTGTGTGTGTGTGTGTGTGTGTGTGTGTGTGTCCCTCTCCCTCAGCAGACTATGAGGTGCATGGTTTCCCAAGAGGTTCCAAAGAGCAGGGGCAAGCCCTGACATAATCCTTGTGACCCCAATCTCTGGCCCACATTAAGTTGTGGGGATAGGTGGTGGTCATTGCACTTACTTTGAGGAAGTGCTAAAGCAATGCCATGACTTCTCAGCTTCTTCACACATAGTCCCTACCTGTCTTCCCTTCCATCTCTGGGTCAGCCCTCCTAGTTCCCAGTTGCCCAAGTCACTGACACCTTCCTCTGCTCCACACTTCCAATCCATACTGCCACGCAAGACCAACCATTCTAAACTCCCCAAGCCAAAGTCCCCCACCTCTCTTCCTGTCCACATCTGGCACCTTGCTCTGGCCGGTGTCCAGCCTCATGACCATTTTGGATGACTGACACTGTCTTCAAACCAGTCACCTGACTCAGGTCTTGCCTCCCACCTCTCGTCTTCTCCAACCCACATTCAGAGGGATGACTCTAAAATGCAGATCTGGCCACGTTGCTCCCAACATCGGAAGCCCTTGTTGGCATTACCTGCTCCCAGGTTGACATGCAAATCTCCAGCCCTTGGAGATCTGACCCATCTTATCTTTCCAGCCTCATTACCCTACTCCTCCCCACATACTACAGCAAGACTTCTAGAAACCACTAGCACCTCCCACACAATGAGCCCTCCCCTTGGGGCCTTCACATACGCTACACTCTCTACCTGGAACAACCTCCGCCCAAATCTTCATCTGCATAAATCCTTATTTCCCTTTCAAGGCCATTTCCCTACCACCTTCTCCAAGAAACCTTCTATTCTCCCCCTGCCACCCAGTCTGTGACCAGCCCTTCCTCTACCACTGAAAAACAACTGCAAATTACCTCTCTCATAGCATTTGTTATAATGCATTGAGAGTGAAAGTATTAGTCCCTCAGTCAGACACAAATCTTTGCGACCCCATGGAATGTAGCCTACCTGGCTCCCTTGTCCATGGGATTTTCCATGCAAGAACTGGAGTGGATAGCTATTTCCTTCTCCAGGGGATCTTCCCAACTCAGGGGTCAAACCTGGGCCTCCTGCACTGCAAGCAGATTCTTTACCATCTGAGCCACCAGGGAAGCTCATTATCTTCAACTAATTATATGTCTCTTTTGTCAGACTTTCCACCAACTGCAACAGTCAGTTGTCATCAGAGCCATCTCATGTTCACCCTAAGTACACAGAGCCATGCTTAGTACACAGTAGATACTCAGTATACGCTTTCAGAGTGAATCAATGAGCTAGTGAATGAAGAAAATATTGAACAGTCAGAAGCCTTCCACTTTCAACTTCATTTTCTCACTTTAAGACCTGTCAAAAATGTCTTCTTCATACAGATGGCTAACAAACACATGAAAAGATGCTCAACATCACTCATTATTAGTGAAATGCAAAAAAAATAAATAAATAAGATACCACCTCACACAGGTCAGAATGGCCATCATCAAAAAGTCTATGAACAATAAATGCTGAAAGGGTGTGAAAGGGAACCCTCTTGCATTGCTGGTGGGACCATAAATTGATATAGCCACTATGGAAGATGGTATGGAGATTCCTTAAAAAAAACTAGGAATAAAACCACCATATGACCCAACAACCCCACTCCTGAGAAAATTAAAGTTTAAAAAGATACTTGTATACCCCAATGTTAATTGCAGCACTATTTACAATAGCTAGAACATGGAAGCAACCTAGATGTCCATCAACAGATGAATGGGTAAAGTAGCTGTGGTACACATATACAATTGACTATTACTCAGCCATAAAAAAGGAATGCATTTGAGTCAATTCTAATGTGGTGGACAAACCTTGAGCCTATTATACAGAGTGAAGTAATTCAGGAAGAGAGAGATAAATATCATATACTGACACATATATGTGGAATCTAGAACAATGGTACTGATGAATTTATCTGCAGGGCAACAATGGAGAAAAAGACCTAGAGGGCAGACCTATGGACGAGGAGGGAGAGGGTGAGGTGTATGGAGAAAGTAACATGGAAGTTTACACTACCATATGTAAAATAGATAGCCAAAGGGACTTGCTGTATGACACAGGGAACTCAAACAAGGGCTCTGTGTCAATCTAGAAGGGTGGGGTGGGGAGGGAGGTGGGAGGGACGTTCACGAAGGAGGGGACATGAGTGTACCTATGGCTGATTCTTGAAGTTTGACAGAAAGCAATTCTGTAAAGCTGAAGCTCCAGTACTTTGGCCACCTCATGCGAAGAGTTGACTCATCGGAAAAGACTCTGATGCTGGGAGGGACTGGGGGCAGGAGAAGGGGACGACCGAGGATGAGATGGCTGACTCGATGGGCGTGAGTCTGAGTGAACTCCAGGAGTTGGTGATGGACAGGGAGGCCTGGCGTGCTGCGATTCATGGGGTCGCAAAGAGTCGGACACGACTGAGCGACTGAACTGAACTGAACTGAAAGCAACTATCTTTCAATTAAAAAAAAAGTGTAAAAAAGTCTTCTTTCCCAAGTTATTCTTAAAAATTCATTCAGAATTGCACAAAATAATCTCCTTACAATCAAAAGAAGTTATATTCAATAGCTCTTCTATGGCCCAGTTTCACCTTTCACTCCTGTACTTATATCACTCGCTCTACATCAATGCCTGCACTTACCTAATTAAAGGCGAACTTCCAGGTTGCAAAGTTGGCCACCATTACAATGAAAAACACAGTATGGGAGTACATCCAAAAATAAGTCCTGATACGGCTTTCTTTTTTTTCTTGTCCCAGTGGGAGAAAGAAGATTCCTACTCAAAAAGGAGGTGTTCTCATCACCCCTGGAAGGACATACCACACCTCGACAGAAGGAGAGAGGGCATTATTTCAGCTGTCTGCCAGTCTCCCTGGGGCTTGGGGAGACACAGCTCCTCTCCATCAGATCTTTTTGAGGATAACAGCAGCCCCCAGGCCTTAGGCTGCCCTGGAGGGATGGCCACTGATGCTTCTGTCACCAGGACAATGAGAGAGGCCTTCTTAACAAGAATAGCCTGGTAATCAGGAGTCAAGACACCCAGACACACGTAAATGCATCCCCACACACTCCCATCCATCTCTTAAAATTATTCATCTAAGACCATTACAATCTTACTATGTTAACTTAGTATGGCACTAGATTTCCCAGATAAAATATTGAACTCTCAGTTTTAACTGGGAGTTAGAATCCGAAAATGAATTTCAGGTGAACAAAACATTTTAGTATTTCAGCTGACGAGTGAACATTTTTAGTGTAAGTATGACTCATATAATATTTGAGATATACTAAAATATTATTCAGTTTATCTGGAATTCCTTAATAGGGAGTCCTATATTTTTAGTTCCTAAAGCTGTCAACTCCATATGGCATCAAAATTCCAACTGTTACCTTTTCATTTAAAGTCTTCATGTTTCAGGAGTTCCCTGATTGTCCAGTGGTTAAGACTCCATGCTCTTAATGAAGGGAGTGCATGTTTCATCCCTGGTCAGGTAACAAAAATCCCACATGTGGCCAAAAAATAAACATAAATGAGTACTTTAAAAAATAAAGTCTATCAGTTCTAATGAGATGGATGAAACTGGAGCCAATTATACAGAGTGAAGTAAGCCAGAAAGAAAAGCACCAATACAGTATACTAACTCATATATATGGAATCTAGAAACATGGTGATGATAACCCTGTATACGAGACAGCAAAAGAGACACAGATGCATGGAATGGACTTTTGGACTTGGAGGGGGGGGGAGGTATGGGAGAATGGCACTGAAACATGTGCTGTCGTGTGGGAAATGAATCATCGGTCTATATTCGGTACAGGATACAGGATGCTTGGGACTGGTGCACAGGGATGATCCAGAGAGTTGATGTGGAGTGGGANACACAGATGCATGGAATGGACTTTTGGACTTGGAGGGGGGGGGAGGTATGGGAGAATGGCACTGAAACATGTGCTGTCGTGTGGGAAATGAATCATCGGTCTATATTCGGTACAGGATACAGGATGCTTGGGACTGGTGCACAGGGATGATCCAGAGAGCTGATGTGGAGTGGGAGGTGGGGTGGGGGGTGGTTCAAGACTGGGAACTCATGTATACCTGAGATGAAAAAAAATAAAAATAAAAATAAATAAAGTCTACAAGTGTCAACTAATTTAGTAGACAATTTAGTAACTAAAGAAAAAAAATCTGATATAAAGCAATGATCTGAAAAGGGAATTATTCCAGGGACTTTTTACCAATACAATGATTCAATCAGGGAATATACTGTGGATTTATTTTCTGCTTGTTAATTTGTTTGCTTCGATGAAAGACCTTGAATGATGGTGGGGTTTTTTCTTTTTCCTTTCATCTGGGATTGGTATGTAAGGGTAAAACAACTTGAGCTACCAGCTTTCTCCAAGGGGCAAATATTAAAGACATTAGTGGTCCCCCAGAAGTACACCTGTCTCTCTCAGAATCATCAAAAGCTGGCCCAGCTCTTCTTGAGAGCTCATCCTCTCATTTCTCCTGATCCCACCCAGCTCCAGAGATGGATTAGTAACCTCACAAGCAAGAAAAGAAGAAATGGGTGTGTGAGCAAAAAGACACTAAGGAAATTCTCCTGGGGCGCCTCAAAAGAAAATGAGTCCAACCTTGTGCGTTAGTTAGCTTGACTCATTTGCTGTTCACGGCGAGGAGACTGAATTGCAGCAGCCTACAATAGTTAAATAGTAATGTTTTCTTTGGCTCATTGCTCTGGGGTGAAATCTCCCCTGCAGTAACTGATGCCATTCCCAGCACCCTAAATAGCAAAAAGTGTGACCCATTCTCTCCACTGGTGCATTCACAGGCTATTGGTTAAGGTGTCTCCACTGGGGTTTTCAGGTAAGTTCCCTCTCATTTGCCTTTTATTCTCCGTGCATCATCCTAAAGAAAAAAAAAAAAAAGCCTGAATTCAAAACTTATTTCCAAATCAGGAAGAATATTTTGTAAGTCTCTTTTCTAAAGCAGAGACATCCTCTTCTCTCTTCTTGATGTGTCATCAGTAGCTTTAAAAGCAATCCCCTTGTGTCTGTCACCGTGACTCAGAAAATTAGGCCAGTGATGATTCTGTCATTTAGTGGTTCTGTGGCATACGCGCCCTACCATCTTCCATTTCTACACTTCAAAATACTAAGTGGACCATACCAAGACATCTTTTTATTGCCAAGTACTCTATATAATGGTTTTGAAACACTGAGAGGGAAATGGAGGTGTGGCGAAGGACGACTTTTGCATAACTGCTATTTATTTCTGCGGCAAATCACTACTTGGGAAAACATGCATTTGAGGGACATTAAAGGCTTGGCATTTCATTCCTTGACTTTAGTTCCTGGCACTGCCATTTGCATGGTGACATTTGAAACTTGACCATCCTGGACTGCCCAGTTGCCAGACAGCAGCCACTTTGGCAAGAGGTAGCTCCAGGGGAGAAGGGAAGAGGCTGTCTTCTGAAAGAAATGAATAAATGTCTGCTCAGGGCTCCTATCAGCCCAAACAAGCAGCTGCAATCGAAAGGTTTCTCCTATCTTGTACAGCCAGAGAAGGTGAGCTGTTCCAGGGAGGGCCAGAAAAACAAAACAAAACAAAACCCTACTAGAATGCATGTGGGCAAAAACCACACTTCTTAAAGGAAACTACTAGAGCTCAACTGAAGGATGAGAATGGAACTTCCCACCAGCAGCCTACCTCTTTCTTCTTCAGTATGTGTGAGCACAGGCACACACTAAATCTATAAACGTGACCCAGAGTATGGTTATTGTAAGGTCTGCCGCCGACACGAGGCCTGTTCAATCAGGACCATTATGGTTCCTTGTGTACGTCATGCACCCTATTCTCTAGATTTTGACTAGCCGTGATGTGAGGAAAGAACTTGAAATCTGAAACACTCTAATTTCTTACCTCTTATAAGGCAAGAAATTATACCCCTACATCCCTGCCCTATTGTCTTCCTTGTACACCTCTTTCCTTTTCTTGACCATCAAAAAAAATAAAAGGAAAGAGAAAGGCAAGATAGAGTCAAAGGGAACAGAAATGGGTGGTGAGATGGGACAGGATGAAGAAAGTCTACAGAGGCCCCCTACCAAGGGTTTTCACTCCCTAAGTTGGATGAATTTAAAATATCCCTGGAAAAGAACACAGATACCACTGACCTCTTCTATAATAAAGTAACTATAATAACAGCAAATGCTAATATAAAGCTTGCACTGTTCTAAGCACTTCACATATGTTTGTTCACTGAATCTTCACACATAAATACTAATTCTGTCCTTTTAAGCAGATGAAGAGATAGGCCCAGAGATGGCCAATAACTTATCCAATATCACACAGCATGTAAATTGCCGAAGAACAAGGACTTGAACCTGGTAGCCTAGCTCTGCTCTGTCTAGGCTATCTCCATATGCTAGAAATGTTTAGAGATGTTCATTTCTGCCTGTACTGCTCTCCCTCCCACTGTTTCTTCTGTCTTGGGGTTAAAATATGGAGAAAGAGAAACATTTACTCTTTCACGGATTGCACTGAATGTTTCCAGGGTCCAGAAATAAGGTCTATAACAATGAAAGATAGGAAACACATGCCAGCTTCAATCNAAATGTTTAGAGATGTTCATTTCTGCCTGTACTGCTCTCCCTCCCACTGTTTCTTCTGTCTTGGGGTTAAAATATGGAGAAAGAGAAACATTTACTCTTTCACGGATTGCACTGAATGTTTCCAGGGTCCAGAAATAAGGTCTATAACAATGAAAGATAGGAAACACATGCCAGCTTCAATCCGCAAATCAAGGTCATTCCCTGACATACCTATATCAGTTGCTCAGTTCAATCAGAGAAGCACTAGAAAGTAAGAGTAAGATTGAACCCTGCCTGACTGACAGAAGTAGACTGGGGAGAACGTATCTATTCTTTGTTACAGAGACTTGAGTTACGCAATCACGGGGGCAGGTTAAGCACCGTCCACAAAGCCGCTGTCTTTGGGAGTAGCGCTGAGCAGTACAGTCACCAGGAAAGGCTGTGGGAAGGGAAGAGATGAGATGGGGGGAGCTCAAGGGGAAGCTGGAACCCCAGAAGGATGACAGAAAGCCCCTGAGAGTTCTTACTGGTTCTGACCTTGATGGGCTGAGTGTCCTCAGAAGGTGGAAAGAGGGAGGAGGCCACACAGTAAAGCTAAGCCCTGGAACTGGAGGAGCTAAAGGAGGATCTCAGGGATGAGAGCAGCCGTGAGCCCAGCCACTGTCTCCCACCGAGGAGGTGAGTCGGCCGACGGAGATGCTGTACGTCAGCTACACTTCAGCCCTCCAAATCTGTGAGGACATCTTGCAGGGACTACGGCATCTGGACGCATACGGGAAGGGAGTGGTGGGAAATGTGGTCCAGTCCTGAGAAATCGACACGTTACAAAGTCACCACGTGACCTAGCAGTGCTGCTGCAGTCTTAGTGGAATCAGCTCATTATCTAACCAGTCTTGCCACTTGGCAAATGTGGGAGGCAAAAAGAAGAATGGTTGCAACATAGATGTTGCAATCTGAGTTCATATCAGAGCCCCAGTCACTTATAGTGAGACTTTTAGAGATTTTAATTACCATGTTTATAAAACAGGAGTGATAATACAGCAATCTTCATTGAACACAGTGAAGATTGAATTAAGATATACTTAAAAAGCACTAGTTTCTACATCTAGCCCATTTTATAATTTTTATAATAAANTAGCAGTGCTGCTGCAGTCTTAGTGGAATCAGCTCATTATCTAACCAGTCTTGCCACTTGGCAAATGTGGGAGGCAAAAAGAAGAATGGTTGCAACATAGATGTTGCAATCTGAGTTCATATCAGAGCCCCAGTCACTTATAGTGAGACTTTTAGAGATTTTAATTACCATGTTTATAAAACAGGAGTGATAATACAGCAATCTTCATTGAACACAGTGAAGATTGAATTAAGATATACTTAAAAAGCACTAGTTTCTACATCTAGCCCATTTTATAATTTTTATAATAAAGTAACATATACATTATCAGAAATATACAGTAATAAGGCTAATGATAGCCTTTATTAATAATTTCTAATTTTGCTAAAATCATACAATAACCAGATCAATTGAAGATGCATTTTTCTCAGCTGGAGTTCTTATACTTCATGAAGAACAACATAACTATGAGGTCTCCAAATTCAACATCCCCATATATTCAGAGTTTATCACATAAAGTATGCTAAGTAAAAGTTTTAAATATCCTTTGCTGATGCTGATGCTGCTAAGTCACTTCAATAGTGTCCGACTCTGTGTGACCCCAGAGACAGCAGCTCACCAGGCTCCTCCATCTCTGGGATTCTCCAAGCAAGAACACTGGAGTGGGTTGCCATTTCCTTCTCCAATGCATGAAAGTGAAAAGTGAAAGTGAAGTCGCTCAGTCGTGTCCGACTCAGCGACCCCATGGACTGCAGCCTGCCAGGCTCTTCTGCCCATGGGATTTGCCAGGCAAGAGTACTGGAGTGAGTTGCCATTGCCTTCTCCGTCTATGATGTATAGGAATGCTGAAATTCAGAATGGGTATGAACCACAGAAGCAATTTAACCCAACCCTGCATTGAAGCACTGTCTTCTCTAGACTTGCTAAGTCTGGAACTTAGAAATATTAAGTGATGAGAAACTGACTCTACCTGGAAGCAGACCAGTCCACAGAGAAACAATCAAAATTTTAAAAATTAATATTCCTGATATAACCAGATTTTACTTCCTTGCAACTGAGAGTTATTTTAGTTCTGATCCCTTAAATCAAAGAGAATAAGTATAGCATGTTTGTCTTTAGTCTTTGAGAATCTGACTAATTCTATGGACCTACTTTACCCCAAAGTATGAATGCTGCCATATATATAAACTCTACATACAACCTCAGGAGCTCCTCAGAGCTCCCTTAACTCCTGGTAACCGAGCCTCCACAAGACCACTCCTCCTTCATTCAAAGGCAGCTTTCAAGTTCCTCTTGAGCTTTCCTTTGTACAGAGTTCCATCAACTGTTGGGGGCATAATTTTAAGAGCTCTTCTATCATGGGCCTATTTCTATGAATCAGCTCATCTTTCTAATCTTTTTCTTAATGGATTGCACTCTGAAGTAAACAAAGTGCTACTGGAGCAACCTGAAAGGTTCAGGGTATGGTGAAATCACTACCACATAGGCCATTCATGTTCAGATTTAATTCAGTCTGTTATTTCATGAGCTCTTTGGCCACCACACTGGCTACTTGGTCTTATATTAAACGGAGATTAATCACTTTTCTATTTTGTAAACTAAGATGCCTGGAGTAGAAACTTCAAAGTTCTTTCAACTCTAAACTCCCTGAGTCTAGGAGAAAGGACTTTCTGAAGGCGATAAGCTCATCAACAAATTCCAGCTGAAAGAAAATAATGGAAAACACATTGGGGAGGTTGTTGTAATCTCTGTGATACAACTTCCAAAAGGAGAGTATCAAATTGATGATGCTTAGGTCACTTGCCCTTTGTTCTGGTGACCAGAGGGAAAGAATGAATCCTCCAGCTCTCTCGGTGGGAGGAGTTCTGCATCTGTACACAATGGTCAACTCTCCTCCAATACAAACAAAGACCGGAAGCTAGATAACCAAAGCTTTGGCCATGGTCATAATGAGAATAGGTATAAGATGGAAAGATTTGTGATATTTACTAAAATGCCAAGTAAGAGGAAAATAGCCTTTCTTTTATCACCTTCAAAGTGATAAGGTAATAAACATTTTTAGGTTGATAAAGAGCCTGCATAAACATTAATTCAAACTATCATGCTTGGGAGACTAATTCTGAAGCTTTATTACACTATACTTATGTCCAACAAAGAAGCACTATCAGACTTCCCAGTGTCTAAGAAATGAGGGGTTCCTAATCATTACCATGTTCGTCAGTTAGCATTTATGCATGTGTAGCAAGCATATGAATTTTCAGGCTCCAGTTCAGCTGCTGTTCTAGGGCTGAACTCCACTAATTTAAACAACTTAAGGCCAGATGTGTTGTAAAGGGATGATTTATCTAGATTAGTCATCACACACTGATAGCCACAAATCCTTTTTTAAAAATGCGCAGCACATTCCAATCCAAGGAAGCCTTGGCATTATGAATTCCTTTCACTTGGTTGAGTGTTTCATTTGCTTGCTAATATAAAATTCATTGAGGCAGCAGGCAGTTGAAGCTGTTGGGAGTTCTAGCCCAGTACACCACAATCCCACTGCAGTAAAACTAATGGCAAAGAGGGCTTCCCAAAATAACCCTCTTACCTGTTTGGCATAACAGTAGGCTTTCTGCAAATGCGAAGCATGTGTACGGGGTCTGCAATGGTTTTGGATAAATTTGCAAATCTGACCACTGGAGACCAGGAGTATTTCTACTGTGGTTCTGTAACTACTTAGCAAAAATGCTTCAGAGTGCTCAGCAGGGAAAGAAAATGTGATAATTGTGTGAAGATTGGACATTATATTAGAGTGGGCTTTTTGGCACAGAAGAATAATGTCTGTGAAATGCTAGTTTCTAGTCATCTGATGCTGAATTTCCATCATGCTGCTTTGAGGAGGCAAAATGAGAAGGCAATAGTATTGCTTGACTCTGGATAACCAACCAGGCAACCGCCTGAGGGTCCGGGAGCAAGTCTAGAGGTGAGGCACATAGGCAAAGGGAAGGCTCGAGGTCACCTATGACCTGAGAGTTTTAACTCCCAGCTGCCAGATTCAAAGCACAGCATTCCAGTTTATCAAGGCATAAATAAGGCCTATTTTCTTTAAAAAGCTTGTGTCATCCAAATTCATAAGAGATTAGTTTGCATGAGACACAGTAGAACACTTTTCAGAGAAAAATAGAGAAGCAATTTTGGGAAACCAAAATGAGATGAAACTTCTTGGTGGATATGTAGTCTTAGAGATGGGACCCATATAACCTCTTTCTAGCATTAAAAAAACGAAAAACACTGCCTAGTATTTACCTCTAGGTTCCCTCACACAAATGTCTGAAAGTGAAAGTGAAAGTCACTCAGTAGTGTCTGACTCTTTGCAACCCCATAGACTGTAGTCCATGGAATTCTTCAGGTCAGAATAGTGGAGTGGGTAGCCTTTCCCTTCTCCAGGGGATCTTCCCAACCCAGGGATCAAACTCAGGTCTCCCACATTGCAGGTGGATTATTTACCAGCTGAGCCACAAGGGGAGCCCAAAAGGTGAACCAAAGTTACCCCTGGGTGGGCACAAATGTCCAAAACATCACTCAGTTAGTAGGTGATCGAATTGGAGTCCCAAATAGTCCTACCAGACTATAAAACTTTTATTCTTTACTCTTCAAACTCTAACCCACTGGGTAATTATTTCTAAGCACTTGGACTAACAGATACTTTTTCACTGATGCAATAGTCAGAATAGACTTGGCTATGTTGTAATAACAATACCTGAAATCTTACTGGCCTGTCAGAGTCCAGTATGAGTCACAGATTTATCCCCAAAAGCTCTTCTCCAAGCAGTGACTTAAGGACCCATACAGCTCCACACTGTAACTATGCCATCTAGAACCTTTGACTTCCGATGTCTTGGGGTACAACCACCAAGAGGAGAGCATCACCAAAAGGTGATGGTGAGTCACATGACTTTGCCCTAGTGACCAAGAGCAGGGAAAGGGAGAGCATGAATCTTTCATCTTTCTTGATGGGAGACAGAGTTCTGTATCTCCACCACAAGGGTGGATTCTCCCCCAAAGAAAGGGGAATTGGAAGCTGGAGAGCTAAAAATATGAAAAAGTGTTCATTATACCTACCATGTGCTGTCCACTATGCTAGAAGCTATATAGAATACAAAGTAAGTTATGCATAACTGGAGATTTNTTCTTGATGGGAGACAGAGTTCTGTATCTCCACCACAAGGGTGGATTCTCCCCCAAAGAAAGGGGAATTGGAAGCTGGAGAGCTAAAAATATGAAAAAGTGTTCATTATACCTACCATGTGCTGTCCACTATGCTAGAAGCTATATAGAATACAAAGTAAGTTATGCATAACTGGAGATTTGAAAGAAAATGATATGCTAATGTCTGAGAGACTGATGTACAGAATCAGCTACAATTTCAGGGATAATACCCAGAAGAAAAACAATGGAAGGGAAGCATCACAAGTATTGTTTACTAAACTAGCCAGTCTCAAAATTACAACTGCTGCGTGTCAGATTCCTTCTAAGTGATGAGGTCAAGTAATTCTCACTCAGAAATGGAGGGAAACATCTAAAGAGAAAAAATGATTGTCTTATTATAAAGTCCGAAGGCAATTCAGCTTTTTCTCATAAACATAAGATTTTTTCAACCATTCTCTTAACATCACTGAAACTCAATTTTTTCATCTGGAAAATTATTAGAATACATATCATAAATTTTCTCAGCTGGTTCCCGCTATAGTAGTTAGTAGGCACTCGACTAAATAGTATTTCTTCTTTCTCCTGACCCTTGGTCAATTTTTTACTGCATTCAGTAAAGAAAATACTTGCTGTACCTGCCACAGGTTGGTCTCTTGGACTCATACTTTCATTGACTTCAGTTTCACTTTCAGATCATACCGGGTTATAGATCACATTCATTTCCTTAGGGTCTTGCTAAGGGGCTAGCCTGGTAATTCAATTAAATATATTTGCTACTTGTTTAAATGGATGATACTTCATTATGATATTATTCCCCCAAAGTAAAATATTATATATAAGCAGTGGTCCTTAATGTCTCAAGTCAATGTTATGAGTAAACAGTAAGATTTTTCAACAATGTGTCAGCCCCGGAGGGCAATTATATACAAGTCAAAGATTCTCAGTCTGAGCACTACTGACATTTGGAGTCAAATAATCTTTTCGGTAGAGGTCTGCCCTGTGCATTGTCAGACACTTGCTTGACCTCTACTCACCAAAGCCAGTAGCAGCATTTCCCCTACCCCTGTGCTGTGACCACCAAAAATTTCCCCTGGTGACAAGGAGCAAAATCATCTACATCTCCCCCTGCCCTACAGTTGAAAATCACTGATCTATATAAAGGTATATTTTCATTTTATGGCAAACACTGGCATTGCTTTCCAAAAGCCATTATACATTTTGTCCTTGATGACAAACTCCTGATTTCACTGAGCTACAAACCAGTCAGACGTAATGGTGATCCCATTTCAAAATCAGAAGTAAAGCCTCAAAGTCTTATCCAACTGTGGAAATCCCCATGCTTTCACCAGAAGTGACTTAGGAACAGTCATGTGACTCAACTGGCTGATAAGAAATGAGGAGGGGACTGCCACAGGGCTTGTCATGGGTTTTATGCTGTCCAATACACTCCAAGAAAGACCTGTCCTCTTTTCTCATCGCATATAATTATGCTGGCACACAATTATTAGAACCACTGCAATCATGAAGATGTTAGCTAGCGTGGGAACAAAGGCTACAAGCTAAGAGGAAAGCACCTAGGTCTGTTGAGAAGTAAATTTAAGTGATGCTGGAACTACCCTACCTCTATACCTCTTGTAAAGTGTATTAATAATCTACCCTTTTTTAAAGCCAGTTTAGTCAAGGTTTCATATTAATTAGAGCTAAGCATCCTGTCTAAGAAAGTTCATGTTATAATGGACTTCATCAGTATAGTGGCCATCAACTCCAGCCAATAGGAACCTGTTTGATCAACACTGCTTCCATACAATAACAAAATACAGGTGCTAATGAGAAATGGGCAACTTGATGCTTCTTCTTTCTTAATGAATCACATTAAAAAAACATTTTTCGATGACTCTTTCCATTCTCCCCCATTCACTAATCCTGTATAATAAAACAAAAGTGTATCAAATGTGACAAATGTGTACACTTTTAGTATTCTAGGAGCTAAGAACTACATTAAGATGACTCCCCAGAAAAGGACTTGTTAATTTAGCAGATATATATTGAATATTTATTTCATAAAAGATCCTCTGTGAGTCTTAGGGAGGACAGACAGATTTGATCAAAATCATCCTGGCTTCAAGTTGCTTACAGTGCAGTAACTTTTCTAGGCTCCAAAATCACTGCAGATGGTGATTGCAGCCATGAAATTAAAAGACGCTTACTCCTTGAAAGCAAAGTTATGACCAACCTAGATAGCATATTAAAAAGCAGAGACATTACTTTGTCAACAAAGGTCCATCTAGTCAAGGCTATGGTTTTTCCAGTGCTCATGTATGAGTGTGAGAGTTGGACTATAAAGAAAGCTGAGCACCGAAGAATTGATGCTTTTGAATTGTGGTGTCCGAGAAGACTCTTGAGAGCCCCTTGGACTGCAAGGAGATCCAACCAGTCCATCCTAAAGGAGATCAGGCCTGGGTGTTCATTGGAAGGACTGATGTTGAAGCTGAAACTCCAGTACTTTGGCCACCTGATGCGAAGAGCTGACTCATTGGAAAAGACCTTGATGCTGGGAAAGATTGGGGGCAGGAGGAGAAGGGAACGACAGAGGATGAGATAGTTGGATGGCATCACCGACACAATGAACATGGATTTGGGTGGACTCCGGGAGTTGGTGATGGACAGGGGTGCCTGGCGTGCTGCAGTTCATGGGGTCGCAAAGAGTTGGACACGACTGAGCAAATGAACTGAACTGAGTTGAATGACAAGATATGTGCAGAAATTACAGTAATACTTGGGTTTTGAGTATTCAATAGCACTTCAGCTAGAATATTGTAAGCATTCAGATGAGCAAGATGATATTGCTGCAATCTCTGGTAATCGAGGAAAGACTGATTATGAAGGAGCAATATTTTAACTGAGTCTCGAAGTATGGGTAGTATTTATTTGTTTAGACTAAGGAGTGACTTGGGTTGAGAAGTGGGAAATGCCAGACAGGGCCGACTGAGCATGTGGATGTATGAGGAACTGCACGCAGTTTAGCTTGGCTGGAATACTGATATATGGGGGGTAGTCACAGCTACAAAGAAGACCCTGATTTTTGCCAGATGACGATAAGGAAAGCTAAAATCAAGGCAGGGAAAGGCAAAATAAACATTTAAGAGGACAAAAATCCCAAACGTTACAAATTAAAGGATCTGTACATTTCCTTATGCTCAAAAGAAACATAAAGCCAAGAAAAACTGCAGTATCAGAAACTTTGATTTAGGTAAAATAATGTTAATCTAATTATCTCTGATGATCCCCTCCATAAAAGTAGCCAAGATGAGCAATTCACTAAACATCCAATGGCCTCTTTCACCCTTTTTGGCATCACAGAGTTAATAATACCTCAGCAAGCTATAAATAAAAATAGACTATAAAGAATCTAGATAACACTCCTAAAACTGCTACCCCTGTTCTCTACCCCAGTGAGCTCCTTATGCATAACCTGTTTTCTTTAAGGCTTATGCAAGTTTTCAACCCTCAAGTAAACATAGGTAGTGTTAGCTTTTTAAATAAAGATGATTTGGTTTCTAGTCATATTCCCAAGTTGATTCAGTAATTCAACATAGATTCTGTTCTCAAATTATAGCATAAATCATTTACTATATAGTAGGTGGTTTAATGATTTCACAGAAAATGTAAAATCAATTTCGATGCAAATGTAACTTCAATAGGAATCACCACTTCCCCCACTTATCAACTGTGTGACTTCGGAGATATTATCTAACCTTTCCGAGTCTATTTTCTCACATGAAAAAAAAAAAATGAAATAGCCGTATCTGCCTTTGAGTGTGGTGAAAGCATTTAACAAGATGCTATTCCTAAATCACCAAAACAAATCTGGGTGCAAGATAAGTGCTCAGTCAAGGGCGACAAGAGATGGGGAGGGTTCATTTAATCACAGCCTCAGAAACAGAAAGCCACTTAAAGTAGAATCAAGAAAGGGAGCACTTTCAAAAGGATATACAAATATCTCATAGGAACCAGGCAAAGAAATTATAGCAGGACTTCACAAGAGACTACTAACAAGGAAAGTTAGAAGATGACTGAATGATCTCTTTCTGCCCATGTTATTTCCAGTCCACCAGTCTGTGTATCTACTGGCTCCTCCTCGGTCTGCAAATTGACCTCTCCTGCTTCACTGAGCATGTGGCAGAAGTGACCATCCCAGGCCCAGGTTTACATCACCACATCTTCAAACACTGAACAAGGCTTTGAACTGGTCCAAACCTGGGTCCAGTGTCAATCCACCATCCAATCCACTGGGTCTGCCCTCCTGCCCCATCACCCACTCATTTCTGAGAGAAGGATCCACTAGGAACAAGGTATGACAATGGGGAGGAAGAAATTGTCATGCCGAGGACAATCAACAGAAAGAAAAGCCCCCAGTGCCCTCTTTAACATCTTCCCCATGAAGCAAAGCAAGCAGTGGACTGCCGCATCACTTGAAGAATCCTACTTCAAAGGCAGAGAAGCTAAGAGTTTCCAACCACGACCTCTGCCAAGTCCTCCGCTGCCAC
This sequence comes from Neotragus moschatus, assembly GCA_006410615.1. Classification (NCBI taxonomy): domain Eukaryota; kingdom Metazoa; phylum Chordata; class Mammalia; order Artiodactyla; family Bovidae; genus Neotragus; species Neotragus moschatus. Next base: position 917,387 of record SJYA01001220.1, on the reverse strand, counting down.
CCCAGCTCCTCTCCCCACTGCTCTAATGTATTCAGGTCTCTTCCATTATGGCTGGGAGTGTATTTCAGCTTGGCATCTCCTTCCGTCGCAAAGCGGAGGTGATCATATTTCAGGAGGTGCTAGTTCCTGCATGCGGAGTTGCCTCTGTGTTGTAATTGCTTTCCACCATGCAGCTGCCACACATGAGCTCATCTACATGCTGGATGGCTGCGTTTACAGCAAGCCAGCCTCACACTGAGTTTAGAAAGAGGCAGGCTCTGCCGGCAAATCTTGCTTCCTGAGGCATGTCATTTCTTTGGACGATTTGTAGTCTGATAACGACCATGTCATGATTGTGCAGCGATGACTCCAAATGCCCCAACACACTTGATGGATCTTAGCATAAATTGGCCATTAATCAGTGTGTAGGACCTTCAGAGTTTCCATATTCAAGCTGTTACGCCATAACGCTGATTAATTGTTCAATGCCCAACTGTAACCTCCACATCCTGTGTTACTGGGAGGCTGCAGTTACCCACATGACTTCATTAGATTCGCCTGAGAGGAAGAAGTGTTGGATCCTCTTCAGTAATACAGTGATCTCCTGCTTTCATGGTGACCTCACAAGTTTCTTAAAGGAAAGTATACAAGAACTTCTGCATTCCATATATAGTCCAATGGAAAACAGAAAGTCCGTGTAAAGATACTAAAGGGGCACAGCTTGCAGACTTTCAAAGCAGAAAACAAATAAGCAAAAGCTTATTGTCATATCACACATATGCCTTGTTTCCAGTTTTGTGAGTCTGAACTGATTATTCAGGTTGGGTTTTCATCATTTCTAATTTATTTACCACTTGTGTCCTTTATTGTCATTAATGAAATAGATTCATTGAATCAGCAAATATTTGTTAAGTGACTACTATGATCTAGCACTGTTGGTAGCACTGGGAATACAACAGTATAAATGCTAGTAGAATATTTCAGAGATATTTCAGTCTTTATAGTAACTTTAAATCCCCAAACCCCAATCTGAATGCTTCTGTCTATACGCAAATGATTTGGAGTTTTTGATCCATCTCTCTCTAGTTCTGAACTTTGCCCCAGATTCCATGCCCATATCCCCTTCATTAACAGATGTTGATCTTGAGGTCTTCTGAGCATCAAAAATCCATTAAAAAGANATTTCAGAGATATTTCAGTCTTTATAGTAACTTTAAATCCCCAAACCCCAATCTGAATGCTTCTGTCTATATGCAAATGATTTGGAGTTTTTGATCCATCCCTCTCTAGTTCTGAACTTTGCCCCAGATTCCATGCCCATATCCCCTTCATTAACAGATGCTGATCTTGAGGTCTTCTGAGCATCAAAAATCCATTAAAAAGAAAACCAAGATCAAAGAATGCACATTATGAGAAGGCAGAATTTGTTTTATACAGGTAAAATTATTTAAGAAGTAAGCCTTCCAATAATAGAAGGGCTATTCCAGGAAGTGGTGAGGACCTTTTCTCTAGTTCTATTCTAATATTTTTCAGGGATGCAGTAGAATGCCTTCTGACATTCATTACAAGGAGATCAGTCTCAATGGCCCTTTCTAATTCTAAGATTCTGTTCCTTCTGAAGCCATATCTGTCAATATTCTCCACTCTGCCAATCAAAGAAAAAAATACTTAGGGCTGTTTCAAACACCTCAAGCTTAAGCAAATGATGAAGTATACTTCTTCCTCCACATCTTTTCCACTGTCTTCTTCCTCCATGGGCTTCAGTATCCCGTCTCCCCTCCTTACTGGATCTGCTCCTACAGTTCTTCTCTAGCAGGCCCTAGATTTCACACTCAAATCATCATTAGTAGCCATCTTTCAGCGCACATCACTTCCTAACTGGGAATTTTCCAATGACCCTCCATGCACTGCATATGTATATTTCATGAGGGATCTTGATTCGTTTACTATTTTGCTACTGTAACAAATTACCAAACATCTAGTAGCTTTCTTCTGTGTTCGGTTGCTCAATTATGTCCAACTCTTTGCAAACCCCTGGACTGTAGCACTCTGGAGTCCTCTATCCATGGGACTTTACAGCCAAGAATACTACGGGGGTTTACCATTTACTTCTCCAGGAAATCTCCCCAACTCGGGAATCAACCCCACGTCTCCTGCATCTCCTGTATTGGCAGGCAGATTCTTTGTCACCGAGCCACTTGTAGCTCTCCACATAAGAAATTCAAAATGGGTCTCACTGGGCTAAAATCAAGGCATTGGCAGGACTGCCTTCCTTCTGGAGATTCTAGAGAAGAAGTCATTTCTTTGCTTGTTCTAATATCCTTGGCTCAGGGCTTCTATCCATCTTCAAAGCCTCCAACATCAGGTTGAGTCCTTCACACGCTGCATCACTTCAACCTTGCTTCACTGGTCACCTCTCCTTCTCTGAGTCTTCTTTTTCCCACTTCCTTCATTTAAGGACTCAGGTGATTAACCCTGGCCCACCCAAATAATCCAGGATAATCTCCCTATTTTAAGATCCTTAACTTAATCATATCTGGAAAGTCTATTTTACCCCACAGCATAACCTACTCACAGGTTCCTGAGATTAGGATGTGGGGTCTTTGAATGTCCATCATTTTGTTGACCCTAGGACCTTAGAATTGATTAATGAAGTCCTCCATTTTATGGGTAAAGAAAGAGGGGCAAGGAAAAGAAGGCACTAGTTCACTCTAATGCCCCAGGGTACTATCAAAACTAGAATCCATGTCTCCCACCTTCCATCCCAGTAATAAAGAAAACCAACCTGTCACCTGCAGAACTATGATTTAAGAAGGTAGCTCAGATGGTAAAGAATCTGCCTGTAATGCAGGAGATGCAGGTTCTACCCCTGGGTCAAGAAGATCTCCTTGAGAAGTGCATAGCAACCCACTCCAGTATTCTTGCCTGGAGAATTCCATGGACAGAGGAGCCTGGTGGGCTACAGTCCTCGAAGTCTCAAAGAGTCAGACGCCACTGAGCAACTAACACTTTCACTTTCATAGCTAAAGGCAATATTAGCAATTAAAGCAATTCTCTTCCAAAGACTGAATTTTCTGAATTCTATAAATTCTTCTAGGACCTAACTGTTCTCTGAGTATTTTTTTTTTTTTTTTTGGAAGCAATGAGTAATTTCCTGCTTGCCTAAAAGAGTTAATATCTCCTTTTAAATGTACTTGATTCACAGAAAGAGTTCTCATTTCACACCATAAAAGAGGCTGAAGAAGGTCATATTCACTTACTTCATAAAAGAATTTTCCAAATCAAACAAATTGTTCCATTTTACTTCTCTTATAATTGTGATTAAGATTTGGGTAGCAGTTATAATTCCCCTTTGTTTTCATAAGTGGCTGATCCATCGTTGTGGGATCACAAGTAGGTAATGTGAAGTTTCCTGTCTGCCTAGGAGCCACTGGCTGAAGTTTCTAACAGTAGGCATTGTTCCACAGATGTTTAATGCATTGAAGGTGAAAAAGAAAAGCCTGATTACCTAGGCATTTAGAGCCTGAGCCACTGCTTTCCATGCAACAGAAAAGAGCAACAAAAAATTATCCTGAATCACACTCCAGTGGAAGAGACTGCCTCCTTTGAGGACTTAGAGCTCTCTCTTGCCTTCCAAGCCTCCTCTTGTTTTCTAATGAAAATCAGCATTTTAATTCTTGGTCTACCCATCTTTAAAACGCAAAGATTTTCCCAGTCACCAGCAGCCAGGCAAATTTCAAAAAGAAGACTTTTCAATGCTCTCCACTAAAGGCTGAATTCACTAGGGTGATGAAATAGTCTAGAACTTCTGATTGACAGCTCCCCCACAGAGCAGCAATTTGGGATTATTCCCACATCTTGCCTCTTCAACTACGTGAGAGTTAAACAATACTTAGCAGAACATGGTTTACAGTATAACTTAAAGTCAACAGTAAAACAGGAGCCAGAGCCTGGTAAGAAAAGGGGGGTGGGAGGAAGAAAAACTAAACAAATCAGTCATGAAGCCAATAATAGAAAGGGAATGGAATTCAACAACCAGAGCAATGGAAAGGCAATGCATCCCCCATTGAAATTTGAACAGAAATGCCAAGTTGCTGAAGCAGAAAGAGGCCAGAAACTCTTCAGTAGGAGGCTGAGCTGTCCCTCCTTCCGGCCTGAGCACCAGGACAAGCCTTACATGTCCCCTGCAGGTCCTTTCCTCTTGCCCATCTGGGCAGCCCAGGACGCTTGGCCACCTGTAGTAATAAGGCCGGGTGCAGCTTTGCATGCATCAGACTCAAGGCTCCTCTCCAAAGCAGAGCCCGTGCCAAATGGGCCCCAGCACCTCGCCCCTTGCAGCCTGCTGATAGTCTGCAGCTTGTCTGTAATTGTTGCGTGAACATGTACTTTCTTCCGCTGATGATTTTGGCACCCTCATGGGGCTCTACCCAAAAAGGCACTGAACAATGGGATGTGATTGTTTTGAAATGTGCCCAACAGGAAGCCTTTCTCGGACAGCTCTCAGGTCCCCTGCAATCCCCGCCAGGCTTCGGGGCTTGGCTAGATGAATGGAGTTCAGCTGTAGTTTACAGTTTATCACCAACCAAGTATTGCTCTTGCTGCCAGCCCTCCCCTCTCCAGCTTCTAAAGAAAAATAAAGGAATAGAAAAAAGGAAAGAAAAGCGGCAGCCCCAGAACATTCATTGTATAACAATCTGAACAAGGGAAGTGGGGGGTGGTGTGGAATGCCCTTAAGACCATGAAACTGACACGGCTCCCCAAACTGGCTTCCGGCTTTCAGTGTGTCATGCAGAGCTGCCTTCCCTCACTCTCCCAAGCCGCTCCGCTCCCCCATTTATAATCATCGTTCAAAGTGGTGAAAGGCCTAATTGCCCCGAGCAGTGTGGTCAGTCTTCCTGGAGATTTAGCTGCCTGCTTTCATCTGGCAGCCTGGGAGGGAACACAGCATTTCCCTCCAGGCAATCTATATGGTCTAGCAGTTCACTGCAGAAAGTGGTGCCTTATCGATTTCTGCCATAGCTTCCATGGCTGACTCAAGGATCAGAGCCTCTGACAATGACTAACAAGTTTAAACCATTAGTCCCATTTGTAACTACTCAGCGAAAGGCTTGTCAGTCACAGTGTACCATCTACTGCAGCTTTTAGCAGATTTCTAATCCCATTCATTTTGCCCACAATGACCCCTGTAGTTAATGGGGGTTATCGGAAAACTATTTTTTCCCTTCAAAAGCGGTGCATTTTTCTTCTTATTCCTTTTGGAACATAAAAGCCATTTCGGTTGTGATGTTTCAAAACAGTGATGCAGGAGATGATCTGTACCCCTCCCAGGAGAAAATCTGTATCCTGGTGTGCAGGACATTATGTCTGAACCTGAAAACCAGCGCAGAGAGCTGGCTGTCTGATAATGGTTCATCATGTACAGATTCTCCACATCCTACTCTTACATAGGATTGTCTTAACACCTCCTCTCCCTCCCTCCTTGATGGTGCAAGATTCATTTTGCTATAAGAAACTTCTCTCTTTCTGGGTATCTAATCACCCTGCAGTTGGTTCAGCTTAAAGCCTTGTGTTACTCAAAGTGTGGTCCCCAAACCAGCATCACCTCAGGGCTCTGCAGAAACACAGTTTCAGGTGTCACTCTAGACCTACTGAATCAAAAATCTGTATTTTAACCAAATTCACAGGTGATTCCTATGCACATGTTTGAAAACCACTGGTTTAAAGAAGCTATTTTTTTCACTGTCACATTTTCATAATAAATAAAGCCTTATACCAAATAAAGCCAAATTTAACATTTCCAGTGTGTGGGTTAGAATATTTTTAAGAAAAAAAAATGAGTTCTTCTGCATATCCGTTCCAGTGACTTTCTCCCTGTAGATCTGACAACTGAAAGCTTTCCATCTTCACATCTGCAGTAGCTCACCCAGTGCCTTGCACACAGTAAGCACAAGATGAGCAGTTGTTGAATGAATGATTTGCCAGAATGAACAAATGAATGACAATGAAGACAGAAATGTGCTGTTTCTGTCAGTGATATAAGGAATCAGGTATTCTTGACACAAAATGATTTTTTTAAATGGGGAAGGTGACTCTTAGGACTTATCAGGGAATAAGATTCTCATTCGCTTTTCATTCCCTTACTTAGACGCTCTCACCACCAAGTTGATCCTGTCCTGAGGATGGAAAAACAACTTTCTTATTTCCTCTTATTTCCATGTCTAACCCTGTTCCATCCTTGTCCCTTTCTGCTGCTCACTTCTCTTCTCTCCCCATCATCTACTGACTATCAATTTCCATCTTCTAAAACCCTATACCCAACCAACAGACACTGAAGTATCTGAAAATCAACCCATAGTAAAATAAAAGTGATTGTTAAGGCCCTAATATTTTGAGGGTTATTTCTTGGCATCACAAATATCATATCACCCAGGCAGTTGATTTGATCTAGGGGTCAGATCAGTTCTGCCATTGCTAAATTAATACAAGAAAAGTGCTAAGTAACCTTCTTACAGGATGTTCATGGAGGAGATTTTGTCATGTAGCTGCTGCTTCTCTAAGTCTGATCCCTTCCACTTCTCAGAGAATGTATTTGATCACATGGCCACCCTTGTCTTATGGTCATAGGTCTCTGTTTTCACAATGCTCATTAACCAAAAAGTATTTGTGGAAAAGCTCTTATCTCAAAAAATAAAAGTATAAGTTTAAATCTAGGGCAAGTTTTATATGAACAAGTATAATTTCCATCAAAGAGAAACTTCACATCATGACATCATGATTGCTTTTCCCCAGCTTAAAACAAGAACTTGGGAAATAAAATTATCTTCTTCCAGTGATTACTTCTGCAAACTATAATTTCTGGAGCTTCCATCCATGGACTGCCATGTTGTGACTACTTAATTGCCATCTGAAATGCAGAAAACTGACTTGTGTTTTCGTTTTAAGGTACTCCTTTGACATTTTGAATAGTTACATAAATAGGTTGTTTTGTCGGTTGCTAGCAGGGGCCAGCAGGAAATATTTCACTTGGAGGTAGATGATGTTGGTGACTAGATAGAAATGACTAGGTGGGTTGCAGGGCAGGTGTAGACCTGTACACAAACAAGCACAACAACTGAGGATGCCAACGATTCTCCGTTGTCTTAACTCAGCCTGAATTTGTGTGTCTTAAAGACATTATTCACAGATTTCCCACACGCAGGTTAAAAAGTGCCTTCAGGGTGGGATATCCTCCTCCCTCAACTTGCTCCCCCCCCCACTACCAGTTTTAAAATGCAATTGGAGAGCATATAATATAAAATAAATGGAAATGTCATCTGGCTTGTAACAAAAGACCTAAATCATAATGGATTATTGAGCGGCATCTTGTGGTTAAACATGAACATGACACCCATAGAAAAAGCTTGACTTGCCAGCATGCCACTTGAAAACACTGCCTCACATCTGGCTTTTGATGGTGCTAATAAAGGGCCTAGAAAATCCCATGGACAGAGGAGCCTGGTAGGCTGCCGCCCATGGGTCGCTAAGTCGGACACGACTGAGCGACTTCACTTTCACTTTTCACTTTGATACATTGAAGAAGGAAATGGCAACTCAGTCCAATGTTCTTGCCTGGAGAATCCCAGGGATCGGGGAGCCTGGTGGGCTGCCGTCTATGGGGTTGCACAGAGTCGGACACGACTGAAGCGACTTAGCAGCAGCAGCAATAAAGGGCCATGCAAGGTGATCAATGCAGCCTTATCATCATGCAACCTTAAAATATTTCTTGTGAACAAGTACATTAACTTATAATTAATCATCACACTTTAGTATAAATGTATCCATATAGGCAAATTTAATCAGTGTTCTTTCTCTTTCATAATATTTTATTGATAGTAACAGAGCATTAAAGAAGACCTATAAGATATAAAGTACATGAGCAGTGTTTGTAATCTAAGCCAATTCAGCAGAATTTGAAAATCAGTGCTTCATTATGAGATGAAATATGAAACCATTCAGTCATTCCCTGAAATTCATTTTCTCTTTATTATCCAAATCCATAAGGAAAGGAAGAAGCTGTCCTTTCCTGGCACCTGCCTCTTTCTCTGTCTCATATATGGTTTTGGTCAGTATATGAAATGAGTGAATGGACCTTCATAAAAAGAGACACAGCTGCTATACAGCCAGGACTATTTCTATAAGACAGCAAAACAGCTAACTGTCATTCAATTTTCAAAAATTAATTCAACATTTTAAAATCATGCATATCTTACCAAATTTTCCATTCTGGGAATCCTTTAGGAACCCATAAACAAATATAAACCCAAAAAAGCTCAGGAAGGCAGCATGTGAGCTATCAAGTCAAAAACTGATACTGATTTATTTGCATTTGTTTAGTGGGGAAAAAATCATCTTTCAAAAACAGTACTGGAATAAATCAGAAATTTTAATATATTTTGTATTGTGCACAGTCCCTCAGTTGTGTCTGAGTCTTTGTAACCCTGCCGCCTATAGCCCGCCAGGCTCCTCCGCCCATCGACTTTTCCAAGCAAGAATACTAGAGTAGTTTGCAATTTCCTTCTTCAGGGAATTTTTCCGACCCAGGGATAGAACTCACATCTCTTGTGTCTCCTGCATTGGTAGATGGATTCTTTACCACTGTGCCACCTGGGAAGTCCATATTTTATATCTCTAGTTAAAAATATTAACGTGTAGCTTAAAAAACTTAGCATATACTGAAGAAGCACATACTACTTAGTAACAGTTTACTATGGTCCTTGAGTGAATGCTATGCCTAGCAATTACTTAGCCTTTCCGGGTCTTTAGTTTTTCACCTGAATAAAGGGAGTGCTTCCATGTCTAAAGTTGCATATTATTTTTAACTATGCAAGCACCTGCTATATCAAAACAGGTGTATCAAACAAGGTCTCATAATGAAAAATGAAGCCATTCAAGTATTTCAAGCAAGAGGAATTTAATGCAGGGAACTGGTTACACTGAGGACAGAAGAGCTAAGAAACTCAGTGGTGAATGGCAGACAACGAAGCCACCCAATGATTAACAACAGCAGGAAGCCACCAGCATCTTCCAAGACAGATACAACTTGAGGAGGCAAAGGAGATGTCCCTGGGCCAAAGAACGAAAGATGAAAAGCCCTAACTTCACCCTTCCACCCACCCTCCAAACTCCTCCAGGTGCCTCCCAGAATACAGTAAGTTAACAACTAATTCTAAAAGAAACAAAAACAAAACCCTATTTGTGGCATTTGCCAACTTCTATAGTGTACATACTCTCACCTGGCAAATTTTAGTGACTTTTGCAGTCACTGAATGTGACTCACACACCAATACAGTGTTTTTTCCATATAGATATAAAACCATAATCAACCTCAAGTATAGAGACAGTCAAAAAATAGTAGTAAAATAATTAGGAAATGATGAGTTTGTGGGATGCATATTACCTCTGCTTTTAAATATAATTTAACTATAAGTAAAGTTTGATAGTTGAATGTTTAGGGATGGTATTAACTGGTGTTAACAGCCAGTTCACAGGATTCTGAATATTTAACATTAGGTACTCACACTGACGAGAGCCAGGTCCAGAAAACCTGGTCTAGTTAACAACAACGGCTGAAAAAAACAACCCAAAAGTGGTCCATTGACTATGATACAGAACAGAGCCAAGGAAGAGTAAGGAATGAAGCTGAGGGCAAACAGATCCAGAAATAGTACATTATAAATCAATGAAAGGCAAACAGATTAAGGATTACTTAAATCTCTCCAACAAGAAGGAATTTAACATCTCTATAGCTGACTCCTTGCTAAACCACAGTTAGATAAATCATAATTAAGCTCACAGAATTCTTTCCAGGATAAAATCTGTCCAATCCCAATGTGTCATTTCCAATTTTTGTCTATTTTTTTCTTTTTTATTGTCTTTTGAAGATGACAATCTCCAGATCATCACAGATCAAGAAGTGCAAAATGGGGCAGCTGCTGCAGAGCGGCCAGGAGGAGGGTGGATCTCCCCAGAGCGAAGTGCCCGGAGTCCTCCTCCACCTCCTCCTGCCGCCCTTTAAAAAAAAAAAAAAAAAAAAAAGAAGTGCAAAGTGTACCAGAGGTTTCTGATACTGACGACATTTTGATCACTTTCACTATCACGTTTTTTCCCAAACTGATTCATCATGATAAGTCTATGGATCAGTAAGATTCCAGTATAGCACAAGGAACTAGTCAATATCCTATAATAAACCATAATAGAAAAGAATGGAATATGAAATATATGAGAGGAATATATATATAGACAGATATAGAAATATGAATCACTTTGTTTTATAGCAGAAATTAACACAACATTGCAAATCAACCATACTTGAATACATTTGTTTAAAGTGAGTCTATGGTGGGACGTCCAATGACAGAAAGGATTCATAAATGCCAAGAGAAGTGAACTGTTATTTGCATATGGTTTATTTTTTTTTCTTTTACAGGCCTTGGGAAAGTCACATAGACTACCTGGGTCTCAGTTTCCTCATTGGCAAAATGAGAAAGGAGGGAGTTTAATTAGATAATCTCTAAGGTCGTTTCTGACAATTAAGTTCCATAATTTTATGATGGTGTATGTGAATTCAGTTTGAATATTTTATTCTATTTCTCTTTGTTTTACTTATTCCTCTCATTAACTCCCCATTGTAACTGGCAGAGNTTGGCAAAATGAGAAAGGAGGGAGTTTAATTAGATAATCTCTAAGGTCGTTTCTGACAATTAAGTTCCATAATTTTATGATGGTGTATGTGAATTCAGTTTGAATATTTTATTCTATTTCTCTTTGTTTTACTTATTCCTCTCATTAACTCCCCATTGTAACTGGCAGAGATTGGTCCTCCTTTGATCAAAAGCCCAAGTGAAGAAGATGTAAAAATACAAAAAACAATGACAGATGAGTGAGAGGTCTCCATGACTATCAGGAATCTTTTCTAAATAGCCACATCTTGGGAAAGCCTCATCCAGCTTATTTCCTGGGAACTAATGATCAGCTAAGATGAGCTTCTGGGTAGGCCACAGAGGCAAGGACCATTAACACTTGATTGTCACTAATTCTGAGTTAATGTCCCATTTCAAAGTCATTAGTGGTATTAAAAANAAAAAAATAAACTAAAACACATAGAGTTTTTACTATCAGTGAGTCTGCTTCTTGTGCCTCATACCCTAAGAACTGCCCTTTTATTTTGAGGAAAATAGTAAAAACCTTGACCAGTAACAGGCTGTGTTTCTCGCCATCCATTTAATCCAAACTATAAAGCACAGTTTTCATTAGATCTTTTGCCAAGCCCTCTCTCCCGGATTGATTTGAAAGCTTAAGAAATCATGAATGGAAAACTTATCATGTTTTCCATTCATAATCAAGAGGGCCATCAAGATGGTTTTCAAATTCAAATTTTACCAAGAAATATCAACAGCCTGACAAAGATACTATACATTTCACTCAATATTCTTTATTTTAAAAATGTGGATTCCAAACTATTATGCTTCTTTAAATACTTGTTAATAAATATTTGACTTATTCATTTTCATTTAGTTTTTGGAAGTTCAATATTTAAATTCTAGAACTAATGAATGATTAGCATTTTGAGGCATTATACTGAAAAGTTATTAAGGGTTCAAAATACATAAACCATTAAAATTATTAATGTAATTCCTATATAATCTCATAAAATAGAATAAAAACAACTGGCTGCAAAAGTTCCACATAAATATATTTCTATAATTTCAACTAATAAAAAAATGAGAAAGAAAAGAATATCATTACAGTTTTTCAATTTTAATGTTTCTATTAATCACTTGGACAAAGACATTGTTGTCAGGCTGA
>SJYA01001220.1:789411-902029 GCA_006410615.1 Neotragus moschatus | reverse complement strand
GGTGATGCCATCCAACCATCTCATCCTCTCTTGTCTCCTTCTCCTCCTTCCTTCAATCTTTCCCAACATCAAGGTCTTTCCCAGTGAGTCAGTTCTTCACATCAGGTGGCCAAAGTATTGGAGTTTCAGCTTCAGCATCAGTCCTTCCAATGAATATTCAGGACTTATTTCCTTTAGGATGGACTGGTTGGATCTCCTTGCAGTTCAAGGGACTCTCAAGATCTTCTCTCTTTTGAACACCACAGTGCAAAAGCATCAGTTCTTCAGTGCTCAGCTTTCTTTACAGTCCAACTCTCACATTCATACATGACTACTGGAAAAACCATAGCTTTGTTGAACCTAGATGAACCTTTGTTGGCAAAGTAATGTCTCTGCTTTTTAATATACCGTCTAGGTTGGTCACAGCTTTTCTTCCAAGGAGCAACCGTCTTTTAATTTCATGGCTGTAGTCACCATCTGCAGTGATCTTACTGGACTGTATTCCTGCTCACAGCAGCACTCAAGTAGAGATTCCAAACAGAGGTTCTGCATTTTTGCAGAGCCAGCCCAGTGGCCTCAAGGAGCTCAGTTAGAAGTTCAGCTTGATTTGGATCCCCAGCCAACAGACCATACCAGCATCAAGCCCAGTCTAAAACCCTACCAGGGCAAGAAAGCAGATTCCCAATCCCACTCAACTTCTGACCAGAGCCTCTGGTTCCACGCCTGTGACAAGTGCTGCTCCAGATGACCAGTAGCTGTGCAGCACATTCTAGGGCCACTCAGGCAGAGATCTAAGTCAGCAGCTCTGTCCAAATACTCAGTGATAGTATGCCCATAACAATAGGGAGCATTAACAATGATGCTCAGCAGCCTTGGAGCCAAGTCTCTAGTACCACCTGGCCATGGATTGCAGCCTAAAACCCCAACCATCATCAGAGCCCAGCATACAGCCCTATTTAACTGTTAAACACAGCATGTGGTCTCACTCATGCTGGGAGCCCACCTGTGACCCCATTCAACCAGAAAGAAGAGTGTTCTACCTCACCAACCAGAAAGACTTCTCAGTGACCTCACCCAACAGCAGAGCACAGACAATGATCATGAAGCCCAGTCTTCAGGCATGCTTAACTTTGGGGCACAGGCTTCAGCCCTGCCTGATTGCAGAGCACATCCCACAGCCCTACTCCATCAGAGAATCCAACCACTGGCACCACCCCACCAGGAAACACAAGCAGCAACCTCATGCAATCAGGGCACCCATACAGCCACCCTGCCTGGATGTAGACCCAGTTAGCAGAGGCAAGGACATAATAAAGATTAAAGCAGAAATAAATGAAATAAAGAATAGGAAAGCAATGGAAAAGATTAACACAGCTAAGAGTCACTTCTTTGAAAAAGATACAATTAGCAAACTTTTAGCTAGACTAACCAAGAAAAAAAAAAAAAAAAGAGGACCCAAATAATCCAAAATAAAAGAGGAGACATAACAACAGAAACCACAGAAATACAAAGGATTATAAGAGATTAGTATTGGTATAAAATTGCCTTATAAAGAAAATAAAATTGTCCTAGAAGAAAATAAATTCTGTCTGCCAAGTCGCTTCAGTCGTATCCAGCTGTTTGCAACCCTATGGATGGTAGCCCACCAGGCTCCTCTATCCACGGGATTTTTCAGGCAAGAATACTGGGTTACTGTGCCCTCCTCCAGGAAATCTTTCTGACCCAGGGATAGAACCTGCATCTCTTACATCTCCTGCACTGGCAGGCAGATTCTTAACCACTAAGGCCACTTGGGAAGTCCAACAAAGGGCATACATAGGACAAACCCATAGCTCACATTATACTCAATGGTAAAATGCTGACAAGGAATAAAACAAGGGTGTCCATTCTCACCACTCCTATTCAACCTAGTCCTTCAAGTCCTCAAAGAGCAAACAGTCAAGAAAAAGAAAGAAAAGATATCCAGATCAGAAAAGAGGAAGGAAAACTGAGTTCAAAGATGACATATCTTATACATAGAAAACCCTAAAGACTCCACTAAAAACTTGATATTATTAACAAGTGAACTTCCAAAGTTAAACAAAGTTAAAGGATACAAAATCAATATACAAAGATCAATACCTTATTATATACTTGAAAGTTTCTACTCTCTTAAAAGAGAGATCTTAAACAAAATATTCATAACTGATGGATAATTTAAATAACATTGCATTAATCATTTCATAATCTGATATATATCAAATCATCACATTGTATACCTAAGAAAGTTATTTATCTCAATGAAACTGGAAAAAGTTAAATCAAATTTATATAATAAGAAAATAAAAATAAATTCATTAACATTTAATGATCAATTCATCTAATATGAGCTGGCTCCAGCACACCATTCTTTGGACCAGAAAGCATTTTTTTAATCTCTCTGAACNTTTAAATAACATTGCATTAATCATTTCATAATCTGATATATATCAAATCATCACATTGTATACCTAAGAAAGTTATTTATCTCAATGAAACTGGAAAAAGTTAAATCAAATTTATATAATAAGAAAATAAAAATAAATTCATTAACATTTAATGATCAATTCATCTAATATGAGCTGGCTCCAGCACACCATTCTTTGGACCAGAAAGCATTTTTTTAATCTCTCTGAACATCATTTGGGCCCAATATCCTCTGAAATTCACTTTAAGAAATACTGCTTTAAAGGAGATATTGCAAGATATGTGGACTATGATCTCCGAATGTCTATACTTTACCGAACAAATATTAAAATAAAAAATTCTTACATGTGTACCTCCAATTTATATTATATGATTTTTAAGAATAATTTCCTTCCACATCCATATTAGAACTTGTTAAATATAGCCCTTGACATACAAAAGCAACCATTAGAGTTTAAAATATCTGTTGAATTCTGTATGTTTTGCTCATTTAATATTTAAAGTATAATGAACTGGTTAAATTAAAATCAAACATTTTCACAATATAAAATACACAGAAATTTACTCATCAGATTCATTTATAAAGCATATTTACAAGCATATCTACCCTGAAAACCATAACTCTTTCTCAAGGTAGTATGTTTCATGTAACTGTCAGGGTCTTAGTTTAGAAAAGTAAAAATCACTTAAATAACAGCAGTTGCATAAGCTGATAATGAAAGGAAGCCATTTAAAATTCCTTTTGAAACAAGGTAGGGGAAAGAAAGTCTTTATGTCTCTTGATGGGGCTCTGATGTTCTGTAATTGGTTTGTTTGAAGGTTAGGTCAACCCTGCTGATAATTCACTTCTAAATTTAAATTACAGCAGAAGAGCAAGATCCAGCCAAGGTGGAAAATCATGAGAAAAACTTCTTGCTGGATAGTCATCTCTCACTGCTAAGACTGGATAAGATGCCCCAGGAAATCTGCTAGTGGAAAGTAACCTTGTATGGTGGCAAATTCAGGACTTGAATATACTCCTGGAGGAGAAAAGTCAAAACCAAGTCTCTTCCCCATGAATGTTTCTTTGGATGGAATGGCATCACTGGACCTCATATTAAAGTGGGAGGCAAGTGAACATACCTATAACGCAACAGTGAGAGCCCAAGAGAAGTCTGCCTTTCAGAAGATCAACTCATTCACTGGGGAGAGACCATAGGCAAAACGCTTGCTGCCAAATGCTCTATTTGGAAAGCTACTCATTGAATGATGGATTTTATGTCCTCTTCACGTTTATAATGGCTTCCATCAACTCACCTTTTTTTCTGAGAATTTGGATTTCTCTTCTTTCAACTTTTTTCAAGAAAGTATATTTTATGCTTAAGTATAAAGTTTACCATTCCACGTTTTCCTAAATTTCATCCAGACTTGGAATTTTGATGATACTCCCTCAAGGCTGAGACCATTTAAAGATAATCCTAGTACTTCATACTCTCATTTTTTTTAAGACTAAGCTTGTTAATAATTTTACACTTTTCTTCAATTTTTTCAGCAATTTTTATAGCAAGCTGTTTTCTCCTTCTTACATAACACCCTATATTTAATCCAGCAAAAACTTCTGAATAAGAACAAGAGAACTATAGAAAATGCAATGATTGCTATACCTACCACTACTTCCCAGAACTCAATTTCAAGTTTTTAGACAACTTTACCAAAACCCCCTGGTCTCAAAGACCAGCCCCAAGTTAAGTTTTACTTCCTTTGGCACCAAGTTCTAATGTCTCCCAGCAGACCTCCCAGCAGAATTCTCTGTTTTGGTTGTGCCACATGGCACGTGGGATCTTAGTTCTCGGACCAGAGATGGAACCCTCACCCTTTACAGTGGGAGCATGGAGTCTTCACCACTGGACCACCAGGGAATTTCCCCAGCAGAATTCTTAACAGATCTCCTGACAGGAGTCATGGCTTCATCAAGCCACAGAAGATACCCAACTACCACTACACAGCATTTTTCCAAGAACCCAAATCCACATTGAACAACTAGAACAAATTGAAGGAGGATTGTTTAAAGAGAAGTACAAGGATGTGAAAGAATTCATATGCACACTCTAATACCTTATGCTCCATCATTTCTCTACTTTTGAAATCAACATTTTAAAGAATATAGATTATAATATCAAGTCNCAAATCCACATTGAACAACTAGAACAAATTGAAGGAGGATTGTTTAAAGAGAAGTACAAGGATGTGAAAGAATTCATATGCACACTCTAATGCCTTATGCTCCATCATTTCTCTACTTTTGAAATCAACATTTTATAGAATATAGATTATAATATCAAGTCCACCATTTGATTAATTATCAGAAATTGGACACATCCATATAACTACTGCCCTAACCAAGAAAGATAATAGTATCTGCCCCCACAAAAGTCTTGCTTGTGTCCCTTTGAAACTTCTGTATCTTCTTTACCAAAGTAATAAATATTCTGACATTTGATGCCATAGATTAATTTTAACTTGCTTTCAAACATATAATACATATTCTGACTCTAATTCCTTTTGCAAAACCTTACATTTGTTTGAGTAATCCATGACACGTGTAGCAGTACTTTGTCTATTTACATCACTGTGTAGAATTCCACTAAGTAAATATATCACAATGTATTTATTTATTCTTCCACTGATGAATATGAGTCCTTCTCAGTTTCTATTATCAAAAAATATTGCTGTGAATATCTTATATATCCCATCACTAAACATCCTTTTTTGTTGCATTTATTCCTGAGAGTGAAATTACTCAGTCAGCAATTATGTACATATAGGTAGATACTGCCAAATAATTTCCAGAGTGGTTGACTAACTTCTACTCCTACCAGCACTTATAGGAACTCTGGCTGTTCTACATCCTCTCCAACTCTTATTAGTGTTAGTCTCTAAATTTGGCCTTTCCCGTGAATTGAGATTTTCAGGATTCACAGTATTTTAACATTGTGATTTTTAAATTGCATTTTCCCAATTACTAATGAAATTCAGAACCTTCCTGTATCTTTACTTTCTGTCTGAAGATCATCTTTTGTGAAGGGCTGCTATGGGTCTCTGAGCCATTTTTCCACTAGATTGTCTTTTTCTTATTGATTTATAGGAACTGATCATACAAATCCTTGTTTGGTTATCTGCATTTCAAGTACCTCCTTCCAAATGTGGCTGGTGTTTTTCAATCCCTAAATTGGAACTTTTTGTACATAGAAATTCCTAAAATTGATGTGCTATGACCAAATTTGGCAATCTTTTCATTTAGAGTCAGTGCTTTTGTATCATGTTTAAAAATCTTTGCCTACTCTCCGGTCATGAAGTTATTCTCTTAAGCTATTGACTGTTGCTTTACTATTTATGTCTATTATCTGCATGGATTGATTTTTGCATTGGTATGAGGCAGAACTTAGGTTTCCTATTTTTCATATGGATATATAATTGGTACATAAGTTATTGAAAACAAAACTCTCTTTTCCCCACAGACCTTAACTGCAAACTTTGTAATAAATTAGTCTACATTTATTCATGAATCTGATTCTGAACTCTGTTCTAATCCATTAACATATTTATATAGCAGTGTATCAATACCACACTATCTTGATTACTAGACTTCTTCATATGAATAAAATCATCTCAAACTACTCAAGACAGTCCCTGTTTTCCGTCCTTTGCATTTCCATAAAGATTTTAGGTTAGGTTCTTAATTTTCACATAAGCACACATTAAAAAGAAAAACATCCTGGGTTTTGACAAATATAGATTTGAATCTATAAATCAACTTAGAGAGATTGACATCTCATGAGTCTTCCAATTCATGAGAACAAGTCCTTCATTTATTGAGGTCTTCCATCTATTGTCAATGTTTTATTAAAAACAGACTGTATGAAGCTTTCTATTTCCTCTAGTGTCAGTTTTATAGGTTGAATTTTTCGACGGATTTTTCTATCATATCACTATCTTCAAATTACTGCATTAAACTGTATACTGATGAACCATTTTAATTCCTCAATTGTTGTTCTGTCTTTTAATAGCTGAAAAGTCTGGTGAGGACTTACAAATATTATTAGTCTCCCCAAAAAACTGGCTTTGTGATTCTTCTCTGTTGTATATTACTTTAATTTTTGTTATTTTTCTAAGTTTAACTTTATTATTCTCTCTACTCCGTAACTTTTACTTTGCTACTCTCTTGCTGACTTCTTAAAAGGACACTCTTAAATAATTTATACAGTTTCCATATATGGCCCTAACTATATTCCACAAGTTCTGATATGTCATTTTTATTATCATTCAGTTTAAAATATCTTTCTAGTTCATGTTGTGATTTACTTTTTGATACCCAAATTATTAAAAGTGCTTAACNTCTCTTGCTGACTTCTTAAAAGAACACTCTTAAATAATTTATACAGTTTCCATATATGGCCCTAACTATATTCCACAAGTTCTGATATGTCATTTTTATTATCATTCAGTTTAAAATATCTTTCTAGTTCATGTTGTGATTTACTTTTTGATACACAAATTATTAAAAGTGCTTAACAGATAATTAAAAGTGCTTAACGTACAAGTGGAGAAGGCAATGGTACCCCACTCCAGCACTCTTGCCTGGAAAATCCCATGGACGGAGGAGCCTGGTGGGCCACAGTCCATGGGGTCGAGAAGAGTCAGACATGACTGAGCGACTTCACTTTCACTTTTCACTTTCATGCCTTGGAGAAGGAAATGGAAACCCACTCCAGTGTTCTTGCCTGGAGAATCCCAGGGACGGGGAGCCTTGTAGGCTGCCATCTATGGGGTCGCACAGAGTCGAACACAACTGAAGCGACTTAGCAGCAGCAGCACCAGAAGGAGCAACATACAAGTACTTCTCTAGTTATCTTTTCATGATTTCTAATTTTGCTGTGGAATTTAAATGTTTTAAATCCTTTGAAATCTGTTGAGACTTGATCTATAATTGTTTCAGTGATCCATATACACTTGATCTTACATCCTGTCATTTGTAGGTATAAGATTCTATATACATGTATCAGGCGTATTACACATGTTGTTCAAATCTTATAACTTTATTGATTTTTGGAATTTTGCTCTTTCAGTTATTGAGATAGGTATGCTAAAATTTCCTAGGTTGGATTTGTCTTTGCTAGGCAAGTAAGTAGGTAGGTAGGTAGATAGACAAACATTTATAGACAGAGATATACTAACAGAGACAGAAACCAAAGACAGAGATGATACACCGCATACAAAATTAGATTTGTTCTGTTTCGTGACATTCTTTTTGCATCCTTGTATTTTAAGTCTATTTTTTATAAAGTGGAATTTTTCTATTTTGCTTTTTGTGCATCTAGTCAACAGAAGAGTGTTTCACCTATTTACATTTAATAAAAGCACTGATATATTTGGGTTCACATCTACCATCTTACTATTTGCTTTCTATTTATTTCTCTATATTTATGATCTTATTTCTTCTTATTTCAAATTGATCATATATTTTGTATTATTCTATATTTTTCTTTCAACTAGCTTGTTTAGTATATATACCTATTCTAATAGATGAAGGTCCTCCCGGAAGTTACAACATATATTTTCAATTATTGATGTATAATATACATTAATCCTTTGATTTTTTTAAAATTTTAATATAAAGGTATATTTACACTAAAACATAACAGAGATATTTTTAGTAAGAATGACGTGATTAAAATATTTCACTATCTATGAAAACCCAAGTTTAACACTTTGAAATACAATATTTAAAATACCATTTTTTAACAAGTTTACTTCAATATTTGGCTGTCTTTCTTAAAAACCATAACTTCAGGATGGTATGTAGATCCAAATGGAAAAGCTCCTCACACTTACTAAGATCTGACATGTTTTTCAATCTCATCCTTCAATTAGGCAAAGATTTGTGTGAACATTTAGCAAGTACATTTTTATCCTCCCTGAATTCGATCATTAGTTTTCACAAACTAACTAAAAAGTGTTGCATTCTTATTTTTAAGGAATTGTTTTGAACACATGTGATATTGTTCAACAAGTCAGAAAACATGATTTCCAATTTTAAGTATACTGACTATTTTGATTATTTCAGTAACAAAATCACATAACAATTATAACTTACCCAAATACCATTTACAAAAGTGTTCTTTCCATAACATGAGTTTGTTTTGAAAAGCATTTAACTCCTCATTCGCTATTAAAACAGCACCTTTCCATTGAAGGGACCAATTAAGAGTGCATATTTTTAAAATATCTTTTAAGTAACACTGAGGAGAGCTAGTTGCTATCATATTAAAAGTCGGCAAATCTGGAGCATTTGTATTTGTGAAAGAATAAAGCATACCTCATCTTATAGTTTTACATTTCTTTTAGGCAATTTGCCACAGAATTAAGAATAAATTTCCATACGGTTAAATTATTTTCACAGTCATTCTCCATTTCACTAGAACTACACTGATAGGTGCACTATTTAAAAGTCTTACTTAAAAGAAAAAAGTACCCACATCAACGTCATAATGCAGTATTTTGATCATATCTAGTTTCAACGTCTTTGCTGCAATGTTTCTGTTTATGAATGGTGCAGAGAATGAGTTTCAGCTGTGGTTCTTTCTCTGGATTTTATCTTCAGAATCCTTTATCTTTCTAAAATTCTAGTCAAAGCAGCAACAGCTTTTCCAGAAAATAATTGTTTTAAAGAAATCAATTAATCTATACAAAATATCTTACTGAATATATTCTATTCTATGGATCACAAAGTCATTTTTTTTAACTGAAAGAGAATCTAATACATACCATAAACTGAGACAGGATAAAGCCAATTGCACTATGAAACAGCTACATATAACAAACATCCCACGTTTGGTCTAATATTTGTTTTTTGAAATGATCAGCAATGTTTTCTCTGGGTTTTCAAAGGCAAAGGAATGCATATTAGTTTATCACCATATTATTTGCCATATATAACAGTAATGATTTTTACCACAACTACTAGAATAGGGAATTTCCCAATATGTGAAATTTTCATTTTTTACTATTAATTTAACAAATCTATTAACTGCTACATGCCATATACTGCTCTAAGATCTGAGGGTGTAGCAGTGACCCAAGTAGAATAATAAATAATGCCTGCATGCAGAAAACTATTTTTTAAACATCAAAAGATGTTTCTAAACATCTAACATGAAGTAAATTTTAGTAAAAGATCAAGTATCTCTTGATTTTAAATATCACTATAAATTCTTCAGATTTTTCTTCATGTTTTTGTTGTTTTATTTTTAATCATCTTGTTACGTGCCTTGAATTATTACTGTTAATTCATATCTCAGGGAACAATACAACCTTGGGGTGAGATTCATCATTAACAGTAGTGGATGACTATCCATTTTCAATCGTCCTTTTTTCAATTTATTACTCATCTGATTAGATGGTCATTGTTTTGTCAACACTACTATTTTCTTTACTAATATGCTTGCATTATTAAGATGAAGTTAACTCATAGTGTCTCTATAAATTAGGGTCAAAGCAATAAATAAACCATTCTAGTTATTTTAGCAGAGAATTTAATAGAAGAAATTGGTTCAAGAGATATTGGAAGACTGAAAAGGAAAAACAAGACTCTACTCACAGAGACAGTAACTTCAGGAAGCAGCTTCCATCCACTCCTGGAGCCAGGGATCAAAGGGAAGAAAATAGCTTAACAGAGCCAGAAGTCTGGGGACCTGGACTTTCGAGACAGCTCGGTGGTTCCTCGGGTGCCTGGAGGAAGGATCCACAGGTCAGGACCCACACCCCTGAGGAAGGGGCGCTGCCTGGCTAGTGTTGCCACCAGCATGATAATGAGGGGCATGAAGCTTCTGGTTTGGGAGTGCGGAAAGAAGCTGGGAACTGAAACCAGTTGCCACTGGAACCTACTGGGATGGCGATGGCAAAATCAGCAGACAAACTGGAAGGAGCAAGTTCTTGCTCCTGCTTCCTGCCTTTTTAGTTGGCAGAAAACCTGAAGCAGCACACTAACAAAGCAGAAATGTGATTTGCAGCCTCCCAGCTCCCATGGTCCAAAGCAGGGTGTGGTGTGAGGCAGGAAACAATAGCATAATACCCAGTGGTGTCTCTACAGAAGTATTTTTAAACCATTTGTTCATTTTGTGAGGGTTATCTTACTTAAAATGAGGCAGTGTAATTCATAGCATCACATAACTAGGCTATAAAGTCTGCACTGCATCCCAATGTATTAGAAGAAGAAGAAAAATGCCTGTGAGCAGTACAGTATACGAAACTCCTACCTGACATACACGACATGTGACCACTCAACAAATGGGCCAAGAAAGAAGGAAGGAGCCAATGCCAATCTGGATAACGATATAAGTAAAGATGAATAAAGTTTATTTTGAATATAGATATAAGCTTAAGTTCTCATTTGTGTGTGTGTGTGTGTGTTTTTTTTTACCATATTCATTGGTCATGTAAAAATGGCTATTCTTCCCACTGAAGACAACTGGTCTAGGCCAAGGTTGGAAGATAAACAGAACATGAACCGAATCATGCCGGTTGCCTGTTTTTTAAATAAGGTTTTATCAGAATTCTGCCTATTCACTCACATATTGCCTGTGGCTGCTTTCACACTACAACAGCAAATTTGAGTAGTTGCTCCAAAAACCGTATGTCCTTCAAAGCCCAAAATATTTGCTATTTGGCCCTTTTCAGAGTAAGCCTGTGGATCCTTGGTCAAGACAGCAATGTTCAGTAG
This sequence comes from Neotragus moschatus, assembly GCA_006410615.1. Classification (NCBI taxonomy): domain Eukaryota; kingdom Metazoa; phylum Chordata; class Mammalia; order Artiodactyla; family Bovidae; genus Neotragus; species Neotragus moschatus. Next base: position 890,847 of record SJYA01001220.1, on the reverse strand, counting down.
AATTTTCTGAAATGATGCAAATGTTCTGTATCTGCATTCTCTATCACAGGAGCTACTGGCCACATGCGGCTACTGAGAACTTGAAACATAGCTAGTACAACTAAGTAACTAAATATTCAATTTAATTTTCATTTTAACAGCCGCACATAGCTAGTGGCTTCACCAGTAAAGGACACAAGAACAGTAAATAGAAATAAGAAAATTGCCTGCTTTTGAGCCATCTAGAATTAATTTTTTCATTATATCTCAGTCTTAGAGGAAGTATACTGGAGTGTGCTGTCACTTCTGTACCCCTGTGGTAGGCATGAAGGGCTTAAGCTACTCCATATTGTAAAAGAATTCCATCCTGCAAGGTTCCGGGCAAAGGAACTTTGGATGTTACCCAACCTGAGCCCACTGCCCATAGCCAATCAGCCCTCAGATTACCTAACCTAGCCCCACTGTACACGAGCCAATCGGCCCTTAGGCTAAACCTTCTGACTTTACATCCAGGAGCTTGTGATTTACCTTGGAAGTAAAAAAAACAATCAAGAATCTACACACAAATCCTGTGGATGGAAGTAACCAACCAGTTATCTGTCAACTTGAACACCCCCTTAAGTAACCAGTCAGTTGTCCTCCTGCCTGAACACCCCTTTTGTACCCTTTTACCTGAATAATTCCTTATAAAAGTAGTGAAACCCAAAACTTGGGGCTCCCTCCCTATAGCCGCCGCATCAGTGGCAGTGGGAGCCCTAGCTCGAGCTAGCAATAAACCCCTTTATGCTTTTGCATTGCCATGGATGTCTTATTTCTCTCAGTTTTGGGGACTTGGACCTCGGGCATAACAGGCATGTTATAACATAACACTCCAAGATCTAGTTCTTCTCTCCTTCCCAGCACAGGGAGGATTATGATCCCTCAGCCCTTAGAAGTTAAGTGTAGCCACCTGATTGGTCTCAGAAGATAATATGTGAGCAGAAATCATGTGTTTCACTTAGAAGCTGAAGCTCATTCATACCAGTGCCTCAACCCTCCAGCACACTCTTGTCCAGCACAGGCTAATCCCAACACCCTATATGTTGAGGAGTCAGCGTTAGAAGATCATGATGGCACCTGTCTCCATCTGAGCCCTTGACTGACAACTTTACAGAGGAAGGCACTCCTCCAACCCCAAATGGACCTGTGGTATGAGAGATTTGTGAATTTTTTGGTCTTAAAGACCAAAAATCTTTAAATTCTTTGGTCTTAAAGAACTGGTATTTGATAGTTATCTTAGCCCTGGCACAGTTCCCTAAAAGAGCATTTTTAATAGCCTCAGAAACCCGCCCCTGGCCTCCTTCCCTACAGTCTGCCAAATAAAGCTAGAAGTGCACTACACAAGCCAGGAAGACAAGGCTGCAGAAGGGCTATTCCATTAGCTTTGAGTTTCTGTAGAAACAGTAAGCTCTTGCAGCTTGGGGCCACTGTGATTTGGAGTTGGCCTGTCCCCTGATGCAATAAGTGACTTTTAACGGCCTCTTCTGCCTTTTCCAGGTTCCTGCTCTCGTTGTACTAGTGCATGAAGCGAGGGTTAGCTTTGGAGTCAGACAGATCTAAATTTGAGTCCTGACTCCACCATTTAGCAGCTCTTTCACTCTGGCTGAATCACTGGGCTTCCTTAAGCCTCCATTTTCTCTTGTTTGAAATGTGCCTATTTAGAGCAAATTTTCCTGATTGTCACATGCATTAGCAATAATTTCTAATGTCTGCTAGCATTCCTGTCACCCCTAAAAACATTCCACGTGCTCTCTAGGCACTGCACCTTTGCCCCTGTTCCTCCTTTCAACCACGATTCCCTCTGCATGCCACAATGCCTTTCTTAAATGGAAGTCCTTCTTACTCAGCAATACCATGTCTTGCTGTATTAGTTAACCATGAGGTCTCCATCCTCTAAACTATGTCTCTCAACCCTTAGGTACTTCCTACGCATTAGTCGAAATCCAACTCAAACATCACCTTCTCAATGAAAATTTCCCCCATCTGAGGCAAAGTTCACCCTCCTCCTCCCACCCTCTGCTTCAATGCTCACATCTGCCACAACTGCAGTGTGTTTTCCACTTATTCTCCTGACAACCCACTTAATGGAAGGACTGTGTTTTTCTCATCCTCATCTCTACAGCCCTGATCCTAGGCTGCTCTATAACTTGGAGAATTCCTGGCATTCAGAAGTCCATCAATAATCCTAAGAAGCAAGGAAGGAGGGACTTCCCTGATGGACTAATGGCTAAGGTTCCACGCTCCCAGTGCAGGGAGCCCAGGTTTGATACCTGGTCAGGAAACTAGATCCCACATGCTGCAACTAAGATTTCTCATGCCACAATGAAGATCAAAGATCCTACATGCTGTAACTAAAACTCGGCAGAGCCGAATAAATAAATGACTTTTAAAAAATAAAAGCAAAAAGGGAAAGAAGGAGGAGATAGAAAACTTAGGAAAGCAGTGGGGAAAAGATCAAGAAAACAGAAAAATTAGATAGCTCTGACTTCTATCAAAGAGAAAATAACTTGGAACTGTAGTTTCCCCTTCCAAGAAAAGCATAGCTTCCTTTTAAAGCATTAATTCAATCATCTTTCTTCCTGAGTCATGCAGAAATTTTTAAATAATTTTTTTGAGCTGACAGGTAATCTATAAAAGGAAAGAGTTCATTGCAGGTTGATGAAAAGGAGGCAGCATCTTTTCTTCCTCTTAGTTCTTTTGCCCACATTTTCATAATTATTTATATTTCATCAATCAGTTAACTATAAAAGGAAATTCAAGAGGTGAAAAAGAACATATTTGGTTACCCATATTACTAATGCCACCGAAGAATGAACTGGCAGAGATCCAATAGCTAAGGCCCAACCCTAGTGAACAGCATCCATAAAAACCATGTCAGACCTTCTTTATTACAAACTCACTTTCTTGTTGGGGAAAAATGGCCCCAGCAACATACTATAATAAAACATTAAAATTTCTTTAAGTAAAAAAAAAAATCAAACCCTTTGACATGTAGCTTTAAAATCAGAGTAAGACGCTTATGAACATTTTGGGGAGCACAAAAGGTTGTAGCCAAAAATCATCAATTTTTCCTTGCTGCTGCCCCAAATATGCCACCCACCCAACTCTATGGTGGGTACAAGCGGAAAGTTATTCCTCCCAGTAAAGGACATGGGAGTAAGGACTAGAAAGAGAAACTAATATTGGTTATGAAACTCAAGGAAAATCAGTGCTGAATTATTAATGTCTAAGTTTAAATGTTCCCTTGCTGTTTTCAGCTGTCAGGAAGTCTAAAAAGAAAGTCATAAAATTTCCTCCCTCCAGCCAAGATGGAAGCCTCTCTGAAAAAGTGGCCGTTGGAGATGAAGTCCCAGAAGTCTCCAAGGTACGGCACAAAGCTCAGGATTAGTTGGGGTGGAAGTTTAGATGAGAAGTATTTCCAGGTGGGCAGAAAAGTCAGCACTATCAAATTGCTCTGGAACAAGAGTAGCCAACAGAGAATTGTCTGTCATCCTCAGCAGTCCTCCCACAATTTTAACAAGGCCAGATGTCTCTCAGTTCATAAAATAGTCAGCAATTGTGTGCAGTCAACCACAGTCTCTCCATTCAAAATAATGAAAGAGACCGAAGTTAGAGGGAGAGGTCAAACCGAGCCATTCAGCATCTCGGGAATATTTCTACTTCTTTATTAAGTGGATGGCACAGACAGGGTCTCAGCCTAATCCAGTGACATTCCCCTGAATGGTCAAAGGTCATCGTGTGCTAATGGTGGGGATTCAGCATTACAAGGAGGTGAGACAGAAGCCAAACTCTTGTGACCAAAATGCATTGCTCTCAGGGGCCCAAGAGAGAGAGCTGATGACCCCATTCATCAGTGAACCAACTGGATGGACGGTCAAATAGAGCAGAGCACTGTAGGTTTTCACCTTCACAGAAATCAGCTGCTGTCATTCTTCAGTTCAGTTCAGTTCAGTTCAGTTCAGTCACTCAGTCATGTCTGACTCTTTGCGACCTCATGAATCGCAGCACACCAGGCCTCCCTGTCCATCACCAACTCCCGGAGTTCACCCAGAATCACGTCCATCGAGTCAGTGATGCCATCCAGCCATCTCATCCTCTGTCGTCCCCTTCTCCTCCTGCCCCCAATCCCTCCCAGCATCAGAGTCTTTTCCAATGAGTCAACTCTTTGCTTCAGGTGGCCAAAGTACTGGAGTTTCAGCTTTAACATCATTCCTTCCAAAGAAATCCCAGGGCTGATCTCCTTCAGAATGGACTGGCTGGATCTCCTTGCAGTCCAAGGGACTCTCAAGAGTCTTCTCCAACACCACAGTTCAAAGGCATCAATTCTTCGGTGCTCAGCCTTCTTAGAAGACTACATATATTATTCTGGAAGTTCTCTGTGTGAGGCCCATGCCTGCTGCAGTGAGACCCTCAGAACACCATCAGGCATGCTAGAGAATCATGGGGGAAATTAATATTCCAGTACTCTCTATTGAGAGGACAAATTATCAAAAGAAAGTAAAATCAAGTGTGCAGTCACCAGAAGATTAAGAAATTGGTTAAGAACCAAGGAAAGGTTCTCAGTGGAGAGACATATACCATTATCTACTTACAATTAAGTGACTAAGTACAGTGAAATATAATAAATTGGCTCTATTATAAATCAACTCATCTCTCCCAAAATACAATAAGATATAAAGTAGAAATCTGATAAGCCTTTTCGTTATCTTCTTAAGATTGATGTAAATCTAGCCTCTGTGCTTTGGCTATATGAGTCAGATAACCACACTTGCTGATTTACCTGGGACAGTTTTCATTCCTGCCTGTTGCCCCAGCATAATTATTAATAGCATCCTCTTTCATTCTCCAAAGTGACCCATTTGGACAATTACATGGACATAGTACTTATGAAGGGTTTCTGCTGAATTATAAGTGCTTTGTTACTCCTTATTTGAAAGGCAAAGGGAGTTTCTCTGTAAATAGAAAATGTCTAAATATAAAACCATGTTACATAAAAGAATAAATAGGTTTAGACTCACAACTGGACAGCAGAACAATACATCACATGATGTCGAGATTAGGCTAATAAAATTATCCCCAATGCCTTTACCAGTGAAATTTCTCCCTCTAGCTCTCTTGGGTCACGTGGCACTTTTTAATTTGACATAATTAATGTGATCTTGTAATACTAACCTCAGATTTACGGTAAGAAGAGAGGCGGCTAACAAAGCTCACATCTGCAGTGTATATGTTAATGGCACGTGTTGTTTCCCCCTCCACTGAAGTGTTCCTTTGAACATCTTTCATGTTTCAAGTTATGCCTTCAAAATTGCTCACGACAGCTGGGCCTCTTGCCTGTTTTGTGTTAATTAATTTTTGTATTTAGGCCTCTGCTGTTATTATCACTTGTTCATTGGTGGCTGTCATTATCATAATATTTTGTTTCTCTCTCTAAATAAGCTAAATACTAAGATCCTGAATTGCATACAGGAAAGTAATATAAAGCTTCCAAAGGACATGAAAGAGAATATTGGAAAATCATATAGGACAGTATGTTCTTGAAAATGACTTAAAAGAATAGATTCTTATGACACAGTTGAAGAAAAAGAACGACAAATTCAAGTAATGCTCTTCCTTTGACTGGAAAGTGAGGGTCAGGAAAGCCACTGAACAGGATGCTGAGGGTGTTTCCCTTCCTGCTTGGTCTGTAGGGAAACCCTGGCCTTTGGGGATGGATTGAAAATCACCAGGTGGGGAGGCCTTCGCTTTTCTTGCAACAATCCAGTGCTCTGGACCAGTGAGATTCTACACCTCCCTTGGGTGACAGGACCATGCCCAACCCTATGGCAGAGCCTTGGCGCTAGGAATCTGGAGAGAGATGAATGTCAGTCACTTCTCCAACTTTCTTCCCAGTGACCACTTCCAGACTATCACCAGAGCATCTTGCTCAAACTTGTGCACGTGTGGTACTCTCTCAAAGGACTTGGCATCTAAGTTCCTACCTACTCAATTAAAAAAAAAAAAAATGGGACAGCAGCAGTGGCATATTAGCAGTGAAAAGCTTGTTTATCATGCTTTAAGTGCTAAAGAAGTACTATCCTGATTCAAGATCTAGTCTTTTCCTTGGGCAAAATATTCCTTAATATGAAAAAGGAAAAATAAGAAAACCCACGGGCAAGATGTGAGCCAACCAAGAAACCAACCCATGAATCAGACAAACACATTACTATTGGCTCTAAAAAGTAACTGGTTATGAAAACCTCCTCCTCCTTGCAAACAGAAGGTCACCCTTTTTACATGTGTCTTGCTGGCAGACCAGTTATGATGTGTGGGTGATACGCTAGACCCTAAAGAAGTACTTTTTGGCCAAAATGTTTGAATATTAAATACTAAGTAATTTTTGTATGTTTTTAGTATACTTTCTGAGATTAATTTTTGGAGGGCAGAGAAGAGGACTGCATCACTCAGGGCAAATTCTTCATTTTTCTTGTTTCTCACTTCTACAGAGACTTGTAAATTTCACCTTTTAAAGAATTTTAGATTTTTATTCTTTTACAGTCTGAAAAGCTTTATCCACACATGCCCTTTCTCCCAGAATAATCATTTTTTTCTTCTTTCTAAGCACTTTTGTAAATAGGAACTCAGACTTCACAAAGACCCCATGAGATAGACACTACTATAAATGGAGAAAACAGAGCCAGAAGGATTAAGTAACTACCTGAGAGCACACTGAGAATGAATTTACTTTTAATTAATTTATTTTTTAATTGAAGGATAATTGCTTTACAGAATTTTGCTGTTTTCTGTCAAACCTCAAGATGAATCAGCCATAGGTATACATATGTCCCCTCCCTTTTGAAACTCCCTCCCATCTTCCTCCCCATCCCACCCCTCTATGTTGATACAAAGCCCCTGTTTGAGTTTCCTGAGCCATACAGCAAATTCCTGTTGGCTATCTATTTTACATATGGTGGTATAACTTTCCATGTTACTCTTTCCATACATCTACCCTCTCCTTGCCTCTCCCCACGCCCATAAGTCTATTCTCTATGTCTGTTTCTCCACTGTTTCCCTGTAAATAAATTTTTCAGTACCATTTTTCTAGATTCCATGTATATGCATTAGAATACAGTATTTATTATCTGACTTACTTCACTCTGTATAATAGGTTCTAGGTTCATCCACCTCGTTAGAACTGACTCAAATGTGCTCCTTTTTATGGCTGAGTCATATTCCATTGTGTATATGTACCACAACTTCTTTATCCATTCATCTGTTGATGGACATCTAGGTTCCTTCCATGTTCTAGCTATTGTAAATAGTGCTGCAGTGAACATGGGATACATGTGTCTTTTTCAATTTTGGTTTCCTCAGGGTATATGCCTAGGAGTGGGACTGCTGGTTCATAAGGTGGTTTTATTCCTAGTTTTTTAAGGCATCTCCATACTGTCTTCCATAGTGGCTATATCAATTTACATTCCCACCAGCAGTGCAAGGGCATTCCCTTTTCTCCACACCCTCTCCAGCATTTATTGTTTGTAGACTTTTTGATGATGCCCATTCTGACAGGTGTGAGGTGATATCTCGTTGTAGTTTTGATTTGCATTTCTCAATAATGAGCAATGTTGAGCATCTTTTCATGTGTTAGCCATCTTCCATCTTCTTCAGAGAAATGTCTGTTTAGGTCTTTTTCCCACTGTTGTGATTGGGTAGTTGTTTTCCTGGCATTGAGATGTATGGACTGCTTGCATATTTTGGAAATTAATCCTTTGTCAGTTGTTTCTTTTGCTATTATTTTCTCCCATTCTGAGGGTTGTCTTTTCACCTTGATTATAGTTTCCTTTGCTGTGCAAAAGCTTTTAAGTTTAATCGGGTCTCACTGGTTTACTTTTGTTTTTATTTCCCTTGCTCTAGGAGGTGGGTCATAGACGATCTTGCTTTGATTCATGTCATCAAGTGTTCTGCCTATGTTTTCCTGTAAGAGTTTTATAGTTTCTAGTCTTACATTTAGGTCTTTAATCCATTTTGAGTTTATCTTTGTGTATGATGTTGGGAAGTGTTCTAATTTCATTCTTTTACGTGCAGCTGTCCAGTTTTCCCAGCACCATTTATTGAAGAAGCTGTTTTTGCCCCATTGTATATTATTGCCTCTTTTGTCAAAAATAAGGTACCCATACATGTATGGGTTTATTTCTTGGCTTTATATCTTGATGCATTGGTCTATATTTCTGTTTCTGTGCTAGTACCATACTGTCTTCTGACTGTAGCTTTGTAGTATAACCTGAAATCAGGAAAGTTGATTCTTCCAGCTCCATTCTTCTTTCTCAAGACTGCTTTGGATATTCAGGGTCTTTTGTGTTTCCATATGAATTGTGAATTTTTTTGTTCTAGTTCTGTGAAAAAAAACCATTGGTAATTTGATAGGGATAGTACTGAATCTGTAGATCATGTTTGGTAGTATAGTCATTTTCACAGTATTGATTCTTCCTACTCAGGAACATGGATAACCTCTTCATCTGTTATGTCATTTTTGATTTATTTCATTAGAATCTTATAATTTTTTGTGTACAGTTCTTTTGTCTCCTTAGGTAAATTTATTCCTAGATATTTAATTCTTTTTCTTGCAATGGTGAGTGGGACTCATTCCTTAATTTCTTTTTGTGATTTTTCATTATTATTATATAGAAATGCAAGTGATTTCTGTGTATTGATTTTGTATCCTGCAACTTTGCTAAATTCACTGATTAGCTCTAGTAATTTTCTGATACTATTTTTAGGGTTTTCTATGTATCATGTCATCTGCAGACAGTGAGAGCTTTACTTCTTCTTTTCTGATCTGGATTCCTTTTATTTCTTTTTCTTCTCTGATTTCTGTAGCTAGGACTGCCAGAACTATGTTGAATAATAGTGGTGAAAGTGGACACACTTATCTTGTTCCTGATCTTAGGGGGAACTGAGATTGAATTTAGAGTCAAATTCTTACCCACTACACCAATTTCAATAGCCAGGTAAGAGCTGTGTCTAACGAAAAGTTTTCATCATTGTGTAATATCCTAGAGGCAACCAATATACAAGAGCATCTCCAAAAAAAATTTTGAGTCAATTAAGCAAACATTTATTGAGCAACTACTATATACCAGACATTGTGCTATATGTCAGGACAAGCAAAAGTAATAGACAAGGGGCATTTTATGGAGGGTTCCCAGGTGACACAGTGGTAAAGAATCTACCTGCCAATGCGGCAGATGCAAGAGACACTGGCTTGATCCCTGGGTCAGAAAGATCCCTTGGAAGAGGAAATAGTAATCCATTCCAGTATTCTTGCCTGGAAAATTCCATGGACAGAGGAGCCTGGTGGGCTACAGTCCAAGGAGTCACAAAGAGTCAGACATGACTGAACACATATACACCATAGGGAGGAGAGACTAAATACATTTGAGAAAGGGAGGAGATGGTGGGGTCCAACAAGCCTCCTGGGGATCAGAAAGAAAGACGTGCAAACATCGTATTATTTTGTTAAAACTTACTTTTCCATGACTAATCCCTTTGCTTTGGGCTACAATACACTTATCAACAAAAGTTTATTGGCACTGATACATAAGAGAGACATGGCTCAAAATTTCCATCTGACTCACAAACAATTAAATGCTCTGTTAAAAACAAAATGTGCCCCCCAAATAGACATATGAATCAATGGAACAGAATATAGAGCCCAGAAATAAATCTATACATCTACAGTCAATTTTCACCAAAAGAGGCAAGAATATACAATGAAGAAACATCTTCAGCAAGTGGTGTTGGGAAAGTTGGAGAGCCACATGTAAATCAATGAAGTTAGAACATGCCCTCACATCATGCACAAAAATAAACTCCAAATGGCTCAAAGACCTAAATATAAGACATGATACCATAAAACTCCTAGAAGAGAACATAGGTAAAATATTCTCTGATGTAAATAATACTACTTTTTTCTTATATCGGTCTCCCAAAGCAACAGAAATAAAAGCAAAAATAAACAAATGGGACCTGCTGCTGCTGCTACTGCTAAGTTGCTTCAGTCATGTTCGACTCTGTGCGACCCCATAAACGGCAACCCCCCAGGCTCCTCTGTCCCTGGGATTCTCCAAGCAAGAACTCTGGAGTGGGATGTCATTTCCTTNATGCATTGGTCTATATTTCTGTTTCTGTGCTAGTACCATACTGTCTTCTGACTGTAGCTTTGTAGTATAACCTGAAATCAGGAAAGTTGATTCTTCCAGCTCCATTCTTCTTTCTCAAGACTGCTTTGGATATTCAGGGTCTTTTGTGTTTCCATATGAATTGTGAATTTTTTTGTTCTAGTTCTGTGAAAAAAAACCATTGGTAATTTGATAGGGATAGTACTGAATCTGTAGATCATGTTTGGTAGTATAGTCATTTTCACAGTATTGATTCTTCCTACTCAGGAACATGGATAACCTCTTCATCTGTTATGTCATTTTTGATTTATTTCATTAGAATCTTATAATTTTTTGTGTACAGTTCTTTTGTCTCCTTAGGTAAATTTATTCCTAGATATTTAATTCTTTTTCTTGCAATGGTGAGTGGGACTCATTCCTTAATTTCTTTTTGTGATTTTTCATTATTATTATATAGAAATGCAAGTGATTTCTGTGTATTGATTTTGTATCCTGCAACTTTGCTAAATTCACTGATTAGCTCTAGTAATTTTCTGATACTATTTTTAGGGTTTTCTATGTATCATGTCATCTGCAGACAGTGAGAGCTTTACTTCTTCTTTTCTGATCTGGATTCCTTTTATTTCTTTTTCTTCTCTGATTTCTGTAGCTAGGACTGCCAGAACTATGTTGAATAATAGTGGTGAAAGTGGACACACTTATCTTGTTCCTGATCTTAGGGGGAACTGAGATTGAATTTAGAGTCAAATTCTTACCCACTACACCAATTTCAATAGCCAGGTAAGAGCTGTGTCTAACGAAAAGTTTTCATCATTGTGTAATATCCTAGAGGCAACCAATATACAAGAGCATCTCCAAAAAAAATTTTGAGTCAATTAAGCAAACATTTATTGAGCAACTACTATATACCAGACATTGTGCTATATGTCAGGACAAGCAAAAGTAATAGACAAGGGGCATTTTATGGAGGGTTCCCAGGTGACACAGTGGTAAAGAATCTACCTGCCAATGCGGCAGATGCAAGAGACACTGGCTTGATCCCTGGGTCAGAAAGATCCCTTGGAAGAGGAAATAGTAATCCATTCCAGTATTCTTGCCTGGAAAATTCCATGGACAGAGGAGCCTGGTGGGCTACAGTCCAAGGAGTCACAAAGAGTCAGACATGACTGAACACATATACACCATAGGGAGGAGAGACTAAATACATTTGAGAAAGGGAGGAGATGGTGGGGTCCAACAAGCCTCCTGGGGATCAGAAAGAAAGACGTGCAAACATCGTATTATTTTGTTAAAACTTACTTTTCCATGACTAATCCCTTTGCTTTGGGCTACAATACACTTATCAACAAAAGTTTATTGGCACTGATACATAAGAGAGACATGGCTCAAAATTTCCATCTGACTCACAAACAATTAAATGCTCTGTTAAAAACAAAATGTGCCCCCCAAATAGACATATGAATCAATGGAACAGAATATAGAGCCCAGAAATAAATCTATACATCTACAGTCAATTTTCACCAAAAGAGGCAAGAATATACAATGAAGAAACATCTTCAGCAAGTGGTGTTGGGAAAGTTGGAGAGCCACATGTAAATCAATGAAGTTAGAACATGCCCTCACATCATGCACAAAAATAAACTCCAAATGGCTCAAAGACCTAAATATAAGACATGATACCATAAAACTCCTAGAAGAGAACATAGGTAAAATATTCTCTGATGTAAATAATACTACTTTTTTCTTATATCGGTCTCCCAAAGCAACAGAAATAAAAGCAAAAATAAACAAATGGGACCTGCTGCTGCTGCTACTGCTAAGTTGCTTCAGTCATGTTCGACTCTGTGCGACCCCATAAACGGCAACCCGCCAGGCTCCTCTGTCCCTGGGATTCTCCAAGCAAGAACTCTGGAGTGGGATGTCATTTCCTTCTCCAATGCATGAAAGTGAAAAGTGAAAATGAAGTCGCTCAGTCATGTCCAACTCTTAGCGACCCCATGGACTGCAGCCTTCCAGGCTCCTCTGCCCGTGGGAATTTCCAGGCAAGAGTACTGGAGTGGGTTGCCATTGCCTTCTCCGAAATGGCACCTAATCAAACTTAAAAGCTTTTGCACAGCAAAGGAAATCATAAGCAAAATAAATATACACCTACAGACTGGGAGAAGATATTTGCAAATGATGCAACGAACAAGGGTTTAATTTCCAAAATAAATAGCTCATATAACTCAATACCAACAACAACAACAAACAACCCAATCAAAACATATGCAGAAGACATATAAGCATTTCTCCAAAAAGGACATACAGATAGCCAACAGGCACATGAAAAGATGCTCAACATCATTACTTCAGTCGTGTCCAACTCTTTGTGATCCCGTGGACTGTAACCCACCAGGCTTCTCCACCCATGGGATTCTCCAGGCAAGAATACTGGAGTGAGTTGCCATTTCCTTCTCCAGGAGCTCTTCCCAACCCAGGGATCGAACCCAGGTCTTTCGCATTGCAGGCAGATGCTTTAACCTCTGAGCCACCAGGGAAGCCCCTTCATTAATTATTACAGAAATGAAAACCCAAACTACAATGAGGTACCATCCCACACCAATCGGAATGGCTGTCATTAAAAAATCTACAAATAACAAATGCTGGAGAGAGAGTGGAGAAAAGGGAATCCTCTTATATTGTTGATGAAAATGTAAATTGGTGTAGCCACCATGGAGAACAGGATGAAGGGTTGTTCAAGAAACTAAAAGTATAGTTACTATATAATCCTAATCCAACAATCCCACTCCTCATCATATATCTGGACAACACTGTAATTTGAAACGATACATGTACCCCTGTGTTCACAGCAGCGCTATTTGCAATAGTAAAGACATAGCAACACCCTAAATGTCCCTCAGTAAATGAATGGATGCAGAAGATATGGTGCGTGTGTGTGTGTGTGCATGTATACACACACAAGAATATTACTCAGCCATAAAGTATAATAATCCCATTTGCAACGACATGGATAGACCTAGACATTATCATACTAAGTGAAGTAAGTTAGAAAGACAAATACCATATGATATCACTTATATGTGAAATCTTAAATATATGTGACAGAAATGAACTTTTATCTACGAAACGGAAATAGACTCACAGACATAGAAAACAGAGCTGTCGTTGCCAAGGAGGAGAGAAAGCTGGGAAGGGTCAGATTGGGAGTTTGGGATTAGCAGATACAAATCAGAGTATACAGAATGGATAAAGAACAAGGTCCTATTGTATAGTGCAGGGACCTATATTCAATATCCTGTGATAAACCATAATGGAAAAAATATGAAAAAGACTACACACATACACACACACATATAAGTAATTTGTTGTACACTAGAAACTGATACAATGTTATAAATCAACTAAACTTCAATAGTTGACACAAACAAATAAAATAATATTGAGTCAAGTTACCTCTGTAATAAACTATATAGGAAAAGAATCTGAAAAAGAATGAATATATGTATATGTATAGCTGAATAATTTTGCTGTACACCTGAAAGTAATACATTGTAAATCAACTCTACCCCAATATGAAACAAAAATTGAGTAAAATGTGCTCATATATCTGAAACTGACTCCACCTGCCACCCTGTTTTCTCACCCAAAGTACCTCTTCCTTTTCAGTGGCTCCAAAGAGAGATGTTTTTCCCTCTCAGCCTTTTCAGTCCAGTTTTGTACACATTTATCAACTCTGGAGTTTCCAAGTCAGGATGTCTGTCATTTAACCTTCATCCTCCTTGAATTTTCATCCTGATAGGTTTGGATTAAACCACAGACTGATAAATGAGCACTGCTTTGGCGACACAAGAGCAGTCATTAAGGAAACCTCTCTGAAGGTATGAATCAAAGCCAGGGATCTTTTGGTGTTTTCCCCCCTTCTTGTTCATGGATCGCCTGCAGTAATATGTTTTTATTATTTGTATTTATTTCTTTTTTTCCCCCCACTTCAGTTTCCAAATGGTTTTCATCATTTCCTGCCTGTTTTTCTAAAAGAATAAGTGTGTCCTGACAGCAGACAGCTGTGTCTTTAAGGCACTAATGTGGCTAGCAAAAGCATTTTATCAATTTGAATTTAATCCAGGACCAGAAAACACAGAGAAAAAAAGAAAAGAAAATGAATTGAAGTTAAGTAACAAGCCCCCTGATGTGAATAGCATGTCTCACTCATAAAGACTTAGGATAATCAGGGAGGTGACTCCTCACCACCGCACCCCCCCCTCCCCCGCCAAGGCAACTGTTTTTGCTAAACTGAAGCTTTTACCAGGGGGGCGTTCCTTTATATAGCTTCTAGTTTTCCGATTTTTAGGCCACCACCTACTTACATATGATGCTTGGTTTCTTTTGGTTCAGGAAGCCACACACTGCCTTAATCCTTCTCTGAATTCCTCTCCACCAAACGAAAAGAAACCGAATAGCAAAAAAAGAAGAAAGAAGTAAAAGATAGCAGGGCTTCCCAGAGATAACAGTTGTATCAGATGTGACAAGTGACAAGAGCACATTAGAAATGCCTGTCCTGGGCCATAGCAGGAAACGGCGCGGCACCGTCACACTCACAGCTGTGCTTGCCTGGCTGCTGAGTCTCCTTGTCCACCCCTGAAAGAAAATGCCTTTGGAGTCAAGGGATTTTCATGATGGTCCAATGGTTAAGACTGTGTGCTTCCAATGCAGGGGCTGTGGGTTCGATCCCTGATTGGAGAGCTAAGATCCCGTATGCTGCATAGCGCGGCCAAAAGATTTTTTTTTTTAATGCCTTTGGAGTCAAAATAATGTTTCACTTTCTGATTATAATATTAATAGCTACAATCCAAATGTCAGCTGCCTAAATTTTCTTGAGCTTTCAGAATTTGCATTATTATTCAAGATTTTAGCAAGACTGGCTTAGTTCTCCATTTTATATAATATGGGAAACACACCACCTACTGAAGCCTCTGGGAGTTAGGATGTGGAGGTGAGAGAAGGCTTCCATTTATCCCATGCAGGTCTCAGTTTCCCCTTCTGCTGAATTCTCAGCCCCATTCTACATACAGCCAACTATTCATGTAGCCCTCTGTCCCGCTGGTACTTGCTCTCAAAGTCTCACTAATGCAAAACCATGTACAGCAAACCTCCTTCAAATTCAGGGAGCAGCAGAAGAGGATAACATAACCTTATTCATGGGACTATTGAAAGAGTTAAAGGCCACAACGGAAAAATCAGCTCCACGAAGGCTCAGAGTCAGTCATTAGCTAGGCTGTACATGTATGTGAGTCTTCAACATGACTCATGCCTAAGTTGGCGGCAGTGATGGCAGTCAAGATCCCCTTCACCACGTTAACAGGCAAGGAAGCAAAGAAAGGAAAGGAGGCTGACTCGTGCTGGGGGGCCACTTGTTTAGCAGACATGTATCAACCTCCTGCTGCTGCTGCTAAGTCACTTCAGTCGTGTCCGACTCTGTGCGAGCCCATAGATGGTAGCCCACCAGGCTCCCCCGTCCCTGGGGTTCTCCAGGCAAGAACACTGGAGTGGGTTTCCATTTCCTTCTCCAATGCATGAAAGTGAGAAGTGAAAGTGAAGTCGCTCAGTCGAGTCTGACTCTCTACATTCTAGTTATCACGCTGATGGACCCAGAGTCTGACACAAGTAACATAAGAAACTGAGTGCCCGTAACCAAAGAGAGTACCGAGTACTAAGAAATGAATCATTAAGGAAATGCATATTGTAAAGACTACTCGCAGCCTCTGAAGACATTCTCTGAGCCTTAGGCGCAGGGTTCCTGAGAACCTGAATTCCTTCTCAGAGCTCAGATCTCAGGCTGATGACAATAGCAAAGATGCCTTGCGTTCACAAGAGCCGGAGCCACAGGACAGGCCAAGGGTCATGGTATATAAGGTATGACCTCCACCGACGGGAAACTGCTGCAACCATAGCACAGGAAGAACAGCTTTCCAAGCCAAACACAGAAGTCATCACTTCCCTATAGCCAAAGAATCCCATTCTCCCAGGGAGATTTTATCACACATGTAAAGGCCCAGCACCACAGGCCATGGTGGCTGGCACCACTGAGATGGTGTACTCCAGATTGTTAAACACCAGCAAGAAATCCCACATTTCAGCACCTGAAGAAAATGAGACATATCTCACTGCAATCATCCTGTGAACAAGTTCCAAGCTAATTATTGATTAAGACCAAAAGTAGATGCTCTTACCATGACCTGGTGGGGGGTTTGTTCACCCTCAGAGCCCAGCACATCCAAGATGCATGTGTTACCTGCCTTCACTTCAGAGCAAAAAGAGATGAATGAAACCATAGGCCTGGTAATGATGGTCACGCACTATTCCTGAAATAAATACTCCAAAGGACCAATACACAGTAAATCATCAAAGCTTTACAAAAAGCCCTGAGAGAAAGAAAAACTGTGTTATTAGAAAGATTAATTCAAGAGTCCTAATGATCCCTATTTTTCTTGTGCAAGGAAAGATTAAGATTCAAAATGCAATTTTACAACTGAAACTTTTATTAGGACTGAGAATTAACCCTCCTCATAGAAACATCTGGAATCATATTAAATAACAGAATATGGGTACCTGGGGGGAAATACAGACTGATACAAATGTCATGAGAGCTGCATGCTGGACAAAGTTAGCAATCACTGAAATCAGACACTGGATCAAAGTCCCAGCTCCATCACATTTTGTGTGCCCTTGAGTGGGTTAATGAAGCTTCATAAGTTTGTTTCCTCTTGAGTAAAATGAATGCAATAACATCAACTTATGTGCTTTCTAAGATTTAAATGAGATAACATGGCAAGTGCCTGGCTTAGAAGAGAAACCACTGGAAAATTTCCTTCTGAAATCCTAAGACAGTATCTCAGCCAACACAACCTTATAGGTTTTAAAGACATTTAACCGTTCTCTGACACTTTTTCCAGAATATTCAAGTTAATCAAATTTTTATACATATCTAAGTTTTCTAACAGAGAAGACAATGGCACCCCACTCCAGTACTCTTGCCTGGAAAATCCCATGGACAGAGGAGCTTGGTAGGCTGCAGTCCACGGGATCGCTGAGAGTCAGACACGACTGAGCAACTTCACTTTCACTTTTCACTTTCATGCATTGGAGAAGGAAATGGAAACCCACTCCAGTGTTCTTGCCTGGAGAATCCCAGGGATGAGGGAGCCTGGTGGGCTGCCGTCTATGGGGTCGCACAGAGTCAGACCCGACTGAAGCGACTTAGCAGCAGCAGCAGCAAGTTTTCTAATCTGTGGCTGTATTCTTCTTAACTATCAAAAACTGTTTTCAAGTCTCCCTTCAAAATGCATTACTATCTTTTCTCTTGCTACCCAATTTTCTTTGAGTGATTCATCCAGTCAGACTGCATTTTTTAACACTATCAAGGAAATGAGTTAAAGGGCCTTTCATCCCCTGCCAGATGACTGAAGGGAAGCAACTCTTACAGATAACTTCTGCACATGATTCAGGATCTGAGGCAACCCTGTTCCTTTCCTGTGGTTCCAGAAAGGACTTCGGGGCAGCAACCCCAGCCCATGCAAGAACAACTTAGCCCGCATGCAGACAATGAAGGTACAGTGTTGGCTACCCAAACTGTTTTCCCCTCTTTCATTTCATTGAACGAAGTAGAACTGTCTTTGATTTCTTCTGGTTTGGGATTTTGGGGTCATGCACAGGAGATTTCTATGCCCTAGCTGGTGCAACACCCCCTTCCTGCCCTTCTCATCTACATCACCCAGAAAACCAGGGTTACTCATAACACTTCCTCACTTCATTGCTTCCTTCCTACCATTCTTCCTTCTCTCTCTTCCTTTTTTCCCTTCTGTCTTTCAGTCAGAAAGAGGACAACGATAGGATGTGAGGTCAAGCTATACTGTAGTCACCCCAGGTAACCGCTTTGCCTATAAAGTAGGTCTGTACCCGTAGATGACAATCGCATTTCCTCCATTCGATTCAACAGACACTTACGGGATATGTATCACATCCCACACTGTGCTGGGAACACAAAGGTAATTTGAGACATGGTCCCTAGCCCCATGGGGTTGTATAGATAAATGGAAAAGTCAATAACATAGCAAACTACAGCACTCTATTATAATAATATAATAATACCATAATGCTCTGTGATGCAGGGTGTAATAGGGCTATGTAGTAACTGTTTTGGGTGGGGAAGGTTTTCAGGGAAGCCTAGCCTTCATTTGGAGTTTTATCATCTCATAGCGAAAAGTTAGAGAAACTTCCTTAACCTCTCTCAGATGGTTTTTCAACCCACCCACTGTAATAATCCAACATCAGCTTTGTAAAGCACAGTGTAAGCCAGACCCTTCTCAAAATCATTTAAGGCACCCTGTCGCCCTCAGGATCAAACTCCAAACATTGCTGGTGTTCATGACACCCACTCCTCTGTCCTGTGCTTCAGAGACCCTTCCGCCCTCCACTCTGCTGCTCGGCTATCCCATGCTTCCTTGCACCTTTACAGGTTTGCACATATTAATTCCTCTGGCCACGAAGTTCTACATCCCTTCCATCTCCCATCCCTTCCCTACCTGGTGCTATTCTATGTATTCTTTGAAATTTCCCTCAAACATCAGCTCCTCTGTGAACCCTCCTAGACACCCCACAACCACCCACATACTCCCCCACCCAGGGAATGGGGGCCTCTGACAGACAATGCTGGGTGGCTCCAAGAACACCAATTCCCAGCCCTACTATTACATCAGTCAGGGTGCACACAGGAAACAATGCAGGGTAATTTGAGAAGAGCTTCACCAGGGCCTATTTACAAAGGACTGGAAACAGAGAAAGTCTAATGAATACTGCAGTACACGCTGGGGATGGCAGGGGAAGAGTGAGAGCGGCAGGAGGGCCTCTCTAGACCGGAAAGGAAAGAAAAGTCAGCTGTCACCTGCCGGGGAGGAGACGACTACCTGACGGAAACTGCATAGGCAGCCTGCCTGCTGCAGCCACACAAGGCGGAGCCAAGGGGAAAGACACTCTCCTCTCCAAGACCGTTTTCTTGTTCTCCTCCTTGCCTCCATCTGTCCAGCGCTGCCCACAAACCAAACCCAAAAGAAAGGGAGCTCTCTGGTGTCTCATCTGTTAGCCTCCAGAGGTAGACAGCAAGGCTTAGACGGGAGACCTGGAAAAGCCAAGGTCTCACTTTCTTGGTTCCCCTTGTAGCTGGTGAGGAGGCATGCCACTTAACACAGTTGGGGCTTGTGCGATGTCAGTGGAAATCTGCCTTGGGGCTTAGAGAAAGGGTTTTCCTGCCATGATGAACAAGCTAGTTAGTTACCAGCAGCCTCTCCTTTGTTCTGGAAGCAGATGTACAGCTGCCATCTTCAAACACTGAAAGAGGGTTCAAGAAAATCAGAGACACCAGCCCTCACGGATTTGAGGGGTTAGACCCACAGCTGCCTACTTCCTGACTTCTTGGTATGAGAAAAATCTAAGACTATTTATTTAAACCACTGGTGCCAGTTTTTTTCACTACTTTGTAAAGGAAAGCATTCCTAACTGACACAGCTTCCTTGTGCTTGCCTCCCTTACAGCAAGTCCTACTGGTAACCTCTGAGTAGGCGTCTGTCTTCTCCCCTAGCATGGGCATTCATGGGATCAAGGACGGCATGTGACAGGCAGCCAACTGCTGCTTGTAAGGTGATAAATGAATCAATGTGTCAGGGTGGTGGGGATGTAAATAAGACTAGATGCCATCTTGGTGGTTCTCCCAAGCTCTGGCTAATTTCCTTACTTCATTTTACCCTGAGAAACACTCTCTTCAGCGCCTCGCTCCCTGTGTTTTCTCACCTTCCCTTTGCCCTCATTCATCCCTTGTACATCAAGCAGACTTGCATAGCACAAATTGTTTGCATTCTGTTTAATACCCATTTTTTAAAATGATTCTCGCTCTAAAAGAGATGGGCTGATTAATGCACTCCAAATATCTTGCACTACACAGCCAATTCCTTTATCCTTGTTCTATTCATAATGTATAACCCTTCTTTCTTCCAGTGTGCATAAAAGGATCCGTCCCCCACAAGCATTATTTGTAACTGCAGAGCTTGAGGTAGGACTGGATGTCAAAAATGAAAAATTGCTAAATGAAAAATTGCTTCTCCGTTTGTTTTAAAGGTGACCTGCAAGTCATTTTTTACTTTTTTAATGAACTAATTGTAGGATTATATGCTGAATGCCCCAAATGCAGGGAGTGAGAGAAGAACACTCAGCACATACCTGCTACAAAATATTCGGTATTGTTTCAGAGCCTCTGCAAGCCTAGACTGCTGACACCTACTCTCCCCACAGCCCCGCCAAGGAGACTGACTCAGATGCTGCTCTGCTTTCCAATTGCCATACTGAATCTTCAGGGCAACAGTAAGCTGGGCTGCTGCTGCTGCTGCTGCTAAGTCACTTCAGTCATGGAGGGCAGCCCACCAGGCTTCCCCATCCCTGGGATTCTCCAGGNTTGAAGAGGCTAACTATGATGATCTCATGTCTGTCTGAAATTCCAAAATTAATCAGATTGTTTTGCCTAATGGGCCAGCTACCCTTCAAGTTGGAGGTCCCTAAAATACATGAGATACAGTTTCATCAGTCATTTAAACCTTTCTATTAATAAGCATGTGTTGATTAGGCCCTTTTCTAGGAATAAGCTCTAGTAGGAAAAAGCGTATATGTGGTCAGTGGCTTCCTGGGGATGAGGACAAGGGCATATACACCAGAGTGAAACAGGCTCTCTCTCCAAGGGCCCTGTTTTTCCTAAGGTTACTGTATTAGCATAGAGACTGAGACATCTAGACATTTCAGAAGGACTTAGGTCATATTTTAGTGATGTGATCTTTCAGTACATCATAACCAAGGGGGGCAGATGAGATGGTGCTAGGCAGGATGACCAACTTTCCCAGATCCAATGGTCTTGTATCACAGATAATTTTCCTCTGTGCTCCTATGATGACCACATCTTAGCCCCACAAACAAGGAGAGGATTCCAATTGCACAGAATAGCAGGAGCTTAGAGATGATAGAGATATAGATAGATGTATAAATATATAGACATATGTCAACCATCTATGTGATCCCGGGAAATAATCGAAAGATACACCCAACCTGACCCCATGGATAATTTATGGTCTATTTTTACTGTGGTTAGGATTTATTTCACCTACAGCCATCTCCTAACCAAACATATTAGCCATGAAATCACTCATTCTTGCCTAAGCCCCTTAACTCAATCTTTTTTCCTTTGACCCCAAAAGAAGTGTAACCCCATAAACCATAGGCTACTTACCTCCATAATAGTTGCTAGACATAGAAATGAGACACAGCCTTAGAAACCAGCAAACTCGGACTGTGCAGGATTCTACCCCAACAGCGACACCATGTGGCAACAAGAGAAAGGCAATGGCACCCCACTCCGGTACTTTTGCCGGGAAAATCCCATGGATGGAGGCGCCTGGTGGGCTGCAGCCCATCGCAAAGAGTCGGACACGATTGAGCGACTTCACTTTCACTTTTCGCTTTCATGCATTGGAGATGGAAATGGCAACCCACTCCAGTGTTCTTGCCTGGAGAGTCCCAGGGACGGGAGAGCCTGGTGCGCTGCCGTCTCTGGGGTCGCACAGAGTCGGACACGACTGAAGCGACTCAGCAGCATCAATTCAGTTCAGTCACTCAGTTCTGAGTCTTTGTGACCCCATGGACTGCAGCACGCCATGCTTCCCTGTCCATCACCAACTCCCGGAGCTTACTCAAACTCATGTCCATCACGTCGGTGATGCCATTCAACCATCTCATCCTCTCTCGTTCCTTTCTCCCGCCTTCAGTCCTTCCCAGCATCAGGGTCTTTTCAAATGAGTCAGTTCTTCACATCAGGTGGGCAAAGTGTTGGAGCTTCAGCTTCAGCATCAGTCCTTCCAATGAATATTCAGGACTGATTTCTTTTAGGACAGACTGGTTAGATCTCCTTGCAGTCCAAGGGATTCTCAAGAGTCTTCTTCAACACCACACTTCAAAAGCATCAATTCTTCAGCACTCAGCTTTCTTTATAGTCCAACTCTCACATCCATACATGACTACTGGCAAAAACCATAGCTTTGACTAGACAGACCTTGTTGGCAAAGTAATATCTCTGCTTTTGAATATGGATAAGGGCAGGACAGACTCCAGTTCCTTCCATGTTATCAGCTTGCAAGGATGGATGTCAGATGAGGACCAACACAGACCACAGACCACATCCCCCACTCCCTCACCTTGACCTGAGCCAGCCTCTGTGGCCCTTGTACACGTTCACAGGAGAGACTGAGCTTCTGTTGTTGATAAAAGAGGTAGGAGCTCCAGCATTATTTGGGAAGGTTATATTATCATGATCAAATTTATAGAAAAATCTTTCTTTTCTACTTCCTGAAAGAGATATGAGATCGATTCAGCAACCCACGACATGCCAAAAATTTGACATAAGCAAAAATAAAACAAAACACACAAAACAATGCCTTGCATGCACTGTCAAGACCCTTTCTCCCATTAGTACTCCCATCTCCTTCAAACACCTTTCCTGCATTACTGCCACCTGCAATCCCCTCTGCGTTCCTTGTTCCCCTCTCACACCTCATCTGTTCCTCCTGCTAAAATATTAACTGCTAATTAAGGTGTCAAGTAATAGTAATGACTTCACTTGAAGACCTGGGAGAATTAGCATTTTTTAAAATGACTTAGAACTGCCTCCCTCCTCTTGACACCTTAGGAGGCTGTCCTGCGATCAGTCACCACCCCTTCTTTCACTCCCCCCTCAGGAGTGAGATGAGTAAAGGTTTGGCATTCCACTTCTGAACAATGCCATCCTTTGCACTAAATGACTCTGGCCCCATGACGCCTGGTGATAGATACACTCTGCCTAGATCTTTTAAATGGAAATTGTTTAGAATCACGATTCTTTTTTTTTTTTTTTAAGTTCAGCTGTCCTGGTATCTTCTATTTAGAAATTTTTCAGATGGATAAAATCAAGGTCTCCAGTCAATTGGTCAGAATTGCCCCCAAAGAGCTCAAAAGCTTATGGAAAGAACACTCCATATCAGTGCCTACGACCAAGAACCCTAATTATCACTCTGCAATTTGCTGGGGAAGACATAGCAGCAGAACCCACAACTTCCTATTCTCATAGGAATTTTCCTATTTTGACCTGAGTCTCCCAACCCAGGATAGAGGATGATTTCAGAGAAATATGGAACAACTCTTCTTGAAAACTGTCCAGATTTTTCCCTTAATACCCAGGGAAGGTATTTATATGAGAATCTCAGCCACCAACCTCAGGCCCCACGGGAACAAAGTCTGATTTGTCCTCCCTTGGTAGGGATTCATTAATGTTTGCTGAGTGAATACACAAATGACAAATAAATGAAAAAATGAATGTATGTGGCTTCTGATAACAAGTGGTGGGGGGCGGGGGGTAGAGAAAGGTATTCACCAATTTAATCTTCAAAATATACCAACTACCACATGTAAAATTTGCAGGACTCCCTGCAATAAGATGGAGAAGGTAATGGCAACCCACTTTGGTACTCTTGCCTGGAAAATCCCATGGAAAGAGGAGCCTGGTAGGCTACAGTCCTTGGGGTCACGAAGAATCAGACACAACTGAGCGACTTCACTTTCACTTTTCACTTTCATGCATTGGAAAAGGAAACGGCAACCCATTCCAGTGTTCTTGTCTGGAAATCCCAGGGATGGAGGAGCCTGGTGGGCTGCAGTCTATGGGGTCCCACAGATTTGGACACATTTGAAGCGACTTAGCAGCAGCAGCAGCTACAATAAGAACATACAAGCTTGGTCAAGGGGGCATGGCCAGGCAGTACTGTGATANATTCCAGTGTTCTTGTCTGGAAATCCCAGGGATGGAGGAGCCTGGTGGGCTGCAGTCTATGGGGTCCCACAGATTTGGACACATTTGAAGCGACTTAGCAGCAGCAGCAGCTACAATAAGAACATACAAGCTTGGTCAAGGGGGCATGGCCAGGCAGTACTGTGATAAAAAAGATAATTCTATGATTTGAAAATGAATTGTCACTATGCAAACATTTACAGAGGAGTAAATAATAACAAACTTCTATATACTGCATTTCCCCCTGGAGAAGGGAAAGGCAACCCACTCCAGTATTCTTGGCTGGAGAATCCCAAGGATAGAGGAACCTGGTGGGCTACTGTGCATAGGGTTACACAACATTTTAGGATGTTGCAGACTGTGTGCTTTGCACAAATCAGTACATTGAGTGTATTTTGCCTGAGAGCTAGAGATGAACTAAGAATTCTTTCCCCACACATAAAATATCCACAGTGTGTTTATGCCTGAATTATGTATAAGGGCTTGAAGTGTGTCCCCAAATGTTCATATGTTGAGGTCTTAACCCCAAGTACTTCAGGATGTGACCATATATGGGAATAGGACCATTATAGATATAATAGGTCAAAATGAGCTTTTACTGGAAAAGGGTGAGCCCCTAATCCAATATGATTTGTGTCCTTATAAAAAAATGGAAATTTGGGCACAGACACATACACTGGAAGAACATCATGGAAGATAAAGGCAGAGATCAGAGTGTGAACCAGAAACCAAGGAACACCAGAGATGGCCAGTAACCTCCAGAAGCTGGGTGAAAGGACTAGACCCTTCCTCAAAGCTCTAAACAGAAGCCAACCCTGACCACACCTTGATCTCAGAGTTCTAGCCTCTGAAAAGATGAGAAAATACATTTGTTTCTTTAAGTCACCCAGTTTGTGGCACTTTGTTACAACAGGCTCAGAAAACTAAGACCCAGGGCTATCTCTTGCTCTTGCCTAATTGTTTTCTCTCATCTCTACCTCTCAATTAAATGGCCCCATGGATACAAATACCACCAATGCAATGGACATGAAGCTGGGGAAACTTTGGGAGATAGTGAGGGACAGGGAGGCCTGGCCATGGGGTGGCATAAAGTCGGACTTGACTGAGTGACTGAACAGCAACGTCAACAACATGGATACAAGAGCAGTTTCTCAGGGTGTATCAGCCTGGATACCTGAGGCCACCACAAAGCCAAGCTGCATCCTCCCAAGTGGGGCCAAGTGTCCACCACATTGTATTCCCATGAGCTTCTTTAGCGATACCAGAATGCTCACCATGCTCACTCCTACTTCAAGCTCTATCATGTGTGTGCCAGGTTTAATCAGCTAGGCATCCTCTGCACAAGCACGAGCACCGCTCCATCTAGAGAGGCAGTGTTATTTTCCTGTACCTGACTTGAATAACTAAGAATCCTTCAGAAAAGTTTAACTTATAAAGCATCCAAACCCAGACATTTCCTAGAGGAAAAGAGTCGAAGACAGAAGTGTCCCTGTGAAATTTACAGCTGACCTGAGTCTTCTTATCTGGGACCAACCATCCCAATGAAATCAACCCAGCCCTCCATCACCCTTCTCTCCCCATATTCCCAACAAGAACCCACCAGAAAAACAGCACTTCAGCCACTTGCTAACTTGCTTGACCACATGAGGATCAGTCAGTCACATAACGGAGGACCTCAGTATGGCAGGAATGGTTTGTGGGACTAAGGATAAGAAACAAAATTCCTGCTTCTCATAGATATTATCTTAAAGGAGAGACTGAATAAGCAAGAAATACAAATAAAAACAGAACATGTTCAGTTCAATTGAGTCACTCAGTCGTGTCCGACTTTTTGTGACCCCATGAACCACAGCACACCAGGCCTCCCTGTCGATCATCAGCTCCTGGGGTTCACTCAAACTCATGTTCATTGAGTTGGTGATGCCATCCAGCCATCTCATC
This sequence comes from Neotragus moschatus, assembly GCA_006410615.1. Lineage (NCBI taxonomy): Eukaryota > Metazoa > Chordata > Mammalia > Artiodactyla > Bovidae > Neotragus > Neotragus moschatus. The sequence continues at coordinate 864,825 of SJYA01001220.1, read as the reverse complement.
CTCTGGTGTCCCCTTCCTCTCCTGCCTTCAATCTTTCCCAGAATCAGGGTCTTTTCAAATGAGTCAGTTCTTCACATTGGGTGGCCGAAGTATTGGAGTTTCAGCTTCAACATCAGTCCTTCAAATGGATATTCAGGACCAATTTCCTTTAGGATGGACTGATTAGATCTCCTTGAGGTCCAAGGAACTCTCAAGAGTCTTCTCCGAGACACCACAGTTCAAAAGCATCAATTCTTTGGTGCTCAGCTGTCTTTACAGTCCAACTCTCACATCCATACATNTCAAGTATAAAAGCTATATGTCTGTAACCTTGGTCCTTAGAAGAAGCCCCAACAAGCTGAGTCACTGAACTTCGTCCACCTAATTTTATGCCTCACTCCTTTTCAAGAAGTGCCTTTACTGTACTCCGCCCATGTTCCTTGAAGAACTTCAAGCACCCACACAGGGAGCTTTAGGATGTGGAACTCTGAGTCAAGCAGAAAATCGCTTCTGAAAACGAGTTCTCTGGGTCCCGAGGAGGAGGGCATGGCACTGATCAAGGGTGCAGGGACTTTAGGTGCCTCTGACCTGCTGACTCAATTACCACTTGTTCTGTGATTCTTCTTGCTTATTCTCAACTCAAATTCTACCCAGACGTTTCAGACTTAGCAGAGCATGTAAAGGGGGGCGTTTTTCACCTGTTCAGACATTTTTCAGATGCTTTTTGTAATTGGATAACTTAAACTTAGCTTTGTTTTAAGCCTCCCAACATGCTGTGATATTGATGGGAAAAGGAAGTTGACAAGAATGGGAGATATTTCCCTCATTTGGCTCATACATGAAAGGATGGGGAAGACCTGAGGTTTTTAGTTANTTTTTCACCTGTTCAGACATTTTTCAGATGCTTTTTGTAATTGGATAACTTAAACTTAGCTTTGTTTTAAGCCTCCCAACATGCTGTGATATTGATGGGAAAAGGAAGTTGACAAGAATGGGAGATATTTCCCTCATTTGGTTCATACATGAAAGGATGGGGAAGACCTGAGGTTTTTAGTTAGTTTACCAACATGAATATGGCCCCTAATGAAAGAAGCTGCTCAAAGCATCACATACACACACACACACACAATGGCTTCATTTGGGACATAAAAAGGACAGAATCACCAATTCAAATTCTATGTGACAACCTCAGTGGTTTCCAAAACAAGGACAGTTTTAGGTTATGCAAAATTTTTCTTTGCAATGGAAAAAAAAAATTGAGAGCTGGCTGTAATTTCTGATACACCATATTGTGAGGCTGTTTTTCAGAAAACTAAACATATGTATATATAATTTTTCAAACAAAGATGTTGTTGTTGTTTTAAGTGTAAAGCCCACAGCAGTTTCATTGGTTATAAACATTGGGCCTAATCCAGAGTGGGGGGAAAATTACTTTTTCTGCCACAGGAAGTCTAACTTCCTTGAGCTCTGGAACATGCCTATTTTCAAAATTACAGTCTCTCTCCCTTTGGACCCCAGGGAAATATGAGAATGGGGAACTGGCTTTGGATCTTTTCTCACAAAAATTACATTTTAGAGACCAAGGAAGGATTCTGGAATAATGCTTAGAATCAACTCACTTTTTTCCTTCCACTTAAGGACCAAAAAGAGGAGAAAACAAAGTGGGATGGATGTCAGAAGAAGCGTATAAGATGCTATTATTTATTGCTGCTAGTAAATAACATTTACTGCATATTTACTGCATGCCAGTCCTGATCTAGGCACCTTTATGCATGTTTACTCATTTAATCCATACAACAACCTTCTGAAGCAAATGCTATTATTATACCCATTTTACAGATGAGGAAATTGAAAAACAGAGAAGTTAATTTTCTTAGTAAGGGAAGAAGATAGAAGACAAGCCTGGGCAATGTCTCTGCACATTTTTAAACACTACAGTTTTAAATCAGGTACCCATTACATGCAATGTTAAGGCTTCACTAGGTGCTTATCATGTCATTTAATCCTCAGAGCACTGCAGGTTTCCACACATCCAATTTATAGATGAGACAGATCAAAAGACTAAGTAACTAGACAAAGAGTAAGCAGCAGAACCAGGATTTGAACCCAGGCTTGAGAGATTCCAAAATTTATGTGAAATTTTATGTCAAGTACCCTTGGCTGGGAACTCATGGAAAACATAAGACATGGTCCCTGCATGCCCAAAGATTATGCCCTATCTAGAGAGGAAAAGAGATAAGGGAAGATGTTACAGTACAGTATGATCATTGCAAAGGGCCCTGTTTTGTAAGTACTTGACTTAGAACTCAGAGTTTAACAATAGCATCTTATTCATCTTTATAGTTGTCCCATTCAACATATACCCTGGATTAGAACAGATCTGTCCTGTTTATTTGATGTTCTTCTAAAGTGTAGAAGCAACTCCAGGCAATCTAGGATGTATCTGGGGACAAAAAGGAACAGAACACAAATTCTATCCCCACACTTTTCCAACAAAGCAAGTTTAGCTTGAGTTTTTCAAAATAAACTCAGTAGTGTTGAGAGATTAGGAGAGTTACTTAAATACAAAGAACTCCAAGACAGAATTGAAGACTGAAAGAAATAATAGGAGGAGAGGAAACAGGGAGTCCTATCAACTTGGTCCTTGGGACCAGATATTTCATTAAGTTTCTAAATTTGGTCCTGGAAGTATAAGCAGAATTAGAAATACATATTCTGTCTGTGTGGATTAACACTGGTCCTTCTGACTTCAAGGTGTGAGTCAGAGGGTGAAAAGGGAGTGGAAAATGTACATATCTGCTTGGATGATTGATGGTGGGGAAAAAGTCCCATTTTTCATAAATTATGGGCCCTTTTTTACTGCTAGTAATGCACAGAAGATTAAAGTGAAGTCTATATTTCACAAATGGGAAGACCAAGTGATTTAAAACCTTTGTTATAATGACCTACTTTGGAGTGAAGAATCAATTTCTTTTACAGCAAGTATCTGTTAATTTAGGGAGAGAGGGAGGCAGGAAGTGCATGGACTGAGCAATGGAGAAAAGGAGAAAAGGGGGAGAGAAAAAAATAGCTTAGGAAATCGAGTAGGGCTTCTCTTGCTCTGTTTTCGTACACTGAGCAGTTTAGAGGTCATTTTCCATACAGCAAAGAGGACAAATTTTGGACTCCCATTTTTAGTAGTGGCTCTGTCCTTAGGTAATATGTTAGTTTCCTGTTGCTGCTGTAACAAATTAACACAAATTTAAAGACTTAAAGCAACACAGATGTACTATCTTATGGTCCTATGGGTGTGGAGTCCGACACTGGTCTCAGAGGCCTAATAGAGCTGCATCCCCTCTGGAGGCTCTAGGAAAGAAGCCACCCTCCATCTCATGACTCATGACCCCCCTTTCATCACTAAAGCCAGCAATGGCCAGTGGTGTCTCGTTCATATCACATCATTTTGACCCTGTCCCCTTTTAAGGGCGCTCATGACTACTCTAGACTGACCTAGATAATCCAGAGTCATCCCCCTCTCTTTCTGTCTGCTGCTTAGTAACACATTCTATCTGCAAACCTAATTCCCTTTAGCCACGTTACCTAACAAATCCACAGGTCCTAGGGCTTAGGATGCAGACATCTTTGGAATGATAGGAGCATTACTCTGCCTACCAAAGGCACTGGGCCTTGGCAATGTAGCTGCAAACCTGTTTATTCATCTATCAAATGGGAATTTTAAAAATGCCTCATAGAACATCTGCAAAAATTTAATGATAATCTATCTGTAACACATGGGAGGGGCAGGGTGCAGAGGGCTGTCAGTAACTAGCGCCTGTCACAGCAATATCTATAAACCTTTCCTAATGACCCAAGTAGTCATTTAACAGTGTAAGTGAACAACTCTATTTTATGCTTTTTTCCTTCCTTTTTCATCATATCAAGCTCTTGAATGTTTCTGACAAGCCATCCTCAGCATAATGACATCCACATGCCCCCACAGCCAGGCACAGGCCCAGGAGGAAACAGCAAATCTGTTTCCCCTTAAGCCAAGGGACTTCTTCCACCTTTGCTTTCTACACAGAACACTGCATGGAGTCAAGGGGAGCTGAGAAAATGGAAAAGAATTTCAAGTGACATCTTAAGTGATTTGGCTCCCCTTGTCACATGAGAAGCAATGAGATCTCCCTGGTAGGAGCCCCTCCACCTATCAGCAGGTCTGACACCCACAGGAAATATGGAAAGTTCTAAATTGTAGGGAAAATAAGAGAGTTATCAAACACAGGCAACTTTCTCCTTGCAGTATCACAGTAAAGTGGCTCAGATATTGCCTAATTGTCATCCAAACAACCCACCCGATCAAGCCCTGCTGTGGTGGAGCTCAGCATTGCTCAAGTTCTGCCAGGTGCCCACCAACTAACTAGATCCTTCATTTTACTCTGACGGGGCCTGCCGGAAATTCAAGGGAATTGCTCCAAGGAGTTAGGCAGCTGCAAGATTCAGTTGAAGATAAACAGCTTTTGTAGATTCAGCCAAACCACAAATCATCAGGGATCCAAAGTGAGGAGTTTCTCTCCAGTTCCCATGAGGCTGGTGACCTCTAATAAGCACTTCCAGGTCAAATCAGTTCTGCTTCCCAAAAGCATCAATTCTAAGACTATTCACTAGTACACAGGAGCCCAGAACTCTAGGGATCTTAACTCCTCATGGCTCTCCTGACAGGCAAGACCTTGTCCCATTGGCTCCAACCACTCAGCCTTTTGGTACAGGGGCAGCAGCCTTCCCATCAAATCGCTTGACTTTTTGTTGGGTGAGAATGAGTGTTTCAGCTATGGTCATCTGATGAAATGGAACAGACCTGAAACCCAAACGACATCTTCTTATTTTGTAACTTTTTCCCACCATGCCAGGATGCCCATTCAAATTAAAGAAGAGGAGGAAAGAGAAGGAAAAGGAGGATGAGGAGGAAGGGGAAGGAAAAAAAGAGAGGGAGGTACTGCGGAGAAGAGGAAGAAGCAGGAGCAGCAGGAGCAGCTGCTGCCCAGACAAGAACATGCTCCAGCCAGTATAACACACAGAGCAATAGGGGCGCTGCTTATAAATATTTGATGTCATTCACCTTTGACAGGATTAAAACATTGGGTGTTTCCATAATCCACTGATAGTCTATTCTCTTAGAGAAAACAAACTCTCCAAAATTATCTGCACCCTGTCCCTGCCCTCTTACCTATTCTGGAAGATTCGGGGGAAAGCAGCATTCCTTAGCAACTGCAGCTAGCATCCTGGGGGTCTGAGAATTTCTCAGAGTGGCAAGAGCAGTAACGGGTGAAGGCAGAGCCCTCAAGACAAACACACACACACACACACCCTCCCACACACACACACACACACACACCCTCAGGCAGCTGAGGTTACACCCAGAAAAGTGAGAGGCAAAGATTTCAGGGCAAGAGGAGTGTTGGCCAACCAGCTGTGCATCAGAGGACAAGTGGCTATCTCCCTCTGATGCATGTGTGGAAGAATAAAACAGCATACTGTCAAAATGGCATAACTCTATGCAGTCGCTGAGACTGCTAATGGAGCTACAAGAAGAAAACACACACAGAGGCCTGTGAAATATAGCCTAACACTGCTTATGAATTTTCATACTCCTCTGTGATCCATCACAGCAAGGATTCCATCACAACTATTATCCATCATCAGGAGCACCACAGGCATTGCACTGGGGGGACCCAGCACCCAGGGAATTCACAGCCTCCGCTCCCTGAGGTGACCGCCCTGATCCCCTGCAAGCTATAAACTGGGAGCTCATTCAGGAACAACCGACTAATGAAGCAGGCATTTAGTGGTGCCTACCTGCTAGAGGGTGGCGGTGAACAGGACACTATTTTCCAGTTTATCTGGGAATTCACTTGTATGATATGACCCTGGGAACACAGGGTCAGCCCTCAGCACATCTCTACTAACTAAGCAAAGTCTTGCCTTCCTCTCTCTCACACATGAAAGGGCCCTGGTAAGGTCCCAGTCCTAAATTCCCCAATGCAGCTTCCACTTCTTCCATCCATGAAATAGACATTATTAAGAAGTTCTGAACTGAGACGCCAAAATTTCCATCACATCCTTGCCTAGCCTATCAGTATAGGGGTGGAAGAGAAACAGCGAGAAAAACTAAACAAGAGAGGGGAAAGAAGAAAGGGAGAGAAGACCATAACAACTGAACCTGACTATACCTTATGCCTCCTTGCCTGTTATCTCATTCATCATCGCAACAGCCTGAACAAGAGGTTTATTTACTCTCCTTTGACAGATATGGAGGAAATAAGACTCAGATAACTTGGTTAGTCTCTCGTGAGATAATTCTATACTTTCCTGATTTTCTCAGAAAGTCAGCTAAAGCTAAGGACGATAGGCTGCAATCACCCCCCACATTCTCCAAAGGAGTAGATGGAACCATTCCTGCAGCTCTTGCCCAGTGGTGGAGCCCACCACATATTTCAGCCTGTGTACTTAGAGCTGGAAGTCGGCTGAGAAGCAGAATGGGTTGGAGAGTTGCCAGCCTGACCAGGAGGTCTGCAGGATAGGGAGATGGAAGGCCCCATCTTTAGCTGGAGGCAGGAGAGCCAAAGAAACTCATTAGCCCGCCCGGGTGCAGCCACACCAGTGGGGTGCAACTTGAGAGTGCTAGCGAGGCCTGGCATTTGTTCCCTGGTATCAGGAGCTTAACAATCATGATTTGGTTCCTCTCAAAGCCAGAAATGCTGAGAATTGTGAAGGGGGTGGGGTTTCCGCTTGTTCTCCCTGCACATCGTGACAAAGATGTGTGGGCCTCCCCCCCAGGCCAGTGCAGGCTGAGAAGGGGACCTGGCCTTTCCTATCTGGAAAGGTAAGAAGACTCCAACAACTAAAAGGCTAAGGGCCAAGGTAGTCCACCACAGATAGGACTTGAGGGAGGATTTAAGAGACCACCACCAGAATGCTATGCCTTGCAGGGGTCCCCGCGAGATGCCTCTGAAGGCTCTGTGGATGCCATGGAGGACAAGATAGGTGCCATAGGAGCCAAGGGAAACTGACAAACAGGGCCATCCGGGTAGAGACTTTTGTATCTTTTCTTTCAACCTTGCTCCCTAGCCCAACTCTGGAGGATCCAAATGACGGGGGGGATAAGGAACAAAGTAGAGGGATGGGGCTTCGCTGGTAGCACAGTGGTCAAGAACCCACCTGCCAATGTGGGTTCAATCCCTGAGTTGGGCAAATCCCCTAGAGAAGGACATGGCAACCCATTCTACTATTCCTGCTGGGGAAATTCCATGAACAGAGGAGTCTAGCTGGCTGCCCATGGTGGCATAGAGACTCAGACATGACTGAGTGACTGAGCGTATACACAAAGGATTACATAGGATTCCATAGTGCAAATCAGTCCATTTCAGTATAATTTTTTCCACTACTGGGTCAAAGCTGGTGAGCTGAGCACACCTTGGCTGGCCAACTTAGCAAAAGACAAAGAAGTACAGTTGACCCTTCAACTGCACGGGGGTTAAGGATAACAACCCTTGACTTCTACAGTTGAAAACCTGACTATAACTTTACAGTCAGTCCTTTATAGCTAAGATTTCTCATCCTTGAACTCAACCAATCATGGATAATATAGCAGTAGAGTAGGTATTTAGTGAAAAAAGATCTGCAAATACGTGGACTCACACGGTTTAAAACTATATGCTCAAGGGTCAACTGTACTCAGCTGTTGCTGCTGCTAAGTTGCTCCAGTCATGTCTGACTCTATGCGACCCCATAGACGGCAACCCACCAGGCTCTGCTGTCCCTGGGATTCTCCAGGCAAGAATACTGGAGTGGGTTGCCATTTCCTTCTCCTCCCTTAACCACACTTAACTGAGACTCCTCCTAGCCCTCTGGATTGGAGAAGGCAATGGCACCCCACTCCAGTACTCTTGCCTGGAAAGTCCCATGGACGGAGGAGCCTGGTAGGCTGCAGTCCATGGGGTCGCTAAGAGTTGGCACGACTGAGCAACTTCACTTTCACTTTTCACTTTCACACATTGGAGAAGGCAATGGCACCCCACTCCAGTATTCTTGCCTGGAGAATCCCAGAGACAGAGGAGCCTAGTGGGCTGCCGTCTATGGGGTCACACGGAGTTGGACACGACTGAAGCAACTTAGCAGCAGCAGCAGCCCTCTGGATGAGGCTAAGACCTTGGGCTAATTTTAGCAAGAATTCTGCCACATCAGTTTAGTGAGTATCCTCCACCCACATCGGACCAAATTCCTCATCCCACACTCTTGATATCTAAATCCTTGACCGCCTTTAGCAAGAGTCCTATTAGTCCAGTTCAGCAAGAAACACACAACCGTTGGCATAGTTATTTTCCAAGTACTGACCCCCTCACTGTAGCTATAAAAAGCCACCTGTCTTTGTATTTTGAAGTTCTCTCTCTCTCTTCTATTGTAATAGCCCTGAATAAAATCTGTCTTGCCATCACAACTATCCAGTAAATCATTTCTCCTTAATGGTAACAACCCCAGTAGCCATCTGACTTAATGCTGAAGGGCAAGGAGAACAGCTGCCTCTGTGATGTGTGTCTATGGTTTTGCCAAGCCTGTTTTCTTTCACTGTTGCCAAGCACATTCTGAATTTTCTCATCCTTTTCAGTTGTTTTATTAAAGAGAAGAAAAAAGCTTGAAAAACAAAGTTTTCGAAATGAAGGAAATATTACCAAAAAAGCTGAGGGGGAAGGACCAATTAGAACATATGACAAAGAAAGGCCCTGCATTAAAGGCTAGTGAGGAAGGGGAGAACAGGGACAGGAGAGGGAGAAGAGAAAGAAAGGTTTCACTAAGTCAGACTTATGGACTAAATGTTATAGCTTTATAAATTCCCAGGAGTACAAAAAAGATCTCAGTATATATAATGCTTTTAAAAGTCACAGAAGGAAAACGGAAATGAATTCAACTCACTTGCTTTTGGGGCTGTCTTTAAGAAAAAAATAAAGAGAGATAAATGCTGCTAAAAGAGCTCTTTGCAATGTTTCAAAATGAATAAATAAAACCTTCCCTGCCAACTTTTTTTATTATTATGTCTGTCTCTGACTTTTTAAATGCTCACCTTAAAAATGTTTTCATGCTTCCTTTTCCCTGAACGTTTTATAGTTCACCTTCTTAAATTTCACTGGAGACCTGCAAATCAAGTTGCATCTTGCTGATTTGATAGCTGCTTTTACGCAGCCCAGCGGAAGGCAATGCCTTGGCATCACTCTTGCTGGGAAGAGAGTTTATTAGCAAGCCCTCCTCTGCTTGGCTGGCAGAAGGACGTGCTAGGAAGGCCAGACTAGGCTAGGCCTAGCCCAGGGGCCAGCCGGCAGGTGTCTGGATCAGGCGGGTCAGGCTCCTCAGCGGTGACCTTCAGTCTCATAGCAACAACAAAGGAAACCACCACTTTCTCCAAACATCATTAGAGACCCTTGCTTCCCACCCTGGCTGGGAGAGGGGAAGGGAAAATGGGCAGAAGCAAGAAGAAAAATCCTTGTTTTGCAATTCCAGTAATTAGTCCTAGAGGATCTCTCCAACTGCTACTCCTGGCAGGAAGGCCTAGGAAAGAAAAGTCACCAGGCTTGCTACACAGGCCACCGCAGAGCTGGCTCTCTACTTGAAATTCAAATGAGAGCTGCTCTGACCTTTCTGTCACGTATTTTATTTCAGAGACAGTTTACAAGGCCTTTCCACCATGCAGGTCATGTTTTCGTTTAAACAGAAATCCTCTCGTAGGTGTTAGATGCGAGTTAATGATTACACTGAAATCATTCTAATTAGGCTCTGTTGGTACATGCTGCCCTTTGGGGGCTACTGCTGTTGTCACATAAAGTCTTTTGTAGAAAAATAATTGGTCTGAAATCCCTTCCTCCCTCTCTAACATATCCATCCCTTACTCCCTCTTTTTTTTTTTTTTTTTTTTTCCCTAAAATAATTATTGATCTTTCAGCCCTTGATCAGGAAGGTCATTCACCTCTCAGTCCCTATGAACCTTCTAGAAGGTGTCAGGACTGGCAGTGGCACCCAGGAGGGAGGTAACTGTGGCCCATTCTTTGCCAGTTCAGGCCTGCGTTACAGTATCACAGGGGAAGTGAGAATGAGGTTTCTATTAGGACTCTTCCAAAGCGTCCTTAATTTGTTGTTGTTGTTGTTGTTCTGGATATTTGCAGAGCAGGTGGATAGAGGATGAAAGTTTTGTCATCCTCCCGGGCTGTGCACAGTGTAGAGAACAGTTAAGTGGGAGACGGTGGCCCTGGTTTCTCTGTATGGTTTATTCATCATTAATATACATACACCATGCCCAGTTCAATCTCCAGCAGTATTCAGTCTTGATACTGCTAGAATAGCCAATATTGAGATTTTTTTTCCTTCTCTCAATTTTGTTTCTTCTCAACCATCTGGAATAACTGACTCAGCTGCCTTATAGAAGAAGCTCTTAGCAATTTAAGTTCAGTTCAGTCGCTCAGTCATGTCTGACTCTTTGTGACCCCATGAAATGCAGCATGCCAGGCCTCCCTGTCCATCACCAACTCCCAGAGTCCATCCAAANCTTTTGTAAAACCAGCTTGAACATCAGGAAGTTCATGGTTAACATATTGCTGAAGCCTGGCTTGGAGAATTTTGAGCATTACTTTACTAGCATGCGAGATGAGTGCAATTGTGCTGTAGTTTGAGCATTCTTTGGCATTGCTTTTCTTTGGGATTGGAATAAAAATTGACCTCAGTCCTTCCAAAGAAATCCCAGGACTGATTTCCTTTAAAATGGAATTATTAGATCTCCTTGCAGTTCAAGGGACTCTCAATAGTCTTCTCCAACACTACAGTTAAAAAGCATCAATTCTTCAGTGCTCAGCTTTCTTCACAGTTCAATTCTCACATCCATACAGGACCACAGGAAAAACTATAGCCTTGACTAGACGGACCTTTGTTGGCAAAGTAATGTCTCTGCTTTTGAATATGCTATCTAGGTTGGTCATAACTTTCCTTCCAAGGAGTAAGTGTCTTTTAATTTCATGCTGCAATCACCATCTGCAGTGATTTTGGAGCCCCAAAAAATCAAGTTTGACACTGTTTCCACTGTTTCCCCATCTATTTCCCATGAAATGATGGGACCAGATCTTAGCTTTCTGAATGTTGAGCTTTAAGCCAAGTTTCTCACTCTCCACCTTCACTTTCATCAAGAGGCTTTTTGGTTCCTCTTCACTTTCTGCCATATGGGTGGTGTCATCTGCATATCTGAGGTTGATATTTCTCCTGGCAATCTTGATTCCAGCTTGTGTTTCTTCCAATCCAACATTTCTCATGATGTACTCTGTATATAAGTTAAATAAGCAGGGTGACAATATACAGCCTTGACGTACTCCTTTTCCTATTTAGAACCAGTCTGTTGTTCCATGTCTAGTTCTAACTGTTGCTTCCTGACCTTCATATAATTTTCTCAAGAGGAAGGCCAGGTGGTCTGGTATTCCCATCTCTGTCAGAATTTTCCAGTTTATTGTGGTCTTAGTAAAGTAAGTATTCAAATAGCAAAAATAATTTCCTTAATCATTCACTTATATTTTTGCAATGGAAATATAAGAAAAATTAAAATAACTTCATAAAATCCCACCCTGCTTCCCCCCAAAAAGTCAACTATATCTATAGTATAATGTTAAATAAGAGATATGTCTTTCTATTATATATCTTCATCTACTTAGGAAATATTTTTTAAGCATTATGTTACAAGATTAGCATTTTAAGTACCAGGATGCCTGTGATGAATAAGACCAATAAGTGTCTTGATCTCATGGAGCTGAGAAGTATCATCCTAATATGCTTATCTTTTCTGAAATGTGTCGGTAATTAAATTTTGAACTCTACCAACCTGAGACCCCTGTTAAATTTTAAAAAATAATACTCTTCCTCAGTAAAATTACTTGTTTTTTATTCACTGTTCAATACCAGGTTGATCACTGAGGCAGAGGCAAGTTTATCCCAATTTTCCTTCTTATTGAGTATGCAACAAGACTGCATTTCCAGCACCCAGATGGACAGACATGACTGAATTCAGTCCTAAACAGGAGGAAGAATTAAATTGTAAGTCCTTTCCATGTCAAGCCTCAAAAATTATGCTGAAATAGTCTCCCCTTTCCATCACTATCCTAGAAATCATGATTTTCAGATGATTTCATAATAGTACAAACTGTCTGGACCAGCAGGTCACCCTTTGCAGAAGAATCTTTGGGTATAACTCTCTACTGAATGACTGTCAAAAGAGCAAGAAATAAAAATTTGTTATGTTAAGGTTTTAAGATGTAGGGGATGATTATTACTGCAGCAGAGCCTGCACTAGACTAGTAGGTAAAGTAAATGAGATATTTATTCCTCTGCTTAGTCTAATACCTAATACAATTGTTGGCCATATTATCTCCAATGATATCTTCATGTCAGCAAACATATTGACAGCTTCCTATTTTTTAGAATATTGTTAAAAACAGTTAGTGCAGATATAAATGAAATTATTCAATCTTTATTCATTTTTAGACTGCTATATTAACACATCAGTGAGCAGTAGTGAAGAACCCAATTATCAATGAAGGAGATGCAAGAGATGCAGGCCTTGATCCCTGGGTCAGGAAGATTCCCTGGTGTAGGAAATGACAACCTAGTCTAGTATTCCTCCCTGGAAAATTCCATAGACAGAGAAGCCTGGCAAGCTACAGTCCATGTAACATTCCATGGAGTTACAAAGAGTCAGACAAGACTGAGTGAATGACAAGGCAGCACAGCACTGTTGACTGGATTAACTGTTAAATTTGAGTGGATTAAAAGCTGGATATTTCAAAGAAGAACAAATATCTATCACTTGGTATTTCACTACATGACAGAGATGTAAAAAATAAAGACACAACCTTAAATATTACTATTGCTCAGTTGGTTCCCTTCTCATTTTTCATTAGCTTCAGGGAATTGCCCTCTAAATGACTAATTAAGGCCAGTGTCCTGAGGTACCCAGCACTCCTAAGTGAAAATTACTTGAGATTAAAAGCCAAAGACCAACAGGCTTTAAAGTGTTTAATGGGGCAAAGTAACAAGGCTGATGTATGTGCATTCCTGGACTTGTCACAGATATGGTCTACAAAACACAGATGATTCTAGCTTCCTAGGGAGAGTATCACTTTCAACTCATGCTGCTCAAATGTCATGAAGCTCATGGAGACAACAATTCAACAGTTCTATTTCAGAAGAAGCACTTGAACAAAAGTCTGAAGCACATCTCCTAGTGACATCTCTTAAAAATGTGTCAATGAAAGTTTTCTCAATTAATTTTTACTTTAAACCCATAGTATTTCCATGATATCATGGGGCTATTTTCATAAGTACATATTTTGGATTATATTGCACAACTTTGGAATAAGACTTGGCAGCCTTGTTATATCCTTGTTGTAATCCCTTGATCTCCTAGGGACAGGCTAATTGCAATATTTGATTTTTGAAAGGTAGTTTGTCTCAAATATTAAGAATTGGGATTCAGAGGTCCTATTGAATTTGTCTTCATAGTTTAATCTGAGACATAGGTTAACTGTTGGTGGACATCTTCTACCTTGTCTCTGGAGAAAAAAGACCATAAATTAATAGGGACAGAAAATTGAAGAAACATTAAGGGAGGAGTGGAAATGATGGACTACACACTTCCACAGAAAAGGACACTGAAGTGTAACTATTTTGGTTTTGATTTCTAATAATAGCTAGATCTCTCTGAATGTGAATGTGGTGCAATGTCCATAAGGGTTTCTTGTTTTTTTGATGTGGGGCATTTTTAAAGTCCTTATTGAATTTTTTTACAATTTTGCTTCTATTGTTTATGTTCTGGTTACTTGTCTATGAAGTATGTGGGATCTTTTCTCCCTGATCAGGGATCAAACCCTTACCTTCTGCGTGGGGAGGTGAAGCCTTAACCTCTGGACTGCTAGAAAAGTACCCATATGGTATATACTTTTTTGCCTAAGTGTTGAAATAGGCTTTTGTTACCACTAGCACCACAACCACCACCAACAAAACACTAAGAAGTGAGAAGATTTTAAGTTAACTTAGGCATAATATCTAAGATTGTCTCATATCTTTTTCTGACAGTGAAATGATCATTTAACTTCACTTATTATCTGCCATAGAGAAACTAGATAATGAGTATAAAATGAACAATAATTAATCCTAGACACAAAGGAACACCTGTTATTGTTGTTCAGTCACTGAGTCATGTCCAACTCTTTGTGACCCCGTAGACTGCAACATGCCAGGCTTCCCTGTCCTCTACCATCTCCCAGAGTTTGCTCAAGTTCATATCCATTGAATCAGTGATGCTATTTACTGCTGCCCTCTTTTCCTTCTGCCTTTAATCTTTTCCAGCATCAGGGTCTTTTCCAATAAGTTGGCTCTTTGCATCAGGTGACCAAATTACTGGAGTTTCAGTCCATCCAATGAATGTTCAAGGTTGATTTACTTTAGGAAATCAAGAAGGAACACCTAGTCAATGGTAAATTCATGGGGGAAAAAAATCACGATTATTCATGATGGAATCAATGTGACTTGGATGGATTACTCATTAGAGACTGGAAACTAAAAGATGCACAATAGTTTTAATTTTTTTCCCTAGTTCTTGTTATGTTAGGTTCTTTGCAGTGAGTTTCCCCCGCAAAGGGAAAAGCAGTAATGAATGTTACAATTTGGGAAGCTGCTTTCTAATTTCAATGTTCAGCAACCACAGCATCAGCTGAGATATGTTTGCAGCAAGGAAATTGTTTGGGGAACATAATTTTTACAGGACATAACAGCACTATATGCTTTTCACAGTTTCCACTGGTAACATTTGTGATACTTCAGGGGAAAGTCCAAACTTTTATAAAGCACAAAACAGGCCTCTAAGGGGACTCATTTTAGCTCAGTTAATAAAAGGTTTCAGAGTATTTCAAGTTTTTTTTAAAAAGGCATAGCGTGGCAATCAAGATAGGCTGGTTCTTTCAAATTAAATTACCCTGGATCCCAGAAGAGGGGAGAGATGAAAATTGGCATCAATACATGAAGAACTTGTATGCAACTCCCAGAGTATTTTCTCTAAACTACTTTTTATTTAATTTTATACTGGAGTTATATAGAGAAAAGTTAAAGGAGCTTTTCAGACTTATTGTTCCTTAACATTAGGTTGGAGTGATACATACAAAATAAAATCTAAAAGAAAGAAAGTAAAAGAAAAGGAGAAATTTTGGGAACAGCTATTGGAAATTCCACTTAAGCATTCTCAGAAGAATGGTGTTACAATGAGAAGTCATAAAGGGAAAATAAATTGCTACAATTTCACTGTTGCTATGTAGGACATTATAGTTCATAAATATAATTTTGCAGTTGATTAAGAAAGACCTTAGACTAGAAATCATATAAGTAGCTGTGAAAAAAAATTGGCAAGTTAAACAACTTTTCTGGGCTTTAGTTTTTACCTTTGTTAAATGGAAAACAGGAAATTCAAACTAACACTTTTACCTGAATTTGATCTTAATTATATTCAATAAAATTTTTGCACGTCTTATTTATAGTGGTAAGTATTTCAAAATAGTTTATACAAACTTCAAAAAATATTCTAGCCTTGGTAATACCAGCTTTAGATTATTTTTGAGGATTAAGATTTGGAAGCATGTAATATAGTCAGAGTTAGAAACAGAATTCCAAAATATTGGATATTTTCTAAATATGACTCAAGTGAGGATTTCATTTAAATTGCACTATTTTCTTCTAACGTAAATCTGAATGTGAATAGTCTTAAAATATATCCCTGAACAGAGAGGTATAAACCTATAAACATACCTATAAAAGTATGTTCAAGGCTTCATAGACAGGGAGACTGAAAATTCAAACCTAATGTGTATAAATTCAGTACTGTCTCATTTTACCAGTCTTATAATAATATATGGAATGATGTCTGTTAAAATGTTTTTTGAAGTGAAAATAGTGCAAAAAAGTATATGTATATTCATTTAAGAGTGATTCAATAATTCATTCTTTTGATCAATTACTATTCTACATATACTTACCTGACAAGCACTGTGGTAGCATAAGGAACCCATGATCAGAAGACAAAATTCCTCCCATTTTCCAGCAGTAACACATAAGTGGGTAAATAGAGAAAACAGATGCAAAATAATGTGGTATGAACTAGAGCAGAGGCATATTCTAGGTTCTATAGGAATACAGAGTTATGAAACTGCCTAGACCTTTTGGGGAAAATAAAGGTAAAAAAGGATGTGTTGAAAGCTTCCCAAAGATGATGATTATTGTCTTTACCCTCTATTTATTGAAGTTTAACTGATAAAAAAATTATATGTGCTTAATGTATACAGTGGAATAATTTGATACATGTATACCTTGTGAAATGTTTACTACAGTCAACTTAACACATCCATTACTTCATATTATCATCACATGTGTGTGTGTTTGTGTGTGTGTGTGTGTGTGTGTGTGTGTGTGTGTATGTGTATGGTGAGATCTATACTCTTAACAAAATTTCAGTGTATAATACATAATACTGTTTTCACCATGCCATCCATCATATCCTCAGAAATTATCTCTTATAACTTAAAGTCTCTACTAATTTGTAACTGAGGCAGCCAGAACCAAATTCAGGTTCAGCTGCTCTTTGCTCAAAAGTCAATAAGGACTTATTGCTCAAAAGTCAATAAGCCAGTNTCAGTGTATAATACATAATACTGTTTTCACCATGCCATCCATCATATCCTCAGAAATTATCTCTTATAACTTAAAGTCTCTACTAATTTGTAACTGAGGCAGCCAGAACCAAATTCAGGTTCAGCTGCTCTTTGCTCAAAAGTCAATAAGGACTTATTGCTCAAAAGTCAATAAGCCAGTTAAGGACTGGTGGAAAATAAAAGATGCTTTATTCAGGAAGCCAACAACCCAGGGATTCTGCAGACTAGAATCCAATAAACCATTTTGCAGCTGCTGACCAGGTGGCAAGAGTTGTTAAAGGAAAGTTTCAAGGATGTGCAGTTGGGGACTACTTGCAAAACAGCATAGTTATTTCCAACAAGCATCTTAAATTTGGTCATGTGGTTGTCTGATCAGTGTCATCTTGATTGTTTTAAGTATAGTTAATCTTCAACCTCAGATTTAACTTATTGCCATTTCCTTGAGGCCAGTTCTTGGAATTACACAAGCTATAGCCTCAAGATGCAGCAACTTATGGCATGGCTACATTCTGGTCATCATGTAGGTAGCTTTTCCCTCTGGTGGTTGCTTTAGTGTCTGCAAAACAACTCAGAAATATCCTTGGATTCTGTTATCTATGTCCTTCAGGGAGAAACTAAAGATTGTGTGACTCTGTTATCCTAGTTATGAACTGCTTCAGCCTGCTCTTCTGTGACTCAGGGAAGGCCTGGAGAAACTACAGATCTACAAACAGGAGACAGAAGACACAGAAGCATTTTTGTACCTGGAGGGGCCCAATGGGGTCCTGCTCAGTTTCACTTTGACCAACATCTTCCCATTTCCCCCACTTTCCACCTCATAGCAACCTGAGTTATGCTAAACAGAGTAAACCAGACAAAGTACGAATATCATACAAAATACCATGTAATGGCCAGAAAGTAAAGTCAAGTTCGAAATATGGGCGATTCTCTTCTATCTGTTGCTTTCTTCTGAGCTAACCATACCTAGGCATATCCAGACTTATTATTCCTCTTATAATTCTTAACCTACTGACAAGTCACCCTTCCCCTAGTATCAGAGTTTAAGTGTTGCTTTGACCTATTTCATGTGTTCACTCTCCTCTAGGTAGATAATTCAATTCAGAGATATCACCATACATCCACACATCTCAGATTAAGGGCAAAAGAGTAGATATTAGTGTATCAGAGAGTTGTGAGACAAGTAGCACATATAGTGTCAAGTATAATCTTTTGCAGAGTCAGGATACATAAACAATGTATAATCTGGGACTTCCCTGGTAGTTCAGTGGTGAAGAATCTGCCTTCTAATTCAGGGGATGCAGGTTTAATCCCTGGTAAGGGAACTAAGATCCCATGCACCTGGACAGAGTTCTCCTTAACACCCTAGTCACCCCTCTGGCCTAACCCCTTAACACACCCCTACCTTGGCTCCATATAAGGAACCAGCTCACCTTCCACGCCACCTTAGGGAGCCATGCAGAAAGTCAACGAGCAGCATCTAAGACCTGACAGAGCTAAATAAATACATTTTAAAAGCAGTGTATAAAGTTTAAAACAGAAATCCCAGGAAAGTTGCAGTTAAACCAAACTGACAAAGGAGACTCTGAAAGCAGAGGCACTACAGAGTAACTGCTAATAAACTAATAAGGGTGTCAGCCTCTAGTTTCCTCTGACATGTCATCCTTAAGTGATGCCTAAGAAGAATCTTGAAATAAGATTCAATCAGCAGGATTTTCCTCCCACAGTATAAACTCTGCTGGCTAGGATGTGGGGGCGGTGATAATGACTCATTTCCATGTCCAACTCTTCTCAACTTCATGGACTGTAGCTCACAGGGCTCCTCTGTCTGCAGAATTCTCCTGACAAGAATACTGGATTGGGTAGACATTCCCTTCTCGAGGGGATATTCCCAACCCAAGGATTGAACCCAGGTCTCTCACATTGCAGGCAGATTATTTACTGTCTGAGACTAGCATGAGTGCTAAAGTTAAGGGGAAATGCTCAAATTCCTTGGTGGATATTGGTGTACAATGATCATCATGATATGAAACTGTTCATTCAAATTATTAGGACAATCAAAAAGATAATTTGTCTTTTGCACACACACACACAAAATAAACAGAATAAAAAGTCGATTGACAGAATAGGAGAAAATGTTTGCAAATATACATCAGATAAAGGATTAATAGCCAGAATATATAAATAACTCTCAAAACTCAACAAAAAGTCAAACTGAAAAAAAAAAAAAAGACATAGGAATTGAATAGATATTTCTTCATAAAAGATTTACAATGGGCGGATAAGCATATAAAATGTGTTTAAAATAAAGATAAAAGGCAAATCACAGCAAGATGATTTATCATACTCATTAGGATGGCTCTCAGAAAAATAAATAAATAAGTAAAATAACAAGTGTTTGTGAGAATGTAGAAAAATTGATGAGAATATAAAATAATGCAGCCACTGTAGAAAACAGTAATTCTGAAAAAAATTAAAATTACCATAGGATTCCCTAGTGGCTGATTCCCCGGTGGCTTAGACAGTAAAGAATCTGCCTGCATTGTGGGAAACCCGGGTTTGATCCCTGGGTTGGAAAGATCCCCTGGAGAAGGGAATGGCAATCCACTCAGGTATTCTTGCCTGGAGAACTACAAGGACAGAGGAGCCTGGCAGGCTACAGTCCATGGGATCACAAGAGTCAGACATGACTGAGTGACTAACACACACACTCATAGAATTCAGCAATCCCACTTCTAAGTATTATTCAGTCAGTTCAGTAGCTCAGTCGTGTCTAACTCTTTGAAACCCCATGAATCGCAGCACGCCAGGGCTCCTTGTCCATCACCAACTCCCGGAGTTAACTCGGACTCACACCCATTGAGTCAGTGACGCCATTCAGCCATCTCATCCTTGGTCATCCCCTTCTCCTCCGACCCCCAATACCTCCCAGCATCAGAGTCTTTTCCAGTGATTCAACTCTTCGCATGAAGTGTCCAAAGTACTGCAGTTTCAGCATCAGAATTATTCCTTCCAAAGAAATCCCAGGGCCAATCTCCTTCAGAATGGACTGGTTGGATCTCCTTGCAGTCNGTTTTTCTGGAACTCTCCCGCTTTTGTTGATGATCCAGCAGATGTTGGTAATTTGATCCCTGGTTCCTCTGACTTTTTTAAAACCAGCTTGAACATCTGGAAGTTCACAGTCCACATATTAGGAATTTAAGGGGATATATTTAATGCTGGAAGAAAATTAAACCAAGTTGGGGGACACAAGAACAACTTTTGGGCCACAGCTAATAGAGTATGTTCTAGAGAATGGACAACACTGTGAAAGAGAAAATGGACCATCACTTGGAGAAAAAAAAAATCCTTTTTTTCAGAATCTCTGACAATTGATAGATTGGTTGAAGAATTCAGAGGAGCAGGAGGAGGTTTCAATGAAGGCAGAAGGAGTCCAAGTAGGTAGAGTGTGCTAACCTAATATAAAAGGAGGCTGAGAGGGCACTTAATACCCTTGCCTAAAACTGAGTTGACAAACCTTCCAAAGGTGGCTTTCAATCTTAAAAAAAAATTTTTTTAAATTATCGGAGGCCAACCTGTCCCAGCTGCTTTAAATCTATATCCAGTATCATCAGATAACTCAGAAAAAAAAAATTTTTTAATGAAGTTTTTACAGCAAAAAGCTGTTTCAGACACATTGGTAAAAATATTCTCATTCTAATAACAAAAATAGTGGTAAAGAATCAAAATTACAACAAGCACAACCACTGTTAACCTATCTTAAAAATTCAGTATCTCTAGAATTTGTTGTCTATTGCAATAATCCTTGCTTCTCAAAGTGTGGTCCGTGGACCAGCCATGCTTGCTTCACTTGGGAAGGTGTCAGAAATGCTGAATCTCATGCCGCGTGTCAAACCACTGGTATGAGGATATGCATATCAGCAAAATCCCAGGTGGTTCTTGGGCACACTGAGTCTGAGATGCTGGCTTTTCCATTCCTACCTATCAGAATCACAGGATTTTCTTGCTCTCCACATCAGCAAAGGATTCCGACTCAGACTCTACCATGGGAAGAGACATCATCTCTAACTCCTAGCTCAGTTTGCCTAAGAAACTAAAAAGAATGAAACAGAGATGTTAATCGGATTTTCGAGGGGGGAAAAGGCAGCAAGGAAAGCTTCTCTTTCTTGAGAAATATGCTACAGTGTTTTGCTTTTATTTTCTTTTTGTCATGGGGGTGGTGGTATTCAGAGAGCCTTGAATCCCTTCAGAGAGTCATAAAATCAGAATACTGCATTCAAGACCTCATGCTCTTTTTATCTTCTCTCAAGAGCTAATATGAGTTTTCAGCCCACAAAAACCCTTGCTTTTATGAATGAACATTCCACCAGTGAGGCTAAGAAGTCAATTAATGTTCTATGTGAGTGTGAGAGGACTAGTTTTTCACTGATTTGATTTGCTTGTACTTTGTTAGGATAAAGTTTTGGAGGTTTTTCCTGATGTGTTTTAGATAAAAAATATCTTCAGATACTATATATGGAGAATATATTTTTATATATGTAGATAGATTAATAAGTAGATACAGATAAAGACACTTGCTCTCTCTTCTAAACAAGTTGATTTCAAGACTCCCTACAAACCCTAGATCTTCATGCCTGTCAAGGCTTCCAACAGCAGTGTGTCTTGGTAATACCTTTGTCACTGCCTAAACAAGACATTAATAATTAAATTCCCATTTATAAAGAGAGGAAATTATTCATGCCATCAGCACTCCCCATCAATAACAGGAGGAAACCTAACTATCTCATTACCCCATCACGCTATGTGCAAACAGAACTGCCCGTTGTCGACAATACATATTTGATAAGTGAGGAAACAGGAAGGATAAACCAAGGATTCGGAGAAGCTGCCTGAGTTGCCAAGGCTCTGGCCCTGGGGTTAGGGTTCGCCTCCTGCACCCTCCCCCAGATCAGTTTCTAGATTGGCCGCAAACCGACCACAGCTGAATGGAATGCAGGCTATCTGACTGTTTCAGGATCACACAGCCTTTCTTTATCCGTCTAAAAATAAAGTTTAACAATCTTGTTTCCCCCTTTTCCTCCTTTGCTTTTTCAATAAATTTCTCAAGAAGTTTCTCAATGAACTTTTTTAAAGAAGCATTTATATTTGAAACGTTCTGCGCAAACTCAACATCCTGACAGGATGTTTAGGGGGAAAGGCAGTGACTAATGAAGATTCACGGGGTTGCAAAGAGTCGGACACGACTGAGCGACTGAACTGAACTGAATGAAGTCCATGCAGTGATCAAGGATCAGCAATCTACAGACACACCCTGGGCTTTCCCGCGGACCTGCTGGGGAGCCTCGGGGATGCTGCTTCCTTTTCATGTTGCAATTTCCTCAACCCTAATTTGAGACATTTGGAAGACCCGATTTCTCCTTCAGCTGTTAAAGATGAAAAGCTTCTTCTTGTGGTAAGCCTTTCTTCCCTAAAACAAAACACAGTCAGTCCCTTGACATCCGCAGGGGATTGGTTCCAGGGTCCCTGCAGATACCAAAACTCAAGGATGCTCAAGTCCGTTATATAAAATGGAGTAATACAGTCAGCCCCTCTCATCTCCAGGTTCCATACCCACAAATTCCAGATATGAGAGGCTGACTGTCCAGGAAAATCACAAATGACCAAAAAGCAGAGAGTAATATTTTCAGTTTGATACTGACTTTTGTGATCTTGGAGAAATAATAACCAGCTCCTGTGTTTCTCTACTTGTCAAATTGCTATTAATATAATGCCAATTATTTTCTTTTGCAAAGTTGTTCTCTGTTCCAACCCATCGTCTACTCTTCACTCTCTGAGCCCCTCCAGTAGCTCAGGGAATTGACCTCTGTAGGCAGCCTCATCCACATAGCCTTGTTTTCTGCCTTCCTATTGGAATGGGCCAATGGGAAGTTTCCAGGAAAACTTCAGATGGTGCTTGAGAAATGCTGGAATATTGCTTCTTCACCCCTCCCTGTTTCTGTAACCCTACTATGACATCAGCCATGTCTCTCAGTAACTGCACCTTCCACTGGATGGCCCCTTGCCCACAGCTCTGCTTCTCACTGGGATCTAGAAATCTATTTATTCCCTTTCCCACCTTAGCCCTAGACATAGCAGGAGCCCCCCATGCTGTCTGCTAGCTTCTGGCTTCTGTGGTCCTGAGCACATCTTTATAAGTAGCCTTTCAATAAAGCTTCTATTTGAGCCATCTGAGCTACCTTCCATCTCACGCCAGAAATTTAAACAACACACAGGGTAAATAGTAAGTAACTAATTTAAAATACTTTAGATACTGTTTTGTAAGGGCTGCCATAACAAAGTATCTCAGACTGGGTGGCCTATTTTCTCACAGTTCTGGTTGGGAGTCAGGATCAGGTTGCTGGCAGGGTTAGGATTTCAACAGGATACAATTCGGCCCACAACAGGCACTTTCAACCTAATTAGCCATATGTTTTTAAGTATGAAACCTGGGTGTGTTTCCAGCATATTCTCCAAGTGAAGTGTCCCAAACCATAATTCTCAACCACAACCAGCGCCACATTCTCAAGAGGGTAAGCGGCATCAGCATGAACTTCAACCACACATCAGTAGCAATGTGGTGCTGGCTTTACCCACCTCAGCCGGAGAAAACTGTAACCAGAAAAGGGGGTGTGCCACGGTGGGAAAGCCTAGCGGGGAGGCAGAAGTTGGGGCTTCTCTCCACGTGGGCTTGACATCACTCAGTGTCTCAAATGTTTCACCTTTTTGTTCGTAAAATAGTAGTAATGTCAGCTATCTCGTGCAATTACTGAAAGAACCAAAGCTGTGGCCACCACGGAAAGCAGTGTGGCGGCTCCTCAGGAGACTAAGAATAGAACCGTCTCATGGCCCAGCAATTCCACTCCTGGCACGTATCCAAACGGAACTATTGTTCAAGAAGCTACATGTACCCCTATGTTCACAGCAGCATTATTCACAGTAGCCGAGACATGGAGACAACCTAAACGGCCACTGACACACAAACAGTTAAAGAAGATGTGGTGCGTGTGTGCAGGGCAATAATACACAGCCGTAAAGCGAATGAAATAATGCCTTCTGCAGCCAAACGAGTCCAACTAGAGACTATCATACTAAGTGAAGGAAGTCAGAAGGAAAAGACAAATACTTATCACTTATACGTAGAATCTAAAATATGGCACAAAGGAACCTACTGATGAAACTAACAGAAACACAGACTTAGAAAACAGACCCATGATTGCCAAGGGGAAGGAGGTTGGGGAGGAAAGGAGGGCTGACGTTAGCAGATGTAAGCATTTACATATAGAATGGATAAACAAGTTACTAGTGCACAGCACAGAGAACTATTATCAATATCTTATGATAAACCATAGTGAAAAAGACTGTATAAAGATTATGTATATATATGTATGTGTGTATATGTATATATATGAATCACTTAGCTGTACAACAATAATTAATATAACATTGTAAGTCAACTTGAACAAAAAACAAACAAAAGAACCAAAGGAAAAAGTATATGAAAAGTCTATTGCAAACTTAAAATATCATCCCGTACAAACAATAAAACTGTTCTGAGTTCAATTCTATTATTTCCTGTTGTTCAGAGCATTAAGGGTTCAAAGACAATAAATTCTTTTTTTTTTTAATTTTCTTTTTAAGATTTAAAAAAAAATTGTACATGAGTTCCCAATCTTGAACCCGCCCACACAATAAATTCTTGAAACATACAAAATCTTGTCATACACTAATATTGTTCCTTTCAGAGCTCCTAGCCAGGCACACAGTAGCTTGTCAGTAAGTATTATTTGAATTAAAGTTTTAGGAATATAGTGTTTATTAAGTTGTTTTTAATTAAAAAGCGAAACATTGAACAAAAACATCAGTTCTGAAAGATGAAACTAGAAATATCTATTAGCTTACCCATTAAGTAGAGTTTCTGAGAATTTCCCAACATTTTTGCTAAAATCTTTTTGTAATTATAGCACATCAATACATTTAGAGCCCATTCAGAAAAACATTTATCAGTACTCCTTCCAGAACCATGCATCACATGTGGTGTATGGGTCTTGTCCAGTGATAGGAGATAATGCTCAGTTTCCTAATTAGAAACAGCCTTTAATGTAATTGAAACATGTACCCAATAACAGCTCCACCCTCTAATCAACACACCATGGCTTCACACATACTCTGAAATTTTATTTTAAGTTGAACTGAGCTTTGCATCATTTTTACAATACAATAAGTAGCAGTGGTTGCTGAAATCCTATTTCTTCTTCAAATGTTTGAATGCTGGAAAGTTTTATGAGAAATACTAAGGAAATCTAGCTGGAGGTAGGAAGGATCAAGTGATGAGAAGTGGAGATTACAAACTGGAACTTTTCACTGTGGGAGAAATACTTCCTTGAATCTTATTACCTCGTTCCGATCTTTTTCTACAAACCCTTCATTCGAGTTCCCTATCACCTCACCCAGAGCATTGTATAGGTAGTCTCTCCTTGAGATAGGGCTGGTAGATTTTTTTTTCTAGTTTTGCATAATATCATGAAAAGCGTGATTTTAATTTAAGCAGAACAATGGCATATGCTTCCCAGTTTACATAGCTGCTATCCCATTTGGAACCCTTCCTATTTTATCATTACTACAAATCCACAAAGAGAAATAATTATGAAGAGTTAAATTTGCCTCCAAAATCTTCCTCCTTCAGATGCTCTATGTTATGTTACCAGGAATGAAGAGGAGTTAGGAAAAGCTGAGAAAGAGGGAGGAGGGTAGAAAACGGCAGCTGTTTTAATGAAAAACAACAACAACAAAATTTCTCTTGTTCTTGGATAGGAGAGTTTAAGGATCGCTGTGAGGATGAACTGAACACAATGCGAGCTCTGAGGTCTAACTAGCTGGTTCAAAGACTGGCTCCACCCTTGACTAGCTGTGTCGACTTGAACACACTTCTGAACCTCTCTGTGCCTCAGCTGTCTCTTGGAAAAACAGGATAATATGAACACCCACTTCATATGGTTATTCTGTGGATAAAAAATAGCGAATTATTATAAAGGGCATAGGCTAAGCCTGGTAAATAATAAAGTCTAATAAATATTAACTGGTGTTATTGTTACTTTTAAAAAATCTTTAGTCTTCCTTAAATCAGATTTTTGCCAGAGCTTAAGATTTTTTCCAAGAGTGACTTAAAAGTAGGAGGCATATATTCTAGTCCCTTTGAAGGTAAAGGCAGTGGTCTGGTCTGGTCTTTCCTGGCTCTCACATTCAGTGCTCCAGTGAGAATATCAGATCCATCAACCCCTCAGGTTACAAATATTCTAGAACGGGGAGGAATTCTTAAGAATAGCCCATTTCCCATGTTTTCTGATGAAGAGACAAACTCAGGGAAGCTCTGGCTGGATTTCTACATGTCAGGCCTAGGCCTGGAGTGGTGATAACCTGGCTGAATATGTCCAGCTCCTCCTCATGACCCACCCCACTCTGGCCACAACATACCCACTTTATTTTCTGAGTGTTAACTGAGGACTTCTGAAAACTAACCTATGCCTGGCTAGAGAGAAAAGGGATCTAGAAGACCAAAACACAAGTTTCTTGAACACCAGATCGTATCTTATGTTTTTCCCTTTGCTCACAGAAAACCTAGTGCTTTGTCCCACTCTTCACAGTAGGTCTTACAAACAATGTTGATTGCAAATGCCAACTTAGTTTCATTTGCAATAATATACTTACTGTCATCCTCTCCTCACCATTAGCATGAGTTAACTTATGGGCATATGGAAAAGATCATGAAAAAAATAGCATGAAATAAAAACTTCAAATTCCTTTTTATTGCAGAACTCTTATCATGTTCCTTATTAAATATAAAAGTTAACAGACTACACACACACACACACACACACACACACACACACACACACATACACACACAGGTTTCCTGAGGGGGTCACTGCATCAACACACTGATATTCCTCAAGTCTTTCCACCCTCGTGCATCACCAGCTGCCCACCTTGGAGGACACGTCCACTAGCACGCATGAAATTACTCTGTCAAATCAAAAGGCATATTTTGGCTTCAAATGAATGGCAAACTTTGGATGGCGGCCAAATCCTATTTATCAATGTAACAAACCATATTTACCTATTGCTTCATTTCCCTAAATTGTTTTCCAACCTCAGGACGTGTTGTTTGCATCTTAATTTAGCACTAGTTTCCCAGTGCTGGAAACTTCTCCCACGTGTTTTACCTTATTCCTTCTTCTAACAAAAGTAAACACTGACTAGAACGGCTCTGGCAAGCAGCTATTACAATGGATTAGTGCCTTCCGCCTTAAGCACAGTCTTTGTTCTGTCCCTTAGGGACTTCGCAGCTATCAGATATAATTTTGATTTTTCTGATTTTAGCAATCATGCATGGGAGACAGAAATCTCTGACAACACAGTGGAACACGTTCCAGTCAAGGACACAAACACAGTTGATTCTAAGATGGAGAATGCTGAAAAGGATGGCATCTGTGGAAGAAGAATGCAGGAGAAAATTAATTCAGAATTCAGGCCTCAACTTGGGAGATAGCTAATCTTCTGCCAATCATTGCTGGAGGTTCTGTTTCCATATTTACTGCAACCTGGACATCTAGGACCAGAAACCAAGAAAGCACTGGACACAAGTGGAGATGGCAATGTGATTCTGAAGTACAACTAACACAGACAATGAACGTGTTTTGCACAAGAAGGCACCTCAGAGTGGCCCCAAATTAAGATCTTTGAGCTAGATCAGCAGAAGCCACACAGAGGAGAATGTAAGTAAGTAGGTTAACCTGGCTTGGATGGGGAGGGGATAGGTCAGAAATCAGACCCTGGTTGTTTCTTCCTCTAATACAACCAGCAATGCCAATGCCAAATCCCCTCCCACAGCCATGATTTTGTATTTCTCATCAGCTTAATGGGCTCAGCACCCTCCTTTCGGCCAATCCCTGAATCTCTTAGCCCAGCACTTCTTTTTTTTTGTTTCAAATTGAAGGATAATTGCTATACAGAACTTTGCTGTTTTCTGTCAAACCTCAGCATGAATCAGCCCTCAGTTCAGTTCAGTTCAGTCGCTCAGTCGTGTCCGACTCTTTGCAACTCCATGAATCGCAGCACGCCTGGCCTCCCTGTCTATCACCAACTCTCGGAGTTCACTCAAACTCATGTCCATCGAGTCAGTGATGCCATCCAGCCATCTCATCCTCTGTCATCCCCTTCTCCTCCTTCCCCCAATCCCTCCCAGCATCAGAGTCTTTTCCAATGAGTCAACTCTTCACATGAGGTAGCCAAAGTACTGGAGTTTCAGCTTTAGCATCATTCCTTCCAATGAACAACCAGGACCGATCTCCTTTAGAATGGACTGATCAGATCTCCTTGCAGTCCAAGGGACTCTCAACAGTCTTCTCCAACACCACAGTTCAAAAGCATCAATTCTTCAGAGCTCAGCTTTCTTCACAGTCCAACACTCACATCCACACATGACTATTGGAAAAACCATAGCCTTNTCGGAGTTCACTCAAACTCATGTCCATCGAGTCAGTGATGCCATCCAGCCATCTCATCCTCTGTCATCCCCTTCTCCTCCTTCCCCCAATCCCTCCCAGCATCAGAGTCTTTTCCAATGAGTCAACTCTTCACATGAGGTAGCCAAAGTACTGGAGTTTCAGCTTTAGCATCATTCCTTCCAATGAACAACCAGGACCGATCTCCTTTAGAATGGACTGATCAGATCTCCTTGCAGTCCAAGGGACTCTCAACAGTCTTCTCCAACACCACAGTTCAAAAGCATCAATTCTTCAGAGCTCAGCTTTCTTCACAGTCCAACACTCACATCCATACATGACTATTGGAAAAACCATAGCCTTGACTAGACAGACCTTTGTTGGCAAAGTAATGTCTCTGCTTTTGAATATGCTGTCTAGGTTGGTCATAACTTTCCTTCCAAGGAGTAAGTGTCTTTTACTTTCATGGCTATAGGTATACATATATCTCCTCCTTTTTGGACCTCCCTCCCATCTCCCTCCCCATCCCATCCCTCTGTGTTGACACAGAGCCCCTGTTTGATTTCCTGAGCCATACAGCGAATTCCCGTTGGCTATCTGTTTTACATATGGTGATGTAAGTTTCCATGCTACTCGTTCTATACATCTCCCCTATCCTCCCCTCTCTCCATGTCCATAAATCTATTCTCTATGTCTGTTTCTCCACTGTTTCCCTGTAAATAAATTCTTCAGTACCATTTTTCTAGATTCTATATATATGCATTAAAATATGATATTTATCTTTCTCTTTCTGACTTACTTCACTTTGTATAATAGGTTCTAGGCTCATCCACTTCATTAGAACTGACTCAAATGTGTTCCATTTTATGGCTGAGTAATAGTCCATGGTGCATATGTTCCACAACTTCTTTATCCATTCATCTGTCAATGGACATCTAGGTTGCTTCTATGTTCTAGCTATTGTAAACAGTGCTGCAATGAACAATGGGATACATGTGTCTCTTTCAATTTTGGTTTCCTCAGGGTATATACCTAGGAGTGGGATTGCTGGGTCATATGATGCTTTTGCCTGGCAAATCCCATGGACGGAGGAGCCTGGTAGGCTGAAGTCCACGGGGTTGCTAAGAGTCGGACACGACTGAGCGACTTCACTTTCAATTTTCACTTTCCACTTTCATGCACTGGAGAAGGAAATGGCAACCCACTCCAGTGTTCTTGCCTGGAGAATCCCAGGGACAGGGAAGCCTGGTGGGCTGCTGTCTATGGGGTCGCACAGAGTCAAACACGACTGAAGCAACTTAGCAGCAGCAGCAGCATGGTGTTTTATTCCTAGTTTTTTAAGGAATCTCCATATTGTCTTCCATAGTGTCAGCCCAGCACTTCTTGATGCTAGCATGTGTCCAAACCCTCTGGAGAATCACTCAAAATCCCCATCCTCAGAACACTGGGGACTAGGGGCCCAATCACTTTCATTTTTAAGAGGCTTAATGTGAGTCCAACACTGATGTGGTTCATCTCACATACAGGAAAACAAGTAACAACAGATGTTAGACAACTTGTCCCTGGCCACACAGCTCATGTTTGCAGAGCTGGCCTTGACTCTACATCCTGGCCTCAACTCCAGTCTCTAGTCTCTTCTTGATCTCCTGCTTGCAGGAATGAACCTCTGCTTCTGACAGTGTCCATGATCAATGCCTTTGCCTGACTTTTAAGGCCCTTCTTAATGAGGCACCCTGCAACTCAAGTCTCTCCAGCCATACTCCTCCCACTTCCCTGGGTACTCAGGTGAGCATCCCTCCTTGTTTTGTGCTCCTCAAGTATCATCATCTTCACTTGCAAAATCTTCTATTCCCTACCCCATCAGTTTTCCTACCCACTCTTCAACTTTCTACTCAAACCCCACTTTTCCCTCCATACCTCCTATGACTATTCCACTCGCACCCACCTTCCTTTTCTTGTCTCCTATCACATATTAGCTACAGGGTGGCTGTTAACTATACATTCTTAGACAGTGTCTGTCATGGTTAATTTTCTGTGTCAATTTCACTGGGCCACAGGATACTCCAATAGCTGGTTAAACATTATTTCTGGGTGTGCCTACACTATTTCCGAGTGTTCCTCTGACGATGTGTCCAGAAGAGATCAATGTTTGAATTGGTAAGCTGAGTAAGAAGACAGCCCTCCCCATGGTGGGTAGCCATCATCTAGTCAGATGAAGGCCTGAATGGATGCAAACTCAGGGGATGGCTGAATTTATTCTTTGCTTGAATGCACGAGCTGGAACACTGATCTCGGTGCCAGAGGTCCTCAGAGTCCTCAGGTTCAGACTGAAAACTATATCACTGGGTCCCTGGCTCTTAAGTATTCAAACTATACCACTGCTCTTTCTGGGTCTCCAGCTTGCAGAAATCAGACAGTAAGACATCTCAGCTTCCATAACACTGAGCCAACTCCTATAGTAAATCTCTTTCTAAATATGTGTGTGTATGTTCTTGTTCAGTCACTCAGTCATGTCCAACTGTTTGTGACCCCATAGACTATAGCTCTGGAGAAGGCAATGGCACCCTACTCCAGTACTCTTGCCTGAAAAATCCCATGGATGGAGGAGCCTGGTAGGCTGCAGTTCATGGGGTCGCTAAGAGTCAGACACGATTGAGCTACTTCACTTTCACTTTTCACTTTCATGCATTGGAGAAGGAAATAGCAACCCAATCCAGTATTCTTGCCTGGAGAATCCCAGGGATGAGGGAGCCTGATGGGCTGCCATCTATGGGGTCGCACAGAGTCGGACAAGACTGAAGCGACTTAGCAGCAGCAACAGCAGACTATAGTTCACTAGACTTACCTGTCCTTCACCAGCTCCCAGAACTTGCTCAAATTCTTATCTGTTGAGTTGGTGGTGCCATCCAACCATCTCATCCTTTGTTGTCCCTGTCTCCTCCTGCCTCCTATCTTTCCCAGCATCAAGATCTTTTTCAGTGAATCAGCTCTTCACATCAGGTGGCCAGAGTATTGGAGCTTAAGCTTCAGCGTCAGCCCTTCCAATGAATATTCAGGACTGATTTCCTTTAAGATTGACTGGTTTGATCTCCTTGCATGTGTATGTTCTAGATAGATATATATTTTAGATATATATATATGCACACATATG
Organism: Neotragus moschatus; assembly: GCA_006410615.1. Classification (NCBI taxonomy): domain Eukaryota; kingdom Metazoa; phylum Chordata; class Mammalia; order Artiodactyla; family Bovidae; genus Neotragus; species Neotragus moschatus. The sequence continues at coordinate 833,407 of SJYA01001220.1, read as the reverse complement.
TAAGTGTACATAGATATAGAAACATATATGTGTATATATATATATACATCCATAAAGATATATAGATATCTCTGATTATCAGAGATATTAGAAAGATATACCTGAAAGATATATAGATATCTCTGCTTCTCTGAAAAGCCCTAGTACAGTTTCTTTTGTTTCTTTTTGCGTTATTTATATTGTTTCTTTTAATATTTTTCCCCAACTATACTGAGTTTCCCAAAGTCAGGACCAATCCTTTATGTTCTTTCGGTATCTCTCATAGCACCTAACATAATATTTAACAAATAAGAAGAAACCAATAATTATGTCCTGATTACTTATTATTATTCTGTCTTCATTACATTGTCAACTGATATACGCTTGCCTTGTGTCGAAGACGTAATCTCTTCAAATGAATATTCCCCAAAAGCTGTGGGGAACATAGGTCAAGGTTTATCGAGTACTGACCTTAGAATATATATTTTATCCGTCAGAATTATTTTTTAATTGACCATTAATTCAAAATTAGAACATGTCACATAAAATCTGGCCTCCAAACTTCTCCTGGAAAACCTTAAAAACCAGGAATTCTGTGCTCACATTCCTGCAGGCCAGAAACTGCCTTGGGATAAATAAAACCAGCTGCCTCCTTCACATGGGTTTTGTGTGGTCCAATCTGCTGTAGTCACCACCCCTCTTGTGGTGCTCCCAACACTTCAACTGAGTGCCAGAGGTCATTTCTCGTCACATGCTGTGCTGTGCTCAGCCGTGACCAACTCTTTATGACCCCATGGACTAGAGCCTACCAGCCTCCTCTATCCATGGGATTTTTCCAGGCCAAGAATACTGGAATGGGTTGCCATTTCCTCCTCTAGGGAATCTTCCCAGCCTAGGGATCAAACCCGTATCTCCTGCATTATCATGCAGATTTTTTACCACTGAGCCACCAGAGAAGCCCACACATTCATTGTCATACTAGACTGCTATTTTACAACTAATAGAGAAATGGCTGCTGGGCCTATCCCAGGAGACAGATTAAAAGATAGACCACAAAGGCTACTTGTTTCAAACAACTGAACAGAGAATATAAGCCTTTAAAAAAACCCAGTGCATACACTGGTATGTTCAGCATGCAAACAAACCACCTGTGTCTTTTCTTATATCCCACCCTTCTCAGTCACTTATATTGGGTCCCAAGGGCAATCACATTTGTGACTCCTGATACAGGTCCTAAGTAAGTATATGAACTAATGGTAGTATATCAGTCAGGTAGGCTAAATTATGTTGCAATAAGGAAAAGCCCAGTAACAACAAATATTATTTCTTATCCATTCTACATGTCCAGAAATAGCGGACTCTGCTCCAGGTTTCTTAGATCTGGCTGACAGAACAAGCACCATCTCAAATATACCAGTTACAGTTACAAGCAAAACAAGGATGCTATAAAGAGGTGATCTCCCATTGGCAACTGAATGTTTCAGTGTGAAAATGCCACATATCACTTCTACTCACCACTCATAAACCAAAATTAGTCATATGACCCCAATCCAACCACAGGTAAACACAAGCCCACCTTGTGCCCAAGGACAAGGAACTACAAGTAATGAACAACATTGATGACCACCCTCATGAGGCCAGCGGCACTTGACCTTGAGAATGCTAACGCTGCCCTTGGAGCATGAAGAGCAGCCAGTGATGGTTACCTTCCTGATGTGCGCCCTGGATCTTCAGCTGGATGGATAAGGTCCAGCAGAGCTTCTATTCACAGCTATTGCACAAGGAAGCATTCTACTTTGTTGAGTTTATTTGAGAATTGCTAGAGAAGTGTAACGGGGAAGATAATGGCACCCCACTCCACTACTCTTGCCTGGAAAATCCATGGACAGAGGAGCCTGGTAGGCTGCAGTCCATGGGGTCACTAAGAATTGGACACGACTGAGTGACTTCACTTTCACTTTTCTCTTTCATGCATTGGAGAAGGAAATGGCAACCCACTCCAGGGTTCTTGCCTGGAGAACCCCAGGGATGGGGAAGCCTGGTGGGCTGCCATCTCTGGGGTTGCACAGAGTCAGACATGACTGAAGCGACGCGGCAGCAGCAGCAGCAGCAGCAGAGAAGCATAAGAGAACAGAACAGTTCTTTAAAATTGTGGCTAATCCTGAGTGCCTGAATACCTGAGCCATTGACAGCACATCAGTAAGAATGATGTTTTGGCCTCCAGTTTAAGTCACTCTGATATGCCTGGAGCAATGGCAAGACTACCAAGCCACAGGGGTAAGAACTTTATCAAGAGGGATGGAATTTGTTCAGAAGGGAAACAAAATGAGAAGAGGTGCACATGCTCATTGTGCAAAGCCATGTCTAATTCAACATTTTGTCTGGCACCTTGCATATTATTGCTTTAAACTGTTGAACAACTTTAATAATATCCTTGAACCTGATTCTTCAACAGGCACATCATAAAAGCCATCTTCAAAAGTGATGCTAGAAAAATTACACTTACGGCTTAGTGTTATTTCCAACAAGTATTGAACACTACTTGTAATGGGTAAAAAGTACCCATTTAATTTGCCTTTTCAATATCAAAATGAAAAAAATCAAAGAATAAGAGTGCATTTTTGAAGCCTGTAATAAGGCCTGACCATTCGGAGTATCTATGTAACATCTCTGCATCCACCTCCAGAAACCAGCAAACTCTCTGGAACACACTCAGCACGACTTGACTTGAGTCCTCTTTATTCACAGCATTGAAAATGTCCACACACTCTTTTTATTATGCACTGACAATTCTCCCAAAGTCTCCTTGTGTGGCACAGAAAACACTTTAATCAGAACTCAATATATCATAGAGAATAACGAAGGCTTTAAAAAAAAAAAAAAAAACACAAAGATAGCTTTACAAATAAGCCAGGACTTGCATAAATTGCTACCTGCTGAAAGCACACAATGAGGGCCCTGTCATAAAATCACAGTGAGATAATAACAGTTTTATTTAATAAAACCTGGTGACCAACTGAACACATGTATTAAGAATTATGCAGTAAGAATGCCTTTTTGTAATTTCTTACCTGCCACGATGTCAGAAATCGAGACAGTACTCCCAGTGAGCCCAGCTGGAACGTGCACAGCCAACAGCAGGCCATCCTGATGTCTGTGTTCTAAAGTCTAACCTGCCTGTTTGGTCACTCTCAGTGTATGACTTACACAAGCAAGACGTCTGAAGAGTCCAAAGTTTGGTTCATAATAAACATCCCTATAACAACAGCCAAGAAGAAAATGGCTTTCTATTAATTCTTTTAAAATTGGAATCCTAGCATGTATTCTAATGTGACCTAAGAAATAAAAACAACAGGACAAAATATGGATGGTACTTGCACTGTGGAATTTCCGTGGAGGACCATGAAAACCTCTATTACTAATATCATGAAAAGATGTTTCTCCAAATCATACACACACACGCACACACACACACACACAATGACAACAACAACAGATGAAAATCCCAGGACACACAGAATACTGGGGACTACTCTGAGGTTTCAAAGGACTTAATATTCCATTGAAATGTCCCCTTCTGCCATCAGATAGCCACACCTGGCTCTCCAGAAAGATTCAACCTGCGATATTCCAAACAAGTAGAGCAGCCCCAAAGATCCCAGAGGATGATACAGACAGAGAGGTGTTTAAGCTCAATGATTTGGAACCATCATGACATGTGGGGCCCCATGAGTAAGTCTAGTAGGAGAAAGTGGGGAAGAAAGGGAGGCTGTGAGGCAGTGGAGTGTCCCCTGGCAAAAAAAAAGTTGATGCCCAATTAGATTTAGAAAAAGTGACAAAGAGTTGATGCCCAATTAGGTTTAGAAAAAGCTCTTCTCTGTAAACCTCAATTACCTGTGATGCCTTATGACATTCAGCATTTACAAAGTATAATTACACAATAGTGTCTGACATTTAACGTCTATAGATAATTTAAAAGACTTCTACTTCAAAAAGGCTGCTCATGAGCAACAGTAATCACTTCAATTAGCTTGGCACCATTACAATGTAACAAGACCATTTGACTGCCTATTAGAAGCAGCCAAGCTCTTCAAGTGTGTTAATTTAGCAGTCACTGCTAATTTCTGGGCTTTGCTGTATTTGCATAGGAAAACACAACCCTCTAAGCAAGAGAGGAAGTTTCTTTCCCAAACTGGCTTCCTATTCTTAGAGGGGCTTTTTATATTTTCACATTAAAAAAAATCAGGAACATATTCAATACGTGGGCATCTCTAAATAGTACTGATAAGACTCCTACCCAATTTAAACAAAGCATTAGTTCTCCAAATTTCATAGCATATCTATGTATACATATAATTATATAATACATATATATAAATATATATATTACTTAACAAACAACATACATTGGACAGTATATATTATTATAACCAATATATTTTATAATACCCCATTATACATTAGCCAATATCCAATATATACCATACACATTAAAATGTATGTAAAGTCAACTAGATAATATTGANTTTAAACAAAGCATTAGTTCTCCAAATTTCATAGCATATCTATGTATACATATAATTATATAATACATATATATAAATATATATATTACTTAACAAACAACATACATTGGACAGTATATATTATTATAACCAATATATTTTATAATACCCCATTATACATTAGCCAATATCCAATATATACCATACACATTAAAATGTATGTAAAGTCAACTAGATAATATTGAAGCTGGAAAATAGTAAAAACTTCGCTTCTGAGATCAATGGCAATCCAAACTGCCAGAGCTGGAGTTACCAATGTACAGCCTCCTTTATTATTCAATTGACACCTTTGTTACTGTTATGCTTATCATTGAGTGTACTTTGCATAAATAAATGGGACTTTTTAAAAATCATATTCTTAAACATGGATATAATTTGCCTCTTACCAAAAAGACTCTCTATTTTCTAGAGAAGGAAACTTACCCATTGTGTTGCAGTGTTGCAATATACGAAGTCTCTCTCTCTCTCTCACACCCACACACACACACCCCTAGAGATTACAAAACAGGCCTTTCGACTTAAAGTTCAGTAAAAATATATTTGACATGTTTCATGGCCAAACACTGATACTAGAAGCTTGTGAGCAGAAAATCTGATAAATAACTTTTGAAATCATCTGGACTCCTGGTCGAATGCTCTTTTGCCAGAATGCAATCTTATTTTCTAACTGGTATTCTCCTGATTCTAATCTCTTTGGGCTTTGACCTCAATTATCACTATTAGCTACTTATTTAGACAGGTATATCCTCTTTTGATGTTGAAAATGCTTCAAAGATTCCTCTACTTTTTTATGCAGTATAGCTCACCCTTCACCACCCTTATGGCAGAAAGTGAAGAACTAAAGAGCCTCTTGATGAAAGTGAAAGAGGAGAGTCAAAAAGTTGACTTAAAGCTCAACATTCAGAAAATGAAGATCACAGCATCTGGTCCCCTCACTTCATGGGAAATACATGGGGAAACAGTGGGAACAGTGTCAGACTTTATTTTTCCAGGTTCCAAAATCACTGCAGATAGTGACTGCAGCCATGAAATCAAAAGACGCTTACTCCTTGGAAGAAAAGTTATGACCAACCTAGATAACATATTCAAAAGCAGAGACATTACTTTGCCGACTAAGGTCTGTCTAGTCAAGGCTATGGTTTTTCCAGTAGTCACGTATGGATGTGAGAGTTGGACTGTGAAGAAGGCTGAGCGCCGAAGAATTGATGCTTTTGAACTGTGGTGTTGGAGAAGACTCTTGAGAGTCCCTTGGACTGCAAGGAGATCCAACCAGTCCATTTTGAAGGAGATCGGCCCTGAGATTTCTTTGGAAGGAATGATGCTAAAGCTGAAACTCCAGTACTTTGGCCACCTCATGCGAAGAGTTGACTCACTGGAAAAGACTCTGATGCTGCGAGGGATTGGGGACAGGAGGAAAGGGGACGACGAGGATGTGATGGCTGATGGCATCACTGACTCGATGGACATGAGTCTGAGTGAACTCCGGGAGTTGGTGATGGACAGGGAGGCCTGGCGTGCTGCAATTCATGGGTTTGCAAAGAGTCGGACATGACTGAGTGACTGAACTGAACTGAACTGAACTGATAGCTCACACATCTCATATTACATAAAATATCCACTTACAATCCATGGTATTCCATGCTTCTTATACTCACAAAGTTGTGTAATCATCACCACTATCTAATTACAGAGTATTTTTAACCCCAGAAAAGAAACCCCACACCAATTAGCAGTCACTACCATTCCCCCTCCCTTGAAAAATTCACCTACTTTTGTGTCTCTCTGAATTTGCCCTTAAAACATTTTACATAAATGGAATCATATCATCTGTGGCCTTTTTTATCTGGCTTCTTTCACTCAACATAATGTTTTCAAAGTTTATGCATGGTGTACCACGTATAAATACTTCATTCATTTTCATGCCTGAATAATATTCTATGTTATGGCTATACCACATTGTACTTATCCATTCATGACTTCATGGAAACTTGAGTTGTATCCACTTTTTGGCTACTTTAAATAAAACTATTAATACTTATGTACAAGTTTTTGTGTGAGTGTATGTTTTTATTTCTCTTGGATATTACCATGGAGTGGAATTGCTGGGTTATAGGGTAAATCTTGGAGAAGGAAATGGCAACCCACTCCAGTATTCTTGCCTGGAGAGTCCCAGAGACAGAGGAGCCTAGTGGGCTGCCCTCTATGGGGTCGCACAGAGTCGGACACAACTGAAGCAACTTAGCACCAGCAGCAGCAGCAGCAGGGTAAATCTATTTTCAATCATTTAAGACACTGCCAAACTGTTTGTCAAAGTGATTACATCATTTTGGATTCCTGCCAGCAACACATGAGGGTTCTAAATTCTCCATATCTTTTCCCACATCTTAGTGGGTATAAAATGGTACCTCATTGTGACATAGGATGTCTTTCCATTTATTGACATTTTCTTTAACTTCTTTCAGTAATGCTTTATAGTTTTCAGTGTCCCAGGGGCATGACTTCTTCTCTCAGCCAGGTAATTGACAACTCTGCCTTAGCCTTCACTTCCAGAGCCTCGAGGTCTGCCAGAGTGAGAGTGTAGGGACTCCTTGGGCCGTTACTATTGGTGTGTAGACCCCTCAGCATGCACACAGCCTGTATCTGTGTGTGGCCTTACGGACTCTCAAGAATACATCAAAGTTTTTCAAAACCCTGATGCAATATCATTCCTCAACTTTTTCTTTTCAGCATTTGGCTAGTTGTTTTTTTTTTTTTTTTCCCCTAATTATTATCCCCACTTCCGGGATCCTCAAAGCAAAACTAAAAATACTTTTGACAAATGCCCTTGGAAAATAACTTATTACTAAATGAGCTTTGAGTCAGAACAAATAAAGGTAGCCTTAAGTGGGGTGCTCCAGGGAACTGCCAGACAAGTCAAATAACAATTTTCTAGAAATAAGGCTTTGAAAGAACTCCAGCTCCCTTCTGTGCCCTTTGGTGATTTCCTGGGTAACAGGTTTTCAGTGTGATTGTGGNAATAACTTATTACTAAATGAGCTTTGAGTCAGAACAAATAAAGGTAGCCTTAAGTGGGGTGCTCCAGGGAACTGCCAGACAAGTCAAATAACAATTTTCTAGAAATAAGGCTTTGAAAGAACTCCAGCTCCCTTCTGTGCCCTTTGGTGATTTCCTGGGTAACAGGTTTTCAGTGTGATTGTGGACTGCTGGCTTTAAACTCACCACAAAGTTCAAGTGAGGGGAACGGGAATAAGGCAAATTCAGTGCCACAGTGATCACTATTCTTGCTGAGATTCAGCCAGTTTTCTTGAATAAATGCTCCTCAGATTGCTACAAGCTTTTGTTTAATTTCCAGAGCTCTGAAAATTTGATCCTAGCAATTTTTTCCGAGTTTTCTCATGGAAAAATGAAACAAGAGAATTTCTGGAGCTATTTATTCTATCAGTTTTGCTCAAGTCAATCCAAAAATCCTCCTTTTCTAAAATCCCAATTCTTCAATTTGATTCAATCTATCCCCAAATTATATTCTAATCACTTACTTTCTTCTCATCCTCCTCCAATTACCAGAATTCTCCACTCCAATCAAACTGATTTCCTTTCTGTTGCCTAAATATGTCGTATTCATTCCTGCCTGAGGCCTTTTTTATGTTCTCCTCACTCGCACTGTGCCCTTCCCCACTCTGTGACCGTCAAACTACTGGGCGCCCACGGAGTCCCGCTCACGTCCACCCTGTTTCCCTGAGCACTCCAACCCACTCAGGGCTTCTCCTCTCCTCTGACAGAACCTAAGTCTCTTACATTCACTGTATCAGCTGACTTTACCTTCTGATACGTGACTCTTTCTTCATGAATCATACCTTACCTAATAAACAAGACTTTAAGCCACTTGGAAACGAGTCCACCTTACAAGTCCACACTTAAATTGTGATTACTCCTGAACTAAACCAGACAGTAGACCAGATTCCTTTGAAACTGGTTCACAGCCACTTTCAAACCTTCATTCTTCTATCTGTATTTTCTTAAACACAATGTTCCTTCTGGGCACAAATTAAATGAACTGGCATTCCTTCTCTGTAACAGGAGGAAGAGAGACTTTTAAGAATTGCACCAACTGGCTTTTTTCTATGAAGAGCTTCAGAAAACACTAGACAGTAGCTCGAAAAATATATGAATAAGAGTGAATCTCCTGCAAATTTTTCAAGCAGACAAATATGGAAAATGAACAAGGATTCTCTTAAGGCTGATTTTTACCAACTTAGCATATGGTTTATTTAATCTGTTTGATACATTTTCCTTCTTAGTTTCATTATACACGTCCAAGGATTTACTAATGACACAGCAAATTCAAATCAATTTGCTTACTTATCCATTTGAGTAGTAAGGTGTGTGTGTGTATCTAACGCTCTGTGGAACACCTAGGTAGATGGTAGTTAAAAGATAATAGATAATCATTATCAATATCATCAATAGCAGCAGAGAAAAGAAATTCTCACCACTGAGATTCCCTGAGCTTGTCATAATTCAAATTCCAAGATATTCAACATGGAAAAGGAAACAGTTATTATAAGGCAATAGTAGAGTAAAATATGGTATATTAACAGCAGAACAGAATCATGCATATATTACACGGCTGCTGCTGCTGCTAAGTCGCTTCAGTCGTGCCTGACTGTGCAACTCCATAGACGGCAGCCCACCAGGCTCCCCCATCCCTGGGATTCTCCAGGCAAGAACACTGGAGTGGGTTGCCATTGCCTTCTCCAACACATGAAAGGGAAAAGTGAAAGTGAAGTCGCTCAGTCGTGTCCGACCCTCAGCGACCCCATGGACTGCAGCCTTCCAGGCTCCTCTGTCCTTGGGATTTGCCAGGCAAGAGTACTGGAGTGGGGTGCCATTGCCTTCTCCGTATTACATGACTATAAACAATTATATTTCGATATGCTGAATGTTTGTCACCTCAAAATTCCTCTTTTGAAAATCTGACCCTCAGTGTGAGAGTATCTAGAGGTGACTAGGTCATGAGGGGATAATCATCATGAATAGCACTGGTACCCTTATAAAAGACACCCCAGAAAGATCGCTTGCTCCTTCTGCCATGTAAGGACACAGTAAAAAGATGGGTGTCTATCAACCTGGAAATGGGTTCTACCAAGTATCTAATCTGCTGGCCCCTTGATCTTGGACTTCCAAGCCTTCAGAACTGTGAAAAATAAGTTTCTGTGTTTATAAGCCAGTCTCTGGTATTTTGCTATATAGCACTCCAAATGGACTAAGACATCTATGTATCATTGTTCAAATAGTAATTAAATCTTGGTCATCAGTCCATCCCCTAAAACAGGCTCTCATGGTGAGTAAAAGAGAAATAAAAAACAATGGACACTTAAGGCCACATACTAACAGTCTCATGAAATAAAACAGTGCTTTTTAATAAACTTATTCAAGTTACTCTTCCTAAGAGGTAGCAAGATCACTTTTCTCAAGTTCCTCTTGATTAGATTTTAAGTACATCCACCTGCTTTGAAAAACTCAAGTGGCTGAGATGAAATAGGGCATCAGTGATCTTCAACCATCGTTCAAGGCTTTGTTTTCTTAGTTTGAAAGATGGTTCAGGTAAAACTTACTTTTACCCCGGGGTGTCAAATATTTCATGAGAGTATATTTTCCTATGTTGAAGCACCAAGACTTCTTTTTCCATTTCGCCTTCTAATAGCTTCTGTCAGCCTGGCGTGGCTCCCTCTCTGACTTCATGTGCAGCCATTCGCACTGACTCTGACACCAGTGACATCAGTCTTCACGCTCCTGCCTCGGGGTCTGTGCACTTCGTGTTCCCTTGTTACCGTGAAGGCTCCTCCCTCAGGTTCCTGCAAAGTGTGCTCACCCCTAGCCTAGGTCTCTGCTCCAGTGTTACTCTATCAGGAAGGCCTTCCTTGACAACCTATTTAAACTAGCAACCACCCCAACCTCAGCACTTTGCACCCCACTTCCCTGACTTACTCTTTTCCTTAGCAGTCACTACTAACTGAAACAATATATCTTATTTGTTTATTGCAAGCTTCCCCAAACTAGAATGTAAGCTATACAAGATCAGGGATTTGCACCTCTTTCATTCACTGCTTTATCCCCAACATCTTACATAGAGTAGATGCCTACAAGATACTGCAATGAGGGACTTCCCTGCTGGTCCAGGAGTTAAGAATCCACCTACAAATGAAGGGGACACAGGTTTGATCCTTGGTCTAGGAAGATCCCACATGCCTCAGAGCAACTAAGCGCTCAGGCCACATCACTGAGCCTGTGTTCCTCAACAGGATAAACTCAGATGCCTTCGGGGATTAGGCAGGTAAAGCAAATGTGAGAAAAAGCAACAGGGATGAAAGCATGACAGACACTTTCAGAAACATGATGGGCAGAGCTGACATGTAAGGACACAGCAACCACACTGTCTGCACAATCTGTAAAGCTATTCAATGCCAAAACAGCAAGGTGGCGCTATGGTGGGCCACAAAGCTATCTGAAAAGATGTGCGTCCAAGGGCAAAAGGGCCAGTTTCTTTATAAGGCCACCCCACGGACAAAAGCATGGCTTTGGATGCATTTTGACCAGAGCCAGAAACAATCACCTTGAAAATGCTCTGAGTTTTGAAAGGCTGCTCCATCTGTGAAATTAAAATTAAAACAGAACCAAAAAAGCTTCCACTGGCCTGATACTGAGAAAAAGAAGCTCAATTTAGATGTCTCAACTCTCCCTCAAAAGTGAAAGTAAAACAAACATTTTCATTCAAAAATATGAGAGTTTCCTACTCATAGATCTTTCCTGAGAGAAATATAAAAGGGTGTACATGAGTAAGAAGAAAACTGATTCTAAACATATGGAGGAAGATGTGAGAAGCACTGATGAACAAATAAATCGGTTTTTAAAAAGTTAGAAACTAAGCATGAATGGATGGTAAAAGTCAAGAATATTAACTAATTCTAGGAGTTTTTCTTAAAGTGAAAACTAAGCTAGATATAAATATGAAAGAATACAGGGAAGATATTGAAATTAAAGAATTCCAAGATCTTACAACTTTGGAGAAGAATATAGAGATACTGGTTCTTAGCTTTAATCAAAGTATGGATGTGGCAATTGTTTCATCAAAAGAATAGAAATAGCATATCTAAGTCTCAAAGAGCAAACAAGTTAGACTAATATAAGGGAGAAAGTGATTTTAAAATAGAGGCAATGTAAATAGAGAACACAAAATTACTATACAGTGGAATAAATCCAAATGTTTTAGTAACAACTACAAAAATAAATAAACTCAGCAGCTCAAAGAAAGAGATGCTGAGATTAGATTTTTAATTCTTGTATTTTCCATTGAAGTGGTTACCTTGAGGTGGGAGGGAGGAGGTTACTGACATGAATGGAAATTTTTTGGAATGATGGAAATTTTCTATCTTCATCTGAGTTGGAGCAATAGAGGTATATACATAATAATTCAGGGAGCTTTACTTTTAAAATTTGTATATTTTCCTATAAGTAAGTTTTTAAACAATGTGACTGTTAAATACATATTTAAACAAAGTTAAATACTAAACATGCTTTATATTATTTATTAATTTCAACTTAGCTGATTTTTAAAGTATTTTCAAGATAATACAATTTTCTGAATCTCCCTTGAACATTTTTTTTAACCTCCCAGCCATTAGAATTTGAAGGTATACATGCAAAAATGCTTGTACTACTTTGAAATGGCACAAAAAGGGAAGTAGAACTTACAAAGTATCAGGAGAGAGCTTGTTTTTAGTGGGAGAATCAAGTCAGGCTCCCGGCAGGAGGTGGTCTTAGAATCAAGTCATGAAGGTTGGTTAAGATATAGAATAGCCAAATGGGGCAGGTACAGTGAAAACATGCCAAGTGGAGGAATCCAATTGGGCACCCATGAAGGAGGAAATGTTAAGGAACGATTAGAACCAAGGGTTTTTAGTGTTGGTTTTCCTCCACATTCTCTCCAGCATTTATTGTTTGTGGACTTTTTAATAATGGCCATTCTGACTGGTGAGAGGTGATACTTTGTTGTAGTTTTGATTTGCATTTCTCTAATAATTATGAGTGCCGCAAGTATTGATTTTGTAGTTACAAATTAATTAAGTGAATTTGCAAATATGGAATCTACAAATCATGAGGATAGTTTGTGACCTACTTGATAACAAGCTGTATGTCCTACTGTTTGCCTATTTCTAGTGCTTAGCATATGGTGAGTAATAGATAATTGTGGAATAAATAAAGAAGGAAAGCTTAAAAAAACCAATACATACAGCCTGTTATCAATACCCAAGATATGGAAGCAACATAAACGTCCATCAACAAAGAAATGGATAAAGATGTGGTACAAACATACAAATGGATAATACTCAGCCATTAAAAAAAAAAGAATGAAATGATGCCATTTCCAGCAACAGGGACGGACCTACTGATTATCATACTAAATGAAGTAAATCAGACAAAGACAAATACCCATGTGATATCACTAATATATGGGATCGGAAATACGAAATAGACTTATTTACCAAACAGAAACAGACTCGCAGACATAGAGAATGGACTTTTAGTTACAAAGGGAGAAGGGGAGGCATGGATTAGGAATTAGAGATTATCACATGCAAACTATTACATATAAAATAGATAAACCACAAGATCCTACTATACATCACAGGGAACCAGATTCAATATCCTGAAATGAACTATATTGGAAAAGAATAGGAAAAAGTGTACGTATTTATGTGTATAGCTGAATCACTTTGCTCTACACCAGAAACACAACATTGTAAGTCAACTATACTTCAATAAAAAGAAAATACTTGTGGCAGTTTCACAGTCATCTGTGGACAGGGGTATGAATGGGATGCAATTTGAGTCACTCAAATCCATTTCTGCCGGAGGCCAAACAAGCCAATGCTCTGCCTTCCTGTTTCAGCTTTCACACTGTAACAAACATCCGTTTTGGACTCTATTTAGTGCTACAGTTCTCATATCTTTACACTTTTCATGGGTGATTTCACTATTTTTAAGCTTTTTATTGAAATATGTTTGATATACTGTATAAATTTAAGGTGTGCATGCTGATTTGACACATTGACACATAGTGATATGAATGCCATTGTGGTAATTAGCAGGGACAGAGGGGTTTGAGAGTGGGCAAGCAGTGGTGTTCCCAGGAAGGGGCACTGTAAGAATGAAAGAACAGAGAACAAGACATGTTAGGGGAACAGCCAGGATGGAGAAGAGGAACACGAATCACATGGGGAACCCCAAAGGTTTCGGAGTAGGACAGAAATAAGGAGTCTGCAGCAGAGTACAGGGGCTGGGGATGCGGTATGGAGGCTGCTACAGCAGTTGCCTGCAAGTGATCTTGAACTTGAGCTGGTGAGCCTTGGCGGCAGGCGGCAGAGCCATCAGACAAAGCCAACGTCCTCTGTTCAATCCATTCAACAATGCAGAAGTGGAGAAAAGAAGACAGGTACCCAGTCCTTGTAAACACACTCTGAAGTGCGTATCTGAACATGTATGCAGGAGACATTCTCTGAGGCCAGAGATAAAGCCAGAGAGGCAGCCCACAAAATAAGCCAGCTCCGCAAATACCAGACCCCAATCTTGGGGGTCAGAGCTCTCTGTTTAGGAACTTCACATTTTAGAAGAAGAAGGTAAAACCTGGGCCCTACCCCAGACAGAGAACTGAACTGGAGACCCCTTATGAAGCTGGATTCTTAAAGGGCCACACCCACTAGACAAGAGCTAACAGAAAAAAATCGTGCTGCAGAAAAACGCAGTTAGGCATCTGTGCCCACAGGCCAACCCTTATTCTCACTGTGTGGGCAGAAGTGTCCAAAAGTGAGAACTTAGAGTAAACCCAAAGTGACAGTGCTCCTAGGGCCCTGGCAGAAGCACCTATCAAATCAGCCTCAAGGAATTCTCTCAAAGTTCCAGTTAACATGGACTCACAATTAAGTTTACAAAGTTCACAAGGGAAAAAGGCACCTTGGACAAGAGTCAACAGAAATAACTATCAATACAAGCAGGCCCCAGAAGACTTCAGATATTAGAATTCTCAAATATAAAATATATTGAATGATTAATATACTTAATATTTAATACATTCAAAGAAATGAATTAAAACCCATGATACTGCACTCTGGGTTAAGATGGTTAATTAAATTGTCATCTAATTTTGTCCTTCTAAAACCCAGATTAACTTGCAGAATTATACAGCTAAGCAACAAGCAGCACCGCCTACTTCTGGAATAGGAGGCTAAGAGCTGGGAGGGAGGAGAGAGAAGCCAGCAAGAGAAGGAGAGGGTGAACCCTGTTTGAGAATCAGTTAGGTCCTAGAGCTCCACCTCCTGCCCAATGCCAATGGTCAACAGTGTTTCTCCAGCTCTGACAAAGCTCCCCAGGTTTATTCTGTGTGAAACCGAGAGCCTTTGAACTGGGGTATGCAAAGTACATTTGAAGGCCTGTATCCTGTACCAAATGGATAACTACCACATGCTTGTAACAGTGAGACCTTCAGCCTCCTCCCAGCACCACCCACAGGAGCATCAGCCGCCAAACCCTTAGCTAAGATAGGAGCTTTGTAGGCATTTCTTTGGGAAGCTGACCTAACCTGAGGAAAAACCTAAAGAAAATGGCATCAGGGGTTCCACAGAAAATAATTCACCCATATCACTCTGGAGTGAAGCTCAAAGTCAAGTTTCTCAGTTCCCACAAGATCAGAGCCAGTGTATTTTTCAGTCCCTCACTATACAATGAGCAAGCAACCAAAGATTACCAGAGATCAAAGGAAGACTTTAAAGTGGGAGAAAAATAGAAAAATAAATGAACAAAAATAACTTAGAAGAAATGTAGACTTTGCAGGGGAAAATAAACCTAAAATTTTAAATATATTATTGATATCCTCAGAGAGAAAAGAATCTGTTGTATCCATGAAAGGAAGGGACACTCTAACAAGAAATTAAAAGAGCTCTCAAAAGAATTTCAGGTACTGGGGGAATAATAGTTAATGAGTAGGTTCATTTATATTGTATACTTTTCCCTTGAATTATTTTTTATTCTCACAGATTTTGTAAAGCTCAGGATAAAGACTCCTCTCCATTCCATCAATGTGAAGTCTGTGGGAGATCAGAAAGGTGAGAGAATGACCATAGGACAGTTCCCAGGATGCTGCACTGAACACCTACTGATGAGCACCAAGCCCTGGCAGGGATGACCACAAGGTCCACTCTCTATCCCTTGAGAAATACTGACACTGTAATCACAGGATGGACTTTCGTAATGGTGTCCTTTATATTATTAACCAAACAGCAAAAATCACAGTCTCAAAAGATAAAAACCTCAAGGCTGATTCTCCGACTCAAAACATGTTGTCTCAAATGAATAGTAACCTCTGAAGAATACTGCAGCTTGCCTTATACGGAAAAACCGAAACAAAACTATTTGGCCAACTCAATACTATATATGTATGAAAGCCATGTACTTGGAAACTGTGACAGTATCATTGCCATCACCACACACTGCCAACTGTGTACCCACAATCAAGACCGAGATGTACAAATGGTCTTCCTTGACCCAGTAATGAATCAGGGAAAGGACAGAAAAGGGAAAGGGAAGGGCTCGCAGAAGATTTTAGAAAAGTTTTGCAGTTCTCATTCATTTTCTCAGTCAGAAGAAACTACTTTTGAGTCCCTGACCAAAATAACCCTGAACAGTAGACTGAGAAGAATTTATTATTGTTCTGAGTTTACGGATGGGAAAGCTGAGATTCAAAGACTTGATGACTTTCCCAAAAATCACACAACTAATATGCTAGAAAGCTAAAATCCACCACCAATTCTGATTACAGACAGTGCATTCCAACTATAACCTGCTACTACTTTCATAAGCTAAAAAAAAAGAATTTGAAAGACCTAGCTACAGTTAAGAGTTCCTGGCAAGACTATTCAAGGTTCTTTCCAACAATGCTATTAGCTTCATTGAGTTATAAGTCCTTAGGCAAATCAGCGGAACTCTGTGTAATCAGTTTCTCCATTCAGCAATTATGATTAAAATGTTAGTTCAGCTAATATATACTTCTTTAAACATGATGACATGATGCAAATAGAAGGATATATTGCACAGTGTTTGTCAATTAAATTCATTAATTAGATGTTTATAATCCTATTTTAGTGTGGCAGGGACAATTTTGGAAGTGGGATTTTGTTCCATTTGGATTTTGCTCTGTGGGGACACAAAAGGCTTTTAAATTTTTATCTTCTGTCACAGAGATTTTTCATCTTACCAGAGAGGTTCTGCTCACCCTGCCTCAGGGGCAGGACTATTATGAAAAGGGATTCTTAGCATCGTGGTAAGGGATTTACATTGCACCTGGAGGGAGAAGGGGATATTTTGGTGGGAAAACAACTTCAACAAACGTGTCTCCTCACTGTGTCCATGCTGGAATTGCTTACACAATTCCTTCTAGTTCACCATTAGAAAATCACAACCCTGTTCTTACATGCAGCTCCACCAAAATCCATTCAAACACCATAGAAAATATGAAATTGTTACCCCCTGAGGAGGCTACACAGTGCAATGCCAACAACAGGAAACAGATTCATCTTGAGCCTTCCTTCAGGTCATCAGTTTGAAAGGCAGTCATCCTGAATATCAGTCACTACCACCAGCACTGTGATCACTCTGAGTAATTTTCAAAATCAATGCTTGCTCCTCCATAATGGCACGAAATGGTGCTTCCCTCTGGGTGCAGTGCACTGTCATTATCCGTTTTACCTCTAGGTCAACACTGGCAAGGGCTTCCCTGATGGTTCAGGGAGTAAAGAATCTGCCTGCAATGCAGGAGATCCAGGTTTGATCCCTGGGGTTAGAAGATCCCCTGGAGAAGGAAATGGCAACCCACTCTCGTATTCTAGCCTGGAGAATTCCATGGACAGAGAAGCCTGGTGGGCTATAGTCCATAGGGTAGCAAAGATTCAGACACAATCGAGCAGCTAATATACACACAGCCCTGGCAGTGTCCTCATCCCCTTTTTCTGGTAACAGTCCTGACCAATCATAATCTAATCTCCGTTTCATCCCTCCCAGTCAACGACTGGCCCAGGATATGGATGTGTGATTTCAGAGTGATCCTGACTGATATAGACCATCTCCAGATGACAATCTCTATCCAATACATTGTTAAATGGGACGATTGCCATCTGGAGCTCTAGTGGTCAGGAACGATGGCCACTTGGGGGAATACTGTACAGACAAGGAAAATAAGCCAACACATGTCTGCTCTGGCTGCAACACAAAATGCCACAGACTGGGTGGCTCAAATAACAGACATTTATTTCTCAAAGTTCTGGAGGCTGGGGAGTCAAAGGTCAAAATAGAGGCTTTTTTTTTTTTTCCTTGTCTTGTACATAGCTGTTATTTTGCCGTGTGTTCAGATGACCTCTTCTTTGTGTATGAGCAGAGATAAAGAACAAGAGAGGGAGAGAGAGAGAGACAAAGCCTTAATGTGTTTTCTTACAAGGACACTACCCCTATCACCTCAAGGTGTAGGTGTCACTCAGTTGTGTCTGACTCTTTGTGACAGAATTCTCCAGGCAAGAATGCTGGAGAGGGTTGTCATTCCCTTCTCTAGGGGATCTTTCCAAGCCAGGGGTGGATCACTCANAGAGTGCTCTTTCATTCACCTTACTATTTCCCTCTTTTTGCTTTCCACCCTTCCCAAGCCAGAGATCCAACCCCTCCTCAACTGCCAATGACTAAATGTATTTGTGCTCAAGGGCTTCCCAGGTGGTGCTAGTGGTAAAGAACCCACCTGCTAACATAGGAGACATAAGAGACTCAGGGTTCAATCCCTGGGGTGGGAAGATCCCCCAGAGGAGGGCATGGCAAGGCAACCCACTTCAGTATTCTTGCTGGAAAATCCCAAGGACAGAGGAGCCTGGTGGGCAATAATCCATGGAGTTGCAAAGAATCGGATACAACCGAAGTGACTCAGCATACACGCAAGCACACTGTGCTCACAAATGGCAACAATGGAGCCATTTCAGTCGCCACTCAGGCTGCAGGTCTGGAGTGATATTCGGTGACAAGGAGTCTACAGAAGTACATCAAGGGCCGCATTTAAAACTAGTCGGAAGCCAGCCTAGTTTTCTGAAACAAGCTGAAGCAGTAGTCAGGAAATATGGTAATACAACTCCAACAACTTCTGTGCACACTTTTATTGACTCAGGAAGTGAAGGGTTCAAGCCTTACCTGCTCAGAGTTGCCCTGCTAGCCAGCTCTCCAGTATTTAGCAAGTCCATGCTAGTCTCTGAACTGACATCCCCAGGATAAGCATTCTCTGGGAGAACAGAGGAGGTGAATGGCTGCCCAACATCTCAAGCCTGAGCCTCTGTCTTCTTCAAGTTGGGCAGTGGCCCGGCCATCAGGAGTCTCAGAAGTTGACTTTAGCCCAGATTTGAATTAAGTACCAATATGTTCAGTTCAGTTCAGTTCTGTCACTCAGTCGTGTCGGACTCTTTGTAATTCCACGAATCGCAGCACGCCAGGCCTCCCTGTCCATCACCAACTCCCGGAGTTCACTCAGACTCACGCCCATCGAGTCAGTGATGCCATCCAGCCATCTCATCCTCGGTCATCCCCTTTTCCTCCTGCCCCCAATTCCTCCCAGCATCAGAGTCTTTTCCAATGAGTCAACTCTTTGCTTCAGGTGGCCAAAGTACTGGAGCTTCAGCTTCAGCATCATTCCTTCCAAAGAAATCCCAGGGCCAATCTCCTTCAGAATGGACTGGTTGGATCTCCTTGCAGTCCAAGGGACTCTCAACAGTCTTCTCCAACACCACAGTTCAAAAGCATAGATTCTTCAGCACTCAGCCTTCTTCACAATCCAACTCTTACATCAATACATGACTACTGGAAAAACCATAGGCTTGACTAGACGGACCTTAGTCGGCAAAGTAATGTCTCTGTTTTTGAATATGCTATCTAGGTTGGTCATAACTTTTCTTCTAAGAAGTAAGCGTCTTTTAATTTCACCATCTGCAGTGATTTTGGAGCTCAAAAAATCATATTTCACTACATCTCCCACATTCAGTGACATGCCCAGTGACATCCTTGAAAACAGAGATATGGTGACATTTGTCCTATTGTCCTCCACAGGCACAGCTGCCACCTCCTGCAGAGGGAACGTGGACTCAGTCACCACAGTCTCCACCTCCCCTTGTTATCTCACACTGGACCACACTTTCCCACTGCCTGTCAGCCTCCAGCAAGCACTGGAGTTTGTGGTCCCTNGGTGGCATTTGTCCTATTGTCCTCCACAGGCACAGCTGCCACCTCCTGCAGAGGGAACGTGGACTCAGTCACCACAGTCTCCACCTCCCCTTGCTATCTCACACTGGACCACACTTTCCCACTGCCTGTCAGCCTCCAGCAAGCACTGGAGTTTGTGGTCCCTGACTTACCAATAACTCTGCAGCAAAATCTTTGAGATCCAAGATCAAAATACAGGTTTCCAAAAGTGGGGGAAACGAAAACAGTTGCAGGGCTTTTCTGCTAAAAACCTGTGAAGTTATTGAGAATCCTTCCCACAATACTCGGACCTAGATTAGTGGGTACTAAAAAAAAAAAAAAAAAAAAAATGGCACATATGTAGCCTACCCACTCAAGGATCTTCCCCTTTGGCTAAGATGGTAAAGAATCCACCTGCAATGTGGGAGACCTGGGTTCGATCCCTGGGTTGGGAAGATCTCCTGAAGAAGGGAACAGCTATCTACTCAAGTATTCTGGCCTGGAGAATTCCATGACTGTATAGTCGATGGGGTCACAAAGAGTCGGACCTGACTGAGGAACTTTCACTTTCACCCCCTGAAGTGCCCACCATATAATAGAAATAGATGCTGATAATGTCCCCTTCTTCCTAGGACACAGGCCTTGGGCTCCAACATTCTAGGAGCTTTCTCAGCTTTGCTTCTTCACCCAGCAGGGAGAGTGATGTGTATCTAATTTCATTCCATGTTTTAGTCTCATTTGTTCCCATTTCTTGTCCCTGAAATCCTTCCCGTCCCTTACTATGCTTATTTTCCTTTTTCCTCCACTGCTTTCTGCACAGGACACTCTGTCCCCATCTGCTACTGTGCAAACCAGGAATTACTAACTCAAAGGCCTTCAGGGTCCCAGTAGGCCATATAAATGTGTGAAATCACCAAGCATAAGACAACAATAAAACAACTGAAGCAGTTATTTAGATGGTGAACTGCCAACTGAAGCAGTCCACAGCCTAAAGTCATTCACAGGCAACTAAAAAAGAAAGAAAGATGGTAATGATAACCCTGTATGCGAGACAGCAAAAGAGACACAGATGTATAGAACAGTCTTTTGGACTCTGTGGGAGAGGATGAGGGTGGGATGATTTGGGAGAATGGCATTAAAACATGTATAATATCATATGTGAAACGAATCGCCAGTCCAGGTTCGATGCATGATTCAGGATGCTCGGGGCTGGTGCACTGGGATGACTCAGAGGGATGGTATGAGGAGGGAGGTGGGAAGGGGGTTCAGGATGGGGAACACATGTACACCT
Organism: Neotragus moschatus; assembly: GCA_006410615.1. Classification (NCBI taxonomy): domain Eukaryota; kingdom Metazoa; phylum Chordata; class Mammalia; order Artiodactyla; family Bovidae; genus Neotragus; species Neotragus moschatus. The sequence goes on along the minus strand of SJYA01001220.1, from coordinate 812,260 downwards.
GTGGCAGATTCATGTTGATGTATGGCAAAACCAATACAATATTGTAAAGTAAGTAGCCTCCAATTAAAATAAATAAATTTATATCAAAAAAATTAGAAAGAAAGAAAGAAATGCTACTATGAATGAACCAACCATTCTACTGCTGGATTAGAATAGCTGGCCAACAGTTTGCAAAGAGTATTTTAAACATTCAAACATAAAATCTGGGCTCCAATTCCCAGTCTAAACAAGTTGATTTCCAAGCTTTTTGATGTGTACACCTTGGTCAGCAAATTATATGTAGCATGAATGTTCACATATTCATTCAATGTTCACATATTCCTTTGTAAGTTATATCCGTTTATCCCTGCATCGAGTTTTGAACTTTCAAAACAAATACGAGGGAACCAAATTGCACAGACACTGAAGCACCATTCATATTTCCCTTTAGACCTGGAAGAATTCCCAGCAGCTGGAGAGAGCTCCCTTGCCTAGTGTCACATCTGTTTCCAGGGCCGCCTGCATATAGGACTGGTCACTAAGGAAAGTGGCACCCTCTCAGCAACTCAGGAGGTCTCTAAAAAGCTTCCCCAACTCACAGCTCCCTGCAGGTGAGCTGAGGTGTCTGCTGGGACTGGACCATAGCCCAGCTTTTTCCTCTTGTCCTCCCCAGCCCTCCTTCTTTCACTCCCTCCACAGAAGTTCACCAACATCCACACTCTAAAACATCCCCTGTCTGTTAAACTATCTCAGAGTCTACTTTCTGGAACTAAGTGGCATGACTACAAGTTTTGATATTTTTTTCTTCCACCACAAAGGGCTGCCTTACTGTTTGGGTGAACAATGGTCTTAAGTCAGTGCAGCACAATAGAATGTTCTGGAAAGAGAAAAATGTCCACTAGGGCAGCCACCAGCTACACATGGCTATGGAGATTGTGATTAGTACAACTGAGGAGGTTAGTATCTTAAATTATTTAACTATAATTCATTTAAATTTAGGTAGGCCCATTTTCTGGAGAAGGCAATGGCAACCCACTCCAGTGCTCTTGCCTGGAGAATCCCATGGGCGGAAGAGCCTGATAGGCTGCTGTCCATGGGGTCGCTAAGAGTCAGACACGACTGAGCGACTTCACTTTCACTTTTCACTTTCAGGCGGGCGTTGGAGAAGGAAATGGCAACCCACTCCGGTGTTCTTGCCTGGAGAATCCCAGGGATGAGGGAGCCTGGTGGGCTGCCATCTATGGGGTCGCACAGAGTCGGACACGACTGAAGCAACTTAGCAGCAGCAGCAGCCCCATTTGCTGAGGAGCAATCAGTGCAGGTATAAGCTATTTGTATCCCACATGGGCAGACTGAAAGGGTCCAGAGTTATTATTTTCTCAATATGAAAAGAGGACCAAATGTGCTGCATTGAATAAAATATATATGTAGGTAGCCATTTAATTTAATCACCATAAGTTAAAAAAAAAAAAAAATCACTTCCTCCTCTTATCAGATGAAATATTCAGTAACATCCCCAGACCACTCCTTTGAGCTGCACACATCAGCTGTCATAATGAGTTAGCCAGGCAGATGCTCAAGGGGCAGAGACAAGGCCCGCCATCTGCTTCCATTTGATCGTTCAGCTCTGATGTAAGTGAACATTCCCCTATCAAACAGTCCATTTTCTTCCCATGAACATGAAGTCTCCATTTAAGATTTCTGACCAAGAACCAGCAGCTCCCACCTCGGATAAATGCTGCCGCCAACCCCCAACAAAGCTACTAAGAATTTGCTCATCAGCAACCGTGCAATAATCGGGTAGATTGCTGGGAATATATTTGGAAGCAAGGGGAGGACACCTTCACCCCCAACCCCTCTGGACTCCAAATGTAACTGCTAAATGACTGTGCTGGGCCCAGAATGTGACTCAATGGCTTATCATTTTGAAGTTACTTAAGAAATGGCCAATGCAAGAGGGACACATCGGCCCTCCTTCTGTCTCCCTGAAAGCAGGAAATAAATCTCTCATGTGAAATGTACACTCCCTGCATTTGGAACCAGAAGGACACCCTTATCATCCAAGATAGGGAATTCCTATGTAAACAAACCTGACACACTTATGTAAACAATAAAAGCTGCCTGCTTTGGTCACATCTTAGGTCCCATTTCTATGAGACTTCCCTGCATGTGATTGACACTATCATTGTTGTTTAGTCGCTAAGTCATGTCTGACTCTTTGTGGCCCCATTGACTGTAGCCCACTAGGCTCCTCTGTCCGTGGGATTTCCTGGACAAGAATACTGGAGTGAGTTGCCATCTCCTTCTCCAGGGGATCTTCCTGACCCAGGGATCAAATCCACGTCTCCTGCATTGGCAGGCAGATTCTTTATCACTGAGACATTTGGGAAGCCCTGCATATGATTAAACTTTTTCTGTTTCCAGTTCACCTGCCTTGTGTCAGTTTGTTCTTGTTTCTTTTTAATTAGTCCTGCCACAAGAAGTCAAGAGGGGTGGGGGAGAAATTCCACCTCCCTGACAACTATAAAGAAAGACATCCCTAAGTAAGATGTACGTGGAGAACACAGTTCCGTTTCCATGAGAGATCCTTCCTCATCACTCTACACAGCCCCTCCCTCCGGGGTAAAGTAATTTCCTGCGCAGTGGTCATCAGAAGCAAGGGGGAGATACACTCAGATCTGGGAGGCAGCAAACCTCACTGTGCTCTGGCAGCCGAGGGAGGGTATGAGGTGTTAATGCATTAACTACTCCTCTGGAGAAAGGTTAAAGATTGGGCTTGAATCACAAGTGAAAATGAGCTTGGTGGCCTGGTCGTCACCCCTTGTGGACATTTATCCACAGTCTATAGAAGCCTCCCCGGCTGGTGGTCTCAGCTCATTAAAGGAGCAAGACAAGAGAAAAAGCAGGGTTAGGTACCCAGAGGGCTTTCCAAGTGGAACATTGGCTCACTTTCTCTCCAAACAACAGTGAAGCCACGCCTGCAGAAGGGGGCCTTTTCTGGGCAACGAGCTGACCACAAACTCGGCACCTGCTTTTCTGCTAAAGGCCTTCACCCCAACGTGTCTGGATGACCCTCCGACTGTACTGTTCTCCCCTTCCTTGACCCTTAGACCAACTTGACCTCGATATCCAGAATTCTACTTTGCTAATGCTATCACCCAACTAACGCTTCTTGGATATGGCTATGAAAGGAGTGACACAGTCCCTGCCTTCATGGAGATGATCGTCTGTCAGGGAAGGTGGATGCTAAACCAAAAAGCACCAGAGAGGAGGAGAAAGAACGCACAGAGACAGGTAAGGGGGGACCTGAGTCCGGGGGCCCAAGGGAGCTTGCTTAAGGAAGAAGTTTCTAAGCAGATGATTCACTCAGTCCCACTCCCCTAACGAAGTTCAACCTGTCTCAGTGTGGACCAGTATCATGTGTGGACCTCCTTCATAACACTTTTCATGGTGCTCATCTCCCAGGGCTGTGACTACCTGGGCGCTTCTACATTGTAACTGTCATCACATGTGGCTATCACATGACTGTCTACAAACATCCCACTCTCCTTCTTTCCATTGCACATGTTAGAATTGGACTTTCCACTCTTCCTTAGGAAACATCTTCAGCGCCAGACAATAAAACGTGAGTAAAAATAGCATGTGTCACCCATGGACAGAAGCTTTAGAAGCCAGGATGCAATTGACCACGGTCACCACAGAGACCCTGCCACAGAGACCAGAGGTCACGTGACAAGATGAAGCCGCCTGGGGCTGGGAGCCTGTTGGTTTGCAACCTCAGGAGCTTCTCCAGGTGAATTCTGAGACTGGGCCCTGTACATGGAGAGCAAGGAGAGATGGAAGGAAAAGGTAGGCCATTCCAGAAGGTAAGTGACAGTTATCATAAGCAGAGGAGCTTTTGAGACTTGTCTCAGGTGGCAGCTAGACAAGTGAATCTCCATCTCCACCTGCCAGAATCTTAAAAGTTCATATAGAGTCCATAACAGGGTCCAGATGATCTCAACATTGTACTATCTCTCAAGACTATAGCTTTGAAATGGCTGCTAGCATGGGGAAGGTAGGTGAAATGTACATTCCAAGGAGAGGGGAGGGGTGAGGGTCAACTAGTGGCCATGTCCTGTGGATGTTCCAAAGCCTCCTGCTGACTTCATGTGGATGTCAAGTGCAGACACAAAATAAATGTGTTAAACTCCTGAGATTTGGAGGGTTCTTTGTTACTGCTCTATAATCTAGCCTAGCTGGCTATTACAATATGTTAGTTCCCACTGGGCTGTGAGCTCCTTAAAAACAAGAGTTGCTTATCTATTTTTGTGTCTCCAATGCCCAGCACATGGTACATGCTCAGTAAATGTTTACTAGAGAGTTTTTAATAATGAACCTAAGGAAAGCTTAATTTAGGTACTGTTTTTAAAAATGATGAGATAATCAGAAAATTGATCACTGCAGGCCACCAAGATAGGAAATGGTCATCGTGGTATCAATGGAAGCAACACCACTGGCTGGGACATAGATCATACATCATGTGCTGTGATCTACGATAACATTCATGTAAAGAGACCAGTTATTTGCTTAAAATGCTAACTTGCACTGAATACAAATAAGAGCAAAGTGAAAAAAGTTAATAACATCCTGAGTCACATCCATTATTTTTGTAATTGCATCTTTATTGAAATGACACTAGGGGGAATTAATTTCATATTCACAAACCAAGGAGAAAGGATCAGTAATTAGGGGGGAAGAACCCATTCCCCAAGGTTTTCTTGGAATATACTCAATTACTTCCTCTTGAAAAACTTTATCCATTTTTTTGAAAGCAGTTTTCAAGTTCCTGAGTCATCCTATTCATAATGCTTCATCTGCAATTATTTTTCTCACTGTATCTTTCATGGAATACATTTCCAATTTCCTGCTTAATTCCCTGTCTACAACTCATGGATATCTAAGCCTTGGCATTTGGTGTTGGTGCATATGTAAAGTAATAATGCACTACTGTATTCTTCCAAATAATTAAAGGACAAATATTTGTTCCTGATTACACCTTGCATTACCCATTAATTTGGAAATAGACCTTTGCTGAGAGGATAAAAGCAGAATTTGCCATAAATTTAGAAAAGCATGTCCTTTTCTAGACTATCTCTGTGAAAAGAAGTCATTAATGATGTTACCCTTTAGTACAGTTTCAATTTACATGTCATTGAGGAATATGAACCACTGTGAATTCTAATTAAAAGGTTATTATCCAAGCCAGTGTTCAAGGTAGGCTAATTGCTGTAATAAATAAACCCAAACATGTGAGGTTCAAAACAATAGAAATTTATTTCTTGCTCACTTAACAGCCTTGGATGGTGTTCAGACATTTTCAGAATGCAGTCAGCTCTCCTCTACGTGATCATTCCAGTGTCCCTCCTCCCAACTCACTGGCCTTTCTCCTGATCCACATTCAGCCACTGGGAGGCAAACAGCAACACTAGCATAGGTGGTGGGTAGGGGACAGCCCTGGAAATAATACACAACCTTTCCACTAATGTTACTGAACCTCAGTCTGATGCAAGAAAAGTTGTCTAGGAAAAAGATACAGTGGATTTAAGAAACATCTAGCATCTCTGCCACAACCAACTTCAGGTTGATGTGCAAACACCACTGAGACAAGAAAACAGATGAAAGGGACAGACATATGAATGAACTGGGCTTGGTTGTTCATTTCCTTGGTATATTCTAGCCACAGCACCAGTGACACAGAATGACAAAGAGTCTGACCAACTTTTATCATTTACCATTTCCCCTTCCACAACGTATCACTAGGAGGTGGGTAACACCATAAAATATGTATCAACTATTCAATGGTCAGTCCAGCAGTTCTCAAAGTGTGGCCTACAGATATTGAGAGGCCCCTGACACCCTTTTCAGGGGAACTAAAGGGGTCAAGAACATTTTTATAATCAAACTAAAATGTTATTTGCCTTGTTCATAATGTCGATATTTGCATAGATGGTACAAAAACAGCTGGTATTTCAGCATAAATCAAGGCATGTACTCACAGCCAGAAAAGAGGTGGGAGGGCAAGGCGAGTAGAGTAGGTTCATTTAAGAATTCTTGATGAAGTAATAAAAATTATTTGTATTAAATTCCAAATCTTGAGGACACATTTTTAATATTTTATGTGTCAAACTGGGAAGTATACATGAAGTACTTCTGCTACATGCCCAAGTGTGATGCCTATCTCAAAGGAAAGCACATGTGCAAGTGTTTGAAATGCACAAATAACTTTTCTTATAAAACAATTTTTGCTTGAAATGCACAAATACCTTTTCTTATGAAACAATTTTTACTTGAAAAATTTTTAAAAGCACTAGCCAATGACAAAATTTGAGCTGTCAAGTGAAAATTCAAATTTGGGGGAATTTGTATACACCAACATGAGCTTATTAACAACTTCCCAATACTTAAAGACTTCTGATAAAAATCAGTGATAACATTAATAAACAGGACTTTTTTCCTTTATGTTTGATGAACTATGTCAATTTCATAACTCAGTAAACCAAATGAACAATACATAATGTTCCAAAATCATGCATGCAGAAAAGTTTCAAAATTAAAGATAGACTAATGGATTTTAATGTAACCAAATAATAAAATGTCATTAGTACGATTTCAGTCATATACCACACAACTAGTGTAAAGAAACTACCATTTTTCAAGTTTCAATACAACTTCCAAAATTAATTTCCTGAAAATGCTTTAATATATTTCCCCCTTTGCAACTAAACATCTATGTGAGGCCTACTTTTCTTAATATATTTCAACAAAAACAACATATAGCAACAGATTGAGTGTAGAAACAGATATGAGAATCCAGCAGTTTTTCTATTAAGCCAGACATGAAAGATATTTGCAAACTTGTAAGATGATGCCATTTTTCTTGATTTATTCTTATTTTTAAAAATAACTTACACTGCATGAAGTATATGGTATATTAAAATGTAGTAAACATATTATTGCTTTTTAATGAACTAAAATTTCTTTTCAATTTCTGTTTTAATTTCTAATATGATTAAATTCACAAACAGTGAGGAAATCTTGACATAAATAGGTTATTAATTCAGCAAATATTAAGATACCTTTTTATCTGTGGAGATACAAAGATGAATATAACATGGTTTCTGCTATTAAATGACTTTCCCAAGCTTGTGTGTCAGCTTTTATTAACAGACAAGCAATCACACAGACATTATATAATGGCCTGGGATATATCACCTTAGAACTGAGAAAGTTCGACAAAGTTAAAGAACATTTAGCTTGAATCTAAAAATGTGCTTTGAAGGTAAGATTCAGTTTTTGTATTTCAGAGTTTTAGCTTCTCCAATCCATAAAGTGGGGCAACTATCTACTCCTCAGAATTGATATGAGGGTCAAATGTAGCATTTAAAGTGAGATACAAATGTCACACTTAGGAGGAAGTCCTAAGGTGGTGGAGGAATAGGACGGAGACCACTTTCTCCCCCACAAATTCATCAAAAAAATCATTTGAATGCTGAGCAAATTCCACAAAACAACTTCTGAACGCTGGCGGAGGATACCAGGCACCCAGAAGGCACCCCATTGTCTTCAAAAGGAGGTAGGACAAAAGATAAAATATAAAAAGAGAGACAAAAGAGTTAGGGACGGAGACCCATCCCAGGGAGGGAGTCACGGAGGAGAAGTTTCCAAACACCAGAAAACCCTCTCACAGGTGGGTCTGTGGGGAGTTGTGGAATCTCAGAGAGCAACATAACCAGGAGGAAAACACACACACACACACACACACACACACAGATTACGTGCCTAACTGCAACTCCCAGCAGAGAAGTAGTCCAGACGCTTGTGTTCACCACCAGCAAGCAGGGGCTGAACAGGGAGGCATGGGCAGCACTGCTCAGGGTAAGGACAGACTGGGCCTGAATGCCCTGAGGACAATCTGAGGGAGCTAACATGAGATAGCAACCCAAACTGTGGAATAGCCAGAGGGGGCGGGGGGAGAGAAAGAGAGAGAACTTTCCCACAAAAAGCTCTAACATAAGACACTGCCAGGCTTGCTCACAGAACAAAGGACTGAGCAAATACCAGAGGAGAGCTAGCTGACTGCAGACTGGCCCATCCCTCGCTGGAGGCAGAGAGGCAGGTGGGCAACAGCCAGAGCCAGAAGGCAAGGGGCAATCTCAGCCCCAGAGATGGCATCCTCTACCAAACTGTGAGCAGGCTCCCAGTTGCTAACCAAGTCTTCCTGGGATCCTGGACAGTTGAAATCTACCAGGAAGGTCGCAGCCAGAGATCAGCTCCTCAGAGGAGACACACGGCAAAACTGAGACAGTGCTCCCACTGCACACCCAGGAAGCTGAGCAGCTGGGAGGTGATAAGACGCACTGCCCACCTGAGGAGAGTGTGCTCTCCAAGCACCTGGTCAGTTGAGCTGCTAGGACCTGGGAAGGGCACAAAATGCAGGCCCAACTGAGTCTGTGCCTTTGTGGAGTACCCAAGAACCTGAACCTGAACAGCTTAGACCTAGGAAGTGCATGCAACCCAGGGCCCACTTTAGACTGTTCCCTTGCAGAGCAACCTGGAGCCTGAGCAGTGTAGACTGGGAAAGCACACAGGCCGTGAGTGGGGGCAAACCCAGTGTGGCTCAGACACTGCGAGCACTCCCCACACACACCAGTGATATTTGTTTGCAGTGTTCATCCCTCCCCACAGCACAATTGAACAAGCGAGCCTAAACAAGTGATCACCTTCACTCCCTTGTGTCAGGGCAGAAATCAGACACTGAAGAGACTTTCAAACAGAGGAAGCCAAAATAAACAAAGAAGAAGGAATTGCTAACAAGTATGAAAAGGGAAATTAACAGTAACACAATAATAGTGGAAGACTTGAATATCCCACTCACACCTATGGATAGATCAACTAAAAAGAAAATTAACAAGGAAATACAAACTTTAAATGATACAATGGGCCAGTTAGACCTAATTGACATCTATAGGACATTTCACCCCAAAACAATGAATTTCACCTTTTTCTCAAGTGCACACGGAACCTTCTCCAGGATAGGTCACATCCTGGGCCATAAATCTAGTCTTGGTAAAATCAAAAAATTGAAATCATTCTAAGCATCTTTTCTGACCACAATGCAGCAAGATTAGATGTCACCTACAGGAAAAAAATGATTAAAAATACATACATATGGAGGCTAAACAACACGCTTCTGAATAACCAACAAATCACAGAAGAAATCAAAAAAGAGATCAAAATATGCAGAGAAACAAATGAAAATAAAAACACAACAACCCAAAACCTATGGGATTTGGTAAAAGCAGTGCTAAGGTGAATGTTCATAGCAATATATGCTTATCTCAAGAAACAAGAGAAAAATCAAATAAATAACCTAACTCTACACCTAAAGCAACTAGAAAAAGAAGAACCGCAGTGTTAGTAGAAGGAAAGAAATCATACAATTAGGGCAGAAAAAAAATGAAAAAGAAACAAAGGAGACCATAGCAAAAATCAACAAAGCTAAAAGCTGGTTCTTTGATAAGATAAATAAAATAGACAAACTATTAGCCAGATTCATCAAGAAACAAAGGGAGAAGAATCAAATCAACAAAATTATAAATGATAATGGAGAAATCACAACAGACAACACAAAAATACAAAGGCTCATAAGAGAATACTATCAGCAACTACATGCCAATAAAATGGACAACTTGGAAGAAATGGACAAATTCTTAGAAAAGTATAACTTTCCAAAACTGAACTAAGAATAGAAAATCTTAATAGACTCATCAAAAGCACAGAAATTTAAACTGTAATCAAAAATCTTCCAGCAAACAAAAGCCCAGGACCAGATGGCTTCACAGCTGAATTCTACCAAAAATTTAGAGAAGAGGTAACACCTATCCTACTCAAACTCTTCCAGAAAGTTTCAGAGAAAGGTAAATGTCCAAACTCATTCTATGAGGCCACCATCACCCTAATACCAAATCCAGACAAAGATGCCACAAAAAAAGAAAATTAGGAGACAATATCACTGATGAACATAGATGCAAAAATCCTCAGCAAAATTCTACCAAACAGAACCCAACAACATATTAAAAAGATCATACATCATGACCAAATGGGCTTTATTAGGGATGTAAGGATTCTTTAATATCCACAAATCAATCAATGTGATACATCACATTAACAAATTAAAAGATAAAAACCATATGATTATCTCAATATATGCAGAGAAAGCCTTTGACAAAATTCAACATCCATTTATGATAAAAACCCTCCAGGAAGCAGGAATAGAACGAACATACCTAAACATAATAAAAGCCATATATGACAAACCCACAGCAAACATTCTCCTCAATGGTAAAAAATTGAAAGCATTTCCCCTAAAGTCAGAAACAAGACAAGAGTGCCCACTCTCACCATTACTATTCAACGTAGTTTTGTCAGTTTTAGCCACAGCAATCAGAGAAGAAAAAGAAATAAAAGGAATCCATGTTGGAAAATAAGAAGTAAAACTCTCACTGGTTGCAGATGACATGATCCTCTACATAGAAAACCCTAAAGATTCCACCAGAAAATTACTAGAGTTAATCAATGAATATAGTAAAGTTGCAGGATATAAAATTAACACACACAGAAATCCCTCACATTCCTAAACACTAACAATGAGAAAACAGAAAGAGAAATTAAGGAAACAATTCCATTCACCACTGCAATGCAAAGAATAAAATACTTAGGAATAAATCTACCTAAAGAAACAAAAGATCTATATATAGAAAACTATAAAACACTGATGAAAGAAATTGAAGATGACAAGTAGATGGATAAATATACCACATTCATGGATCAGAAAAATCAATATAGGGAAAATGAGTATAGTACCCAGAGCAATCTATACATTCACTACAATCCCTATCAAGCTACCAACATCATTTTTCACAGAATTAGAAAAAAATCACTTCACAATTTGTATGGAAATACAAAAAACCTTGAGTAGCCAAAGCAATCTTGAGAAAGAAGAATGAAACTGGAGGAATCAACCTGCCTGACTTCAGACTATACTTACAAAGCTACAGTTATCAAGACAGTATGGTACTGGCACAAAGACAAAAAAAATAGACCAATGGAACAAAAGAGAAAGCCCAGAGATGAATCCACACACCTAGGGACACCTTATCTTTGACAAAGGAGGCAAGAATATACAATGAAGAAAAGATTATCTCTTTAACAAGTGGTGCTGGGAAAACTGGTCAACCACTTGTAAAAGAATGAAACTAGGACACTTTCTAACACCATACACAAAAATAAATTCAAAATGCATTAAAGATCTAAATGTAAGACCAGAAACTATAAAACTCCTAGAGGAAAACATGGGCAAAACACTCTGACATCGCTCACAGCAGGATTCTCTATGACCCACCTCCCAGAGTAATGGAAATAAAAGCAAAAATAAACAAATGGGACCTAATTAAACTTAAAAGCTTTCACACAATGAAGGAAACTATAAGCAAAGTGAAAAGACAGCCTTCGGAATGGGAGAAAATAATAGCAAATGAAGCAACTGACAAACAACTAATCTCAAAAATATACAAGCAACTTATGCAGCTCAATTCCAGAAAAATAAGTGGCCCAATCAAAAAATGGGCCAAAAAACTAAACAGACATTTCTCCAAAGAAGACATACAGATGGCTATCAAACACATGAAAAGATGCTCAACATCACTCATTATCAGAGAAATGCAAATCAAAACCACAACGAGGTACCATTTCACACCAGTCAGAATGGCTGCAATCCAAAAGTCTACAAACAATAAATACTGAAGAGGGTGGAGAGAAAAAGGAACCCTTTTACACTGCCGGTGGGAACACAAACTAGTACAGCCCTTTGGAGAACAATGTGGAGACTCTTAAAAAACTGGAGCTAGAACTGCTATATGACCCAGCAATCCCACTGCTGGGCATACACACCAAGGAAACCAGAATTGAAAGAGAAACGTGTACATCAACGTTCATCACAGCACTGTTTACAATAGCCAGGACATGGAAGCAACCTAGATGTCCACTGCAAACAAATGGATAAGAAAGCTGTGGTATATATACGCAATGGAATATTACTCAGCCATTAAAAAGAATTCATTTTAATCAGTTCTAATGAGGTGGATAAAACTGAGCCTATTATACAAAGTGAAGTAAGTCAGAAAGAAAAACACTAATTCAGTATATTACCACATATATATGGAATTTAGAAAGATGGTAACAGTGACCCTATATGCGAGACAGCAAAAGAGACACAGTTGTAAAGAACTGTCTTTTGGACTCTGTAGGAGAAGGCAAGGGTGGGATGATTTGAGAGAATAGCATTGAAACATGTATATTATCATATGTGAACCAGTTCAGGTTCAAAGCATGAGACAGGGTGCTCAAGGGCTTGTGCACTGGGATGACCCTGAGGGATGGGATGGGGTGGGGGTAGGTAGGAGCGGTGGTCAGGATGGGAACACGTGTACACTGATGGCTGATTCATGTCAATGTATCTNAACATGTATATTATCATATGTGAACCAGTTCAGGTTCAAAGCATGAGACAGGGTGCTCAAGGGCTTGTGCACTGGGATGACCCTGAGGGATGGGATGGGGTGGGGGTAGGTAGGAGCGGTGGTCAGGATGGGAACACGTGTACACTGATGGCTGATTCATGTCAATGTATCTCAAAAACCACTACAATATTGTAAAGTAATTAGCCTCCAATTAAAATAAATAAATAAATTTTAAAACAAAACAAAAAACAAATGTCACAGTTATTATCAACTTTTTTAAGAAACTCAGCAATCTGAGCCAATGGAGTAAGGTGAATATAAATATTACACTGCTTATTGTGTTACTGTTGTAAAATACAAGAACTATAAATTCTGAAACAAAGCTGCCTCCAAGGCTTTGGGACAGATTATAAACCATTTATCTTAGTTTCACTCATAATAAGACCAAGGGAAGACAGAACACTTTTCCCCAAAACTGGTTCTGAACCATGGACCAACCTGCCCAACCAGCTTGGAATCTACCTAACTGCATGGTTTAAGGAGAAGGCAATGGCACCCCACTCTAGTACTCTCGCCTGGAAAATCCTATGGATGAAGGAGCCTGGTAGGCTGCAGTCCACGGAGTCGCTAAGAGTTGGACACGACTGAGCAACTTCACTTTCACTTTTCACTTTCATGCATTGGAGAAGGAAATGGCAACCCACTCCAGTGTTCTTGCCTGGAGAAACCCAGGGACGGGGGAGCCTGGTGTCTGCCATCTATGGGGTTGCACAGAGTTGGACACGACTGAAGTGACTTAGCAGCAGCAGCATGGTTTAAAGGGATCTCGTGAGTGACTGCTGGATATTCCCATGATCTACTAGCTTCCTATCCTCTAAAAAAAGAAGCATGTTTCCATTAGCTTGAAATGACCAGTTCTAGGACCCCAAATTGGCTAACAGTAATAACCAGTTTCTTATCTAAGTAATCGTAAGTCATCTGTTTAACGCTTGTTTTTATCATTGGAGAAATACTTCCATAAAACTCAGTAGCCCATGCTTTTTATGTAGTTTGAAAAATCAACAATATTTAATATATTCAGTTGACAAGTATGTTTTAAGCACCTTCTTAGTGTCTGCCACTTTGCTAGTCAATGGCAACATAAGATGAACATGGTTCTTACACTCTCAGGTCTAAAATAGCCTGGCAGGAAAAATAGGCAACAGCAAGGAGATATTATAAAGCATAATAATATACACTAATATGGCAATTTTGATATTCTAGAAGTACATTTTAAAAGCACTCAACAGATCTTACAGAAATATGACATACACAGAGCAATCATGCAGGACTTCCTAGAAGAAGATCTCAGCCAGGAACTGAAGGATGAGTAGAATCAACCAGATGAAGAGAAAAGGCAACAATCTTTTAGGTAGAGGGCACAGCTACTAACATCTTCTCTCCCTCCAGCTATGACCTAAAGATTTCCTCCCCTTCAGAGCAAAAATTCAAGAAACATTTTGAAGTCATCATTTTTCTTGGCCACTCACGTGTATTTGGCAATCCCTCTTTCTTGAAACCCTGGCTTCCCTTAGCTTATGTGACATCACAACACACTTCTATCTCCTTATTACTCTGACTTTTAGTGCTTTTTGTAATTTCATTCTCTCTCTCTTTCTCTGTTAAATCTTGACTTTCCTCGAGGCTTGGTCCTCTGCCCTCTCCTCTTGACTCTCTATGTTCTCTCCCAAAGTAATTGTATTAAAGCCCACAACTTTACTTATGACTTCTGCAGGGTGTCTTACAGTGTTTGCCTCCAGCCTCGACCTCCCCTCAGAAATGCAGAACACTGACCTTTCCACTTGTTCAGCTCAGAGGCTCCTCAGAGTCTGTCCACCAAACGTGTGAATCACTCTGGTCTTCTTCCATCACCTCGTCTACAGGGACTGTCTCCACTGCCATCCAGTGACCCAGCCCAACACCTGGGCAGTTTTCTTTGACAGGCCCTTCTTTATCCACCTCTTACTTAATTCACCACCAAGTCCTACTGACTTTACCTCCAAAATCTCTCTCAAAACAACGCCCTACTCTCCACATCCTCCATTACTACCCTAATCCAAACCAGGGCATCAGTTGCATGGATTACAACCACCTCTTCCCCCCAACAGATGCATTCCTCACATCCTGTCAGCCTCCCTCTCCATATTCACTCTCCAGACAAAATGATCCTTTACAGACATCTCATCCTGCTGCCCCTGCTTGAAATGCCTCGGTGACTTTCAACCACCTTTAGTACAAAGGCAAACATTCATTTTTCAAAGTCAACAAAGCTGAGCACCATCCGATAGTGCTGACTCACCTCCACCCTCTCCAGCTATGCTGACTTCCTGTGATGACTCATCTTCATTAAGGATTCCCTTGCTGGACAGAACTTCATAAATCTTGTTCCTTCCTATACTGGAGACACCTTTCCTTCCTCTTCTTCCCCTCAGTTCAGTTCAGTTCAGTTCAGTCGCTCAGTCGTGTCCGACTCTCTGCGACCCCATGAATCGCAGCANGTTGAATGTACAGAGAATGTGTGAAAGGCACAGAAGAGAACACCCCATGTAAATTCATGAGCTGTTATAATCATGTGACGTGATCAGATTTGTTTTTTTGGAAAGTAACTCAACCAGTCATATTGGTTTCCTTCGCCACCTCTCACTTTTCTTCCTCATTGGTACCATTAAGTATTATACTGTGAATTTCTTTTAGACTCTCTCTGGACTATCTTCGCTTTTAGAGAAGAGCTAGCGACGAGGAGAAACAACAGGCTTCCCAGGTGGCTCAGTGGTAAAGAATTCGCCTGCTGACACAGGAGACGCAGGTTCAGTCTCTGAGTCAGGAAGATCCCCTGGAGTAGGAAACGGCAACTCGCTCCAGTATTCTTGCTCAGGAAATCCCATGAACAGAGGAGCCTGGGGCTGCAGTTCAGGGGGTCGCAAAGAGTCAGACACAACTAAGCATACACACGCACAGGAGAAACAACAGGATATCATGTATCCCACGCTTGTTTCTTTACACCAGATTGGTCTCTTAGCTGAGCTGTCTAGTGGGTGCTGGGTTGAGTCAGTAAATCTGGCGCTAGGTCTTCAACCAGACAACTCTTTATTTATGAGGAAAGACTGCCCTTTGCTCACCAATTCCTACAATCACTTCAGGAGAAACTACAGCAGCTCAAAAGAAGCAAGTGTTCGAACAGGAATCACACAACCCCAGGTATCATATATAACATTAGGGGGGAAATAGTGATTCTGGTTTTCACTACTCTTTAATTGCAAGCAAGGTCTACTGTGTTTCATCTTACTCATCCCCTCTTTCTAAAAGNCAGCTCAAAAGAAGCAAGTGTTCGAACAGGAATCACACAACCCCAGGTATCATATATAACATTAGGGGGGAAATAGTGATTCTGGTTTTCACTACTCTTTAATTGCAAGCAAGGTCTACTGTGTTTCATCTTACTCATCCCCTCTTTCTAAAAGAAAAAGAAAAACCACATTTATTGGAAACCCTTATTCCTGCCTTGAGCAGGAATCCGGGCCTTCCAACTTCAGCTGACTGAATGCCTGTGCTTTGTGAGTGGCCATGAACTTCTATAGCTCCCGGGCTGCCTACTCATCAGCACTTCTTCACACCCTCAGACTTCCATTATGGATAAATACCCACAACACAGGTTCTCCCTTCACATCCTGGGTGANTCTATAGCTCCCGGGCTGCCTACTCATCAGCACTTCTTCACACCCTCAGACTTCCATTATGGATAAATACCCACAACACAGGTTCTCCCTTCACATCCTGGGTGAACTCTTAACCGTCCCATCTCCAAGAAACATAGGCTCATCCCCCAACCCCTAAGTATCAGAAACCAAGGATTTCTTAAAGACACTGGGAGAAAAATGCTCGTTAATGAGACCAACAGCTCATCAGCAATCGTCTCCTGGGAAACTCACAAATACACACCTACCCCATCATCATTCTCATTAGCCATGATGTCAAAAGGAAGAACTAAGATAGAAGGGTCAACAGCACTTTTCAGCCTCTGCCAGGAAAAGACAGGTTTTTTTAGAGCTGAAAATGGTCCCTGTTGAAACTGTCATTTCCAGATTACAGCTGGCAGGACCCAGAGCAGCAAGGAACCGACAGGAAATCACCAAGCCTGCTCCCAGCCGGCTCCTTGGGAATAGCAGGCCGCCTGTCAGCATGCATCTCTGCGCACAGAACTGAGCAGCTGGGCGGCTGCAGCTCACACACCGCCTGACAGCCCCCTCTCCCGAGGCTCTGTATTATCACAGCCTGCCCTTCTGCTGGCGTGGAATTAACTTGTTCTGACGCTGTGACAGTTCTGACGACTACACAGTTTGAGGCAAGGAGTCGGGTCACACACTGCTACATGCATGGGCTGTCACTAACTGAGCCACAAAAACCAGACAAAACCTTGTCAGGGGAGATCAACTCCTCTGGAGACAGAGGTAAGTGACTCAACTCGTGGCCCTCTTGTGAGGGGTTTGTTCAGTTCAAGGACAGGATCAGCTGACAAAAGGACCTGATGTTTCAGAAAGACACCATCAACTACGGCACAGGGACAGAGGCATAGATGCAGAAAGAGAAAAACACACTGGGACAAACGTGAGAGTGCTAAAGGAGAAGGGCTGCTAGGAGGTGGCCAAGAAGATCGTGTCCTCACTTGTGAAAGTCAATGGCGTAAACTCCCAAATCACATCAACTTCACAGCCATAAAACCTCCTGCAAGAAACGAAGGCACTCAACCTTGGTTTTACTAAACACGGTATCTACTGCATGCCTGACAGCATGCCAGGTATTAGAAAGGCTACAGAAACATAGCACGTGACTCCTAGATTTGGCCACCTTACAATTTAGCTGTTGAGGTAAGACTCACTTTCATAAAAATATATAATGTATTAAACATAACCGTCTTTCCCTAGGCCAGTATGCTCTGTGAGAATCTGAAGACCCAGGCTGAGCCCCAGAGAGAGACAGACAGAAAAAACAGGAATGCCCAACAGGAAGACATCAGAGAGAAGTCACTCCAAAGCTCATCACACCTTTCTTGGGCTGCGAATGGTCATAATTTCAGCTATTCTTTGCAAGGCCCTCCAGGGTGCAGGCTAAGAATCAGGTGACTTGGTTTTCACACATCACAGTGGTGGGCTACTTAACTTACTCCCTCCTGGAAGTGCTCACACTCCAAGATCCTGATAACTCTGGTAAGCCCCAGGTTTATCCTTCTGTCTCCTCCAACTCCTATCCAATCAAAACTCATGCAAGTTAAGTGATAGGAACAATGTGAGTATATGTCCCATGGCTGCCCAACTAAAGAGATAGGCTCTGGGGCAGTTAACTATTTATTAACTGTGTGACCTTAGTCAATTTAATCTGTTTTCATTTTTCTTACTTGCAAGGACTTATGTAAAATAGAGAAATTACATGGAAGTGTCTCACACGGTACCTGATATTTGGAAGACAATTAATAAAAGCTGGTTGGTTTTAATCCTTTAACAAGACACTGAATACCTAATTAAGTGTAAATGTCTATACAGTCTCTAAGTCCTTAATTAATATAGTCAGTTCTCATTACTCACAGATTCTACATTTATGAATTCACCTACTCACTAAAATTTACTTATCACCCCAAAATAAATACTCATGGAACAATTTTGTGGTTGTTCACAGATCTACATAGAATGGAAGAAAATTTGAGTCACCCAGGGCACACGTTCCCAGCTGAGGATGAACAAGGTGACGTTCTGCCTTCTTTCCACACTCATATTGTATGTAGAGAGATATCCTTTTCACAGTTAATTTAGTGTTACATCTTTCACATATTGGGGTGCTTTTTTGGTGATTTCACTGTTTAAAATGACCCAAAAGCATGATTTTGAAGTGTTTCCTAAGGGCATAAAGGCTGTGATATGCCTTCAGAGATAATATGTTTTTCAGAGACGCTCCATTCAAGTATGAGTTATGGTGCCATTGGTCATGAGCTCAATGTTAATCAATTAACACTATGTATTAAATAATGTGTCTTTAAACAGAAACCCACACGAAACAAATGAATTGATCGGTTGACAGAAATGTGAACCAGGAGCTCACAGGCACCTAACTCTATGTCCTTTAGGAGCAGCAGTTCAGACTTTGCTAATTCAGCGTTTGATGTCACTTTACAGAAAGCACCTGCCAAGAACAATGAGAATCAATATATATCCTTTCTTCATTTAATTTCCACATCTATCCTGTGAGGCAAAGGGGTAATCAGAAGGGTCACTAAATGCATCAAGACAAAGGAACAACGTTGTCTGAGTATTGAAGGATCTCAGAGCACAAAGGGCCTTGGGAGAGAGGGGAGGTGGGTGGGCAGTGGAAATAGACAACATCTGTTGATTGCAAAGGGCTCCACTAGATCAGAGGACAAGGTGGTAGGTACTAGGGCTTTGTGGGACATTTATACTTCTATGAGGGGGTCTGTATTATTAATAAATCATTTGGGATGACTGGATAGATGACATGCATTCTTCTTTCCCTCGAATCTTTCTAATGAGCTTAAGCATTTGTATGGCACTTGTCTACAATTAGCATGATAGCAGGTGATATGCTAAATCTGGGGTGAACTTCCAAAACCAAAATCTGATGATATATCAGAAACATCAGAAGAGATTTTTCAGTCAGCCTCTCAGCTAACTCAGGCAAGAAAGATGAAAAGATTCAATATGTCTCTATCTGGAAATCATCTCTTCTTTGCTTTCATTTTCTGCCCTAAACACACTCTCTCTTGGACAGCACAGGGATTTAAAGAACTCTAAATAAAACGCTTCTTTCAAGGAAGTTTAGAATCACTGTTTAGGGACAGGAAGGGAGCTTGATAGCCATCTGTTTCAATTCCCTCTATTTCAAACAAGAACTCTGAAGCTATGGGAGTTACTGTGACAGACGGGGAACCATAACCTATTTCCAACCCATAACCAAAGCCCAGTTAAGTGGACTTTCCATACCTATAAGTATGACACATATGCAGATTTTTCAGGAGAGCTTTGGTTTTGAAGACATTTGGTCCCTTCATTGCTCTAAGAGTACTTGTATCTGTTAGTCTCTGGGTCCGATAATATGGTCAATTATTATGCTACATTTTCTCTAACTGAGAGCTAGACTTTAAGTTCTATCTTCCTGTGGCTATTCATCCAAGACTATGGCTTCTCTTGTCACATCTATATGAATGATCCCCAAGTCAAGAAAGAACTTCGTAGAATTTTACAAGATATATACTAATTGGTCATTTAGTCAGTCCCTTCGTTTTACTGATAATGGTTAAACTGAGTCTCCAGGAGGCTAAATCGTGACCAAAACACAGCTAGCAAAAGAGAGATTCCGAAAGTAACATAAGCCTCCTACAACTATTTTAAAAGTATAAAGAAATTGGTTAACATACTTGATATTTCAACATTATGATGACCCTAAGGGTTGCAAGAACCTCAGAAGAAGCATTACAAAACATACACAATACAATGGCAATGATGAAGACTTTCATTTGTCTCCCAGGTGAGAGGCTGCAAGCTGGTTTCCTCAGTACATAAGGCAATACTGACTGGGTTATATCAACATGAAAAACAAGTGCCCTGAATACCTACCTGCAAAAATAACCATAAAAACATTTACCAGGGGTTTACATAATAGAAGGAATACCTGGAACAAAATACAAATGCCTGGTCTACATTTTAACAGTGCTTAAAAGTCAATTATCATTTCACACCAGAAGTGACAGCAGGGATAAATAGTGACAGCTGTTAGTGATAAATAGACACAATAAGACCAAGCTTTTAGGTCATTTAGAATCTTCTCAAACTGTTAGAGGCCAGCAGATCACATGAGGTGAATAGTTGTTCTAAATGATTAAGAAGGCAAACAATAATTTGGCCTCCATGAATCTGTGCCATTAAGGAGAAACGTTGTTTAAAAGGTACACTGGGTTATAAATTAGGGGGTGTCTGGCAATGGAAGTGCATGGATACTATCAGCACACTGCCCTCCCTCCACAAAGGACACGCTGATAACTGGGCTTTACATCTGCTTATAGAAAATAGCTGAGTCACTGCCACCACCTCTTCCTTGGTCTCAGTGACTCACAATTCTTGCCCTTCTAATCCATCCTACACTCTTTGGCCAGGCATTTCTGCATGAAACATCATGTTACTCATTCCAGTCCCTGCTCAAAATCCTCAGTTACTCAGAGGAAAGTCAGAGTTAGAAAGTACCACCTGGGACAGGAGCCTATTCCTTCATTCTGTCTGGAGTGATGTCCCAAGATCTGGGGTCAAAGGAAGACAGAAAACAACCTGGAAGTCATTACTATCCTGCTGCTGCTGCTAAGTCGCTTCAGTCATGTCCAACTCTGTGTGACCCCAGAGATGGCAGCCCACCAGGCTCCCCCGTCCCTGGGATTCTCCAGGCAAGAACACTGGAATGGGTTGCCATTTCCTTCTCCAATGCATGAAAGTGAAAAGTGAAAGTGAAGTCCGATTCCTAGCGGCCCCATGGATTGCAGCCTACCAGGCTCCTCCATCCATGGGATTTGCCAGGCAAGAGTATTGGAGCGGACATTACTATCCTAGTGCAGCCCAAAAGCCACTTGGGCTACAGGTAGGTGGCCCTTATGCTTCAGTTTGCCCAGCACATCACAGTTTGTGCCTATTATTCCAGCTAGTAGCATTCCCTCCAGTTCTAAAACAGGTTCTAGTTTAGATGTTTAGAAATGTCATGATAACCCTACTTCTGACTATTATGATGCCTCATGCCCTCCACCAACAGAAACATTTCTTTTTAGCATAAGTTACAGAAGACACAAGGAGCCCATCAGTACAGTGCATCATAGTTCTCTGACCTCATCCTCCACCTGGCACTGCATAATCAGCCTGAGAGTGAGGAGGAAAGAGTATGAGGATGGGCAGGATCAACCAGCCAGCTAATAAAAACTTCATCCTCTGTCCTGAGGTCGCATTCCATGTTTTCCCTATGTGCCCTGTGATTCTCCATCCGAAAACACAGAAGGGCTCAGGTTTTACTAGACATCTTGATGCATGTCTGCCTCCTGCCTGTCCAGTCATCACGAGGTTGGCACTAAGTAACCAGAATTATACCAGCACCTGTTTTAGCTAGGGGAGAGGTTTGAAGGTATAACTTTAATTGTAGGTTTGAAGGTATAACTTTGCTGAATCTTGGAATATTTAAAATCCTGATGTTCAAATGCCCCATGTATTCCTACTGAAGTTCCTCTAACAAAAAAGGAATTTTAAAAGCATAGCTTAGAAATAAATATTTATAATCCTTTGATCACAGAGCTATTAACTTTTTGTGTATTCCCTCCCAATCTTTGTCATGTATATAACATTTTTATAGTCTCCATTACACCATACATTTAATTTTATATGATGCTTTGATCAAAACCACTTTTCCAAGTTGTCACAAAAAGTTACCAAGTGTAATTGCAGGAGCTTCACAAAGGTTTTTTTTTAATCAATATATTATAATTTAATAATTTCTCTGGTTTTAACATTTTGCTAAGCTCTGAGAATAACAAAGTTAAAAAATAAAAATAAATGCCTTTACTGAGTAAAATATTTTTTACTCTTTTTGAAGATCAAATTCCAACTGTTGAAATAAATTTAAATAGCTCTAGTACCTTTTTCATACATTCATCACAAACTTGAAGAAAGTAAAGAAAATGGCAGATGAGAGAGAAAAGACCAGAAAAGGAAGGAGGAGGGGCATGGAGGGGAAAAGAGAACACGAAGATAAGCAGAGGGAAGGACTTATAATTACAAGGATAAATTGAAGGTCTTACTTCTGTTCTGACATTTGCTTCATGTAAATGATGAAAATACCATACAAATTCATTTGAATACATGTCAAGTCTCTCCATGAATTATAATAAATGTCAGCATCATTCTAATATTTAAAAACAAAAGCTATCTATAACTCAGACATGACCCTTTCCCTATTGTCTACTCCATCATGTAAAATATCCATTGCCTGGCCTTTAAGGCCTTATATACTCCAGCCCACAGAGCCAAACCAATTTTTATGCACACAGAATCTCATCTCTAATCAGAAAGACATCCTGGGAAACAAACACAGAGAGGCTGCAGTTTCAGTCATGGAGCAGCAGCCTACATCAGAATCTGATTCCTACAACTAAGAATTTTAAATCTCTGGACAAAATTATTAAAAATAGAAAATGATCCATAGGCCCCGGAGA
The DNA here is from genome assembly GCA_006410615.1 of Neotragus moschatus. Lineage (NCBI taxonomy): Eukaryota > Metazoa > Chordata > Mammalia > Artiodactyla > Bovidae > Neotragus > Neotragus moschatus. The sequence continues at coordinate 789,439 of SJYA01001220.1, read as the reverse complement.
ATAACTAAAAGTGTGCATAAACTGGAGA
>SJYA01001220.1:772761-785335 GCA_006410615.1 Neotragus moschatus | reverse complement strand
AATGGCTAATAACCTGCCGCCAAAGCAGGGGGCAGGGGTTCAATTCCAGGTCCAGGAAGATCCCACATGCCACTGGGCAACTAAGCCCATGTGGCACATCGCTGAAGTCCCCAGGTCCTAGAGCCCATGCTCCACAACAATAGAAGTCACCACAAGGTGAGCCCACACACCACAAGGAGTAGCCCCAGCTCGTCACGACTAGAGAAAACCCTTGTGCATTAACGATGACCCAGCACAGCCAAAAATAAAAATAAAAAAGAATGAAGTACTGACAAACAACATGGATAAATCTCAGAAACATGAGTGAAGGAAACCAGGTTCACAAGAATACATAGGGTATAGTGAAAGTGAAAGTCACTCAGTCATGTCCCACTCTTTGCGACTCCATGGACTACACAGTCCATGGAATTCTCCAAGCCAGAATACTGGAGCAAGTATTCTGTCCCCTTCTCCAGGGGATCTTTCCAACCCAGGGATTGAGCCCAGCTCTCCCACATTGCAGGCAGATTCTTTACCAGCTGAGCCACCGGGGAAACCCACATACATAGTGTATGATCCCACTTATATTAACTCCTAGAACAAGAAAAACTGGTTTATGGAAATAGAAAGCAAAAAACTGAGTACTCTGGGAGGGAAAGTGACTGGAACTGGAAGGAAACTTCCTAGATGATGGAAATTTTCTTTATAATGATGGTAGTCAGGCAACTACACACATTTAACAAAACTCATCCAACTGTACTCTTAAGACTTGTGCATCTCATCATACATAAATCGTATCTGTACTAAGAGTCTCGATTCAGCATTGTCCGTCTCCAGAAATATGTGTATCTGCTTTGATATTAGCCCATCCAGACCCTCCAAAAGCTATTCCTCCTCCAGAAAGCATTTCTTGACAGTGCAGGTTTCCATGGCGTTCTCTCTTCTCTCAAGCANGACTTGTGCATCTCATCATACATAAATCGTATCTGTACTAAGAGTCTCGATTCAGCATTGTCCGTCTCCAGAAATATGTGTATCTGCTTTGATATTAGCCCATCCAGACCCTCCAAAAGCTATTCCTCCTCCAGAAAGCATTTCTTGACAGTGCAGGTTTCCATGGCGTTCTCTCTTCTCTCAAGCAGTCCATGTGTTTTAGCTTTATCATCCTATAACAGATGGCAATCTTCTTGAGGGCAGGAACTGTACTTTAGGCACAAATGACAGTGCCAAGGGCAAGAATGTGGTTTAGCTCNCCACAAAAATACTTCAAAGAATGTTTATTATTCATGACTCATAACTGCTAAAAACTAAAAGTGATCCAGATGTCCATCAACAGGAAAATGAATAAATAAAATTGCAGTATACTCAATTAATGGAATACTATTCAATAGTAAAATAATGAGTTACTGGGACTTCCCTGGTGATCCAATAGTTAATCACCTGCCGCCAAAGCAGGGGGCAGGGGTTCAATTCCAGGTCCAGGAAGATCCCACATGCCACTGGGCAACTAAGCCCATGTGCCACATTACTGAAGTCCCCAGGTCCTAGAGCCTATGCTCCACAACAATAGAAGTCACCACAAGGTGAGCCCACACACCATAAGGAGTAGCCCCAGCTCATCACAACTAGAGAAAACCCTTGTGCATTAACGATGACCCAGCATAGCCAAAAATAAAAATAAAAAAGAATGAAGTACTGACAAACAACATGGATAAATCTCAGAAATATGAGTGAAAGAAACTAGGTTCACAAGAATACATAGGGTATAGTGAAAGTGAAAGTCGCTCAGTCGTGTCCCACTCTTTGCGACTCCATGGACTACACAGTCCATGGAATTCTCCAAGCCAGAATACTGGAGCAAGTATTCTGTCCCCTTCTCCAGGGGATCTTTCCAACCCAGGGATTGAGCCCAGCTCTCCCACATTGCAGGCAGATTCTTTACCAGCTGAGCCACCAGGGAAACCCACATACATAGTGTATGATCCCACTTATATTAACTCCTAGAACAAGAAAAACTGGCTTATGGAAATGGAAATCAAAAAACTGAGTACTCTGGGAGGGAAAATGACTGGAACTGGAAGGAAACTTCCTAGATGATGGAAATTTTCTTTATAATGATGGTAGTCAGGCAACTACACACATTTAACAAAACTCATCCAACTGTACTCTTAAGACTTGTGCATCTCATCGTACATAAATCGTATCTGTACTAAGAGTCTCGATTCAGCATTGTCCGTCTCCAGAAATATGTNGGAAACTTCCTAGATGATGGAAATTTTCTTTATAATGATGGTAGTCAGGCAACTACACACATTTAACAAAACTCATCCAACTGTACTCTTAAGACTTGTGCATCTCATCGTACATAAATCGTATCTGTACTAAGAGTCTCGATTCAGCATTGTCCGTCTCCAGAAATATGTTTATCTGCTTTGAGATTAGCCCACCCAGACCCTCCAAAAGCTATTCCTCCTCCAGAAAGCATTTCTTGACAGTGCAAGTTTCCATGGAGTTCTCTCTTCTCTCAAGCAGTCCATGTGTTTTAGCTTTATCATCCTGTCACAGATGGCAAGCTTCTTGAGGGCAGGAACTGTACTTTAGGCACAAATGACAGTGCCAAGGGCAAGAATGTGGTTTAGCTCNTATTCCTCCTCCAGAAAGCATTTCTTGACAGTGCAAGTTTCCATGGAGTTCTCTCTTCTCTCAAGCAGTCCATGTGTTTTAGCTTTATCATCCTGTCACAGATGGCAAGCTTCTTGAGGGCAGGAACTGTACTTTAGGCACAAATGACAGTGCCAAGGGCAAGAATGTGGTTTAGCTCACCCAATGGGCAAGGCACCCTGCTGAGTGTTCTCATGTGAGTGAGAAATTCTCAGGTGAGTAAGGCACAGATTCAGCACAGATTCACACCCCCTCCAGTGTTGAAGGTACACAATTCATCATGATCCTAGGAAAACTGAGCAAACAAGAAAAGAAAAGCATCCCATGAGATGTGGGGATGGAAAATCAATTCCAGCTTAGGAGATCTGGAATTTCCCACTGAAGAGGTTTGAATTCAATCGAGATACCAAAACGAAAAATAATACTTCCCACTTATGCAATGCCTATTACACATCAGGCATGGTGCTAAGTATTTACACACAGCATGTCATCTGATCCTGATAAAAATTCTATGAGGTCTGTGCTGTTTTCTCACATTATTAATGATGAACTGGTCTTAGAAATCAAGCAACAAGGCCACATAGCTAGTAAGTGTCCAGTGAGTGGGTTTAGGCACAAAGATGCCAAACACTAGGACCTGATGACGCTGCTCTATGTCAACAGGGAGAAAAAGAGGACTGAGGGATTTCACAAAAAAGACAAGCAAGTCACAGAAGAGAGTGCAGGAAACTGTAGCATGTGATAATTACAAAGCTGGAGACAGACGACTCTAAAGACCAGGCTCAAATTTTTGGACTGTTTCCTCCATGCCATCAGTACACTCTGTCTGAAAGCTCTTCACTGGTAGGTTTCGTAAGTAATAAGTCAAGAGATCATCTTCTAAGAAATACTTAATATAGTTAGCTAGGAAACTTAATACAGTTATGCTGTTGTCTGTGAGACCGCTTGCTTCCCTCATGGTTCAGTGGTAAAGAATTTACCTGCAATGTAGGAGACCACCCACAATGCAGGACTGGGTTCAATCCCTGTGTCAGGAAGATCCCCTGGAGAGGAAATGGCAACTCACTCCAGTATTATTGCCTGAGAAATCGCACGGAGAGAGGAGCCTAGTGGGCTACAGTCCATGAGGTGACAAGAGTCGGACATGACTTTGGGACTAACCCACACACTAAACCACCGCCACCGGTATTCCAGTGTGTAAATAGATTTAGATTTATATAATCATACCCCTTCAGGGCTTCTCTGGTGGCTCAAACAGTAAAGAATCTGCCTGCCAATACAGGAGACCCGAGTTGGATCCCTTGGTTGGGAAGATCGCCTGAAGGAGGAAATGGCAATCCATGCCAGTATTCTTGCCTGGAGAATCCCATGGACAGAGGAGCCTGGCAGGCTGCAAAGAGTCAGACATGACAGAGCAACAGACAAACACAGTGTCAGACTCAGGGCAGTGTCTCCAATGGAAGGGGGAGTTCCTTCTGGGAAAGCTTTCTGAATTCTTTGTAGTGGAGTGGAGGTTGGTTAGAGCTGAATTCAGGGAGGCTGAGAGTGAGAGCAAATTAGCCTAAGGATACTCCACTCAAGTATGGATGAGTTTCTCTCACTGATCTAAACTTATTTTGATGCTATATAGATGAATCTAGTGCTAACTTTTTTGACAACATAAATCAGTGACATAGACCAACCACAGTGGATTCATGGGAACAGAGCCCTCTCATGAGGCTGTTTTTGTAAAGAAGAAACAAATTACAATGTGATGAAAAAGAAAAAGAGACAATGCGCCAAGAGTCTAACATTACCAGAGTTTTATTTTCCCCTTTGAAGGCTTATAATTGTATTCAAATAGGAGAGAGACAGACAGTAAGTTATTCTGAAGTTCAATCGAAACGAAAATGGTCATTGGTCAAAACCATAACGGTTGATGAATGAATGCCCATACTAGTCATCTGTACATCACACAGAATATTAAAGTTAAAGGGTGTGCCTTATTGCATGCTTTAGACTGATTGTACCCTCTCTCTATTTAGACATCAATTTGCAAAAATAATTATACTTATTTGAATTCAAAGCTTTGGGTACTCTTGTTGACTGAAGCCCTTGAAATGCGTGCTGATTGCAGTGCCAACATAATGTACATTAGCAGAGAGAGCAAGTATTATACAATACCCTTAAATCAGAGAGAGTTACAAGAGGCTAATAATGAAGATGAAGTAATGCTGCGAGTACTAGCCTTTTATTCTGAACTCAAGAAATGCATTAGAAAATAAGTTTTAAGAATAGGTCACAGAGAATATGAATGTAAAGNTGTGGTCTGTGACTTTTACGAGCTTACACCATAAAACAATTAACAACTCCATAAAAATAATGCTCTGACATTTTTTTTCACTTAAAGCCTTCTGCTCAGGCCATGCTATCAAAAAAAAAAAAGATACAGTACCACTAAACCATGATTTTTCACTATCTGAATAAGATTATTTCTCTTATCTCCAAACTATTCCAACATGTTTTAGATGTGTATAAGAGACAGGACCTGGAGAGGAGAAGAAAGAGGCCATACCCTAAGAGGATACGAATAATTTAGAGAAAAGAAAGGAAGAGCCTCCAGAAAGGAAGTACTGTCCATTTAGACAGAGTGGCAACAGCTTCCGCAATAACCAAGAGGATCCTGCCTGCAGTCTCTAAGAAGCATTTGAATTTGAAGGCACATTTATATGAAAATCTTCAATACTGCATCCCCACACCATGCTCTTAACTAACGCATCCTTTCTACCAACAGTTTCATTTCCAAAAGCCAAGAATAACCTACATGAAGCTGTGATTCAACATTTTTAAATAGAGCAGGGTGGAGAATAAATAAGGAAAATAAGCAAGACATAAGGTAAGGCTCAGGGAAATATTAATTGACAAACTTTGTGTCTTGTGCTGAAGGTGGACTGTAAATCTGGTGCTGGGCTTTACATTTTTGTCAGTCTTATTAATGTCTGGCTTAATAGAAGACAGCTGGACTCCCATTTGTGCTTCTGCATTCCATCTGTCGTGATAATCATGTGTGTAGCCCCTGGAAAACTCCACCATACACCCATGAGACAGTGAAAGTTCAAAAGTGAAATACCATCTTTGTATTATGAGGAACACAGTCTTTCCCTCAAGGACTTCCTCAATAGGTCTCAGTGACCCCTGTGGAGAACTACAAAGTTACTGCAAAAACAGGTCCTATTAAAACAAAAGCAAAGATTACTCAAGAGGTACATAGTCTTTCAAAGAGTGAGTTCTGAGAGAAACACATTTCCTTCGGTCTTAAAGGGAGAGGCGTGTAACAGGGTATATGCCCGCTCAGCCCATCCCCATAATGAATGCGGTAGTGAGTGGCATATGATTATCCATTCAGAAGGGAGATATACATACATTCCCTATTTCCCATAATTTATAGCTTCTGGACAAAATGCAAGTTAATGAAATTGACGCTTCCTGTAATTGATGTCAAGTGCATTCTGTAATTATGTTTTGTGGTCTGTGACTTTTATGAGCTTACACCATAAAACAATTAACAACTCCATAAAAATAATGCTCTGACATTTTTTTTCACTTAAAGCCTTCTGCTCTGGCCATGCTATCAAAAAAAAAAAAGATACAGTACCACTAAACCATGATTTTTCACTATCTGAATAAGATTATTTCTCTTATCTCCAAACTATTCCAACATGTTTTTATTTATAAATTCTTAATATAAAAATTTCTTAGCAGTTAAAAGAATAACTTTGGAGAAAGGCATGCATGCATTAGAATCCCAACTCAACTTTTTATTCATTTTGTAACCTTGGACCCTTTCTTTGACCTCTTGAAGCACCAATGTCCTCATATGTAAAATGAGAATCATAATAGCAGCTATCTCATTATGTCACTGTGAGAAGTAAAAGACATACAGATAAAAATATCTTAGCATTTAAAAAACAGCGGAAACATTAATTATCATTAACTATGGTTATTACAGAATCTTCCCTCTCTGGATCACTCTTCTGGTTCCATGGTCAAAAGCACATTATGGACCCAAAAGAAAGATGGGAAGTAATAGCAAAATGTAGAACAAGGGGAGGGGAGGCCAGAGAAGATACAGCAGTAGAACTAGCAACTTAAGAACTGGGGCCAAGGAGCAAGGAAACTGAGGATCTTCATGTCTGAGCACTTTCCATCCTTCCACAGGACACACAATGAATGCCAGCCACCACTGAGTCTCTGTGCCTGTGATTCTATTTACTGTGAGTCTCTGGTGATGATGGATGAATTGTACTGATGAACTTCTTGTGCCGAGCACACATTACCACTAGATTCTTCCAGGGGTCATGACTCCCAACAACTATAGGGTGATTAGTTTAGGCATTATTGATAATACTCATTTCTCTTTTCAGCAATTATTTTAGGAATTAGAAATTCTGGTTTATATCCCAAGAGACGAAATCAGCTTTGGGAGGAGGGAATGTAATAATATGGATTATTGTTCATTAAATATTCACTACCCAACTCTTCCCACTTTGAGTAGAGTTTACATCTCCATCCCACTTATATGAGACCTCCCTATGGACCATGCTTTGGCCAGTGGGATTCAGTAGATGGCTAGGCACAGGGCTTAAATGTGCACGTACAGTGGGAACTTATTCAAGTTTATCCACCATCGGAAGAGATGAGTCTTTAGTAGTAGCTGTCCTTCAGTCCATGTCCCAAAACAAACACCAGTGAAGCAGACCTGAAGCCAACCCAGAGCCTAGAGGTATTCCTAGAAGCCCCTGTAAACTAAAGTAGATCTTCCCAGCCTACAAGAGCCAAATCACAGTTGAATTATAAGTATACTTTTTCTTTACTACAAATGGGTACTCTGTTACTCATTATTACTATGGCAAGAGCTGACTTATACAAATGGTTGGGCAAAGTATCTGGGAAAGATATGTCTAACTCCTAAAAAGAGACATACCAGAAGAGAATGGATGTGACACCTGGACCTGCTGCAGCTATTTTGTAACCATGAGGAAGCCAGCCTGCCACTAAGGAGGCCCTGACCTTAGTAAGCCTCCTGATGATGGAAGGCCTGTTGCTTGCCCTCCCTGTTAGGAAATTTTTTTTAATATTCTTAATGTTGAGGACAGTTTAAGACATAGATTTCTATTTAGTACAGAAATATTCTGATTTTTTTTATTTAAAAAAACAATTACACAATGCAAAGAAAGTATAAATACACACTGCTAGCAATAATAAGATAGAGATATTATCTAATACCTTAGAATTTTGCCTTCTAAGAGGGTTGTCTTGGTGCCTACTGATGTCAGTCTGATTCCTAATCTTCTTTTCCAATGAGGTAATTATTATATTTTTGAAGAAGGTTCTGGACTGTGTACTCATGAGCATCTGGAAGACCAAGCCACTATATATTAACAGTAAGGATTTTCACCAGGCAACTGTCACTTAGAACTAGGACATCTTATGATGCATGGGCCTGGGCTCATCACTGAACTTCTGAATTCTAGTTTCCTCATCTGCTAAATGAGGTTCCCTTTTACTGGAGCTCCTATCATCTCTAAAACCACTGTACCTGAGTATCTTACAGGTTTTTGGAGCTGATGTGCCCCTAAGGCCTCAGTGTAACACACAGCAGCCTCCCATAACATCAAGCCTCCATGCACCTCTTGGGCCCCAAGACCTCAGTCCAGCTGAGTGTGTACCACGCCGGTGTGCCTGAACTTCCCCGCAATCCGTGCATGTTTTTGGCTTGTTCCCTCATCCTCCCTGTTTTGGTTTCTCTGTGTTCCCGCTTCACACTCAGTGCTGTACGCCCACTGACACTCCCTGTGATGCAGAATGATCTTCTAGAATTGCTGCACCAAGTGGTGAGGACCAAGTCTGTCTGAACTTTTTCCGCCCCACCTTTCTCCTAGAAATCCTCTGTCCACAGCTATCTGAAGGCGCCTGACTACTGCCGCCCCAGCTGATGGCCTCCATAAAAAACACCTGGCCTGGAGCAACAGATGTTCTTGCTGGTGTTCCTCCAAGCCTTAGAGTATGAGACAGAATGACAGGGAAGGGGGGAAATATACTTACTGAAGCAGACAAGATTGCATGACAATTTTGTTTTCAAAAGCCCTACTACCCAATTCGTGAAAGCAAACTTCAGTTCCCCACCTTCCAATGACATGAGACATTCATTCAACCAAGAAAGCTTGGGAAATACAGTAAAATTATAACATCCTCTGTCACTGGAAGCTCTTACCACTGGAAAAACAAAATGGTTTTGCCACTCGGTTTGGTCTGAAGAAGGAAAAAAAAATGACTCCCAACTTTTCCCCAGACTGACTGTCCACTCCTGTCAGAACACCCTACATGTTTTCATTCTGTAACTTGGTGGCCGAGGCATTCATGGTGCCTGTCTCACTTATATTCTCTGGTCTTGACTGCCACTTCCACAGCCTGAAGCAGACTGAAGATTGAGAGGACAATCAGGAGATTCCCACACCATCAGACAAGGATAGTGCGCTGGCAGGGTAAAGTCCCATCAAATCACATAACACACCTCCACCCCAACATTTAGGCATCAATTACTGCTGACAGTTTCCCCAGTCCAGGCTTGCTCCTTTTGTGGGGAGGCCAGCATGCCTGATGCTTTCTGTCCAGCTCTTCTGAATACTGGGAACTTTTCTATCATTAACACACACACACACACNACTGCGCATGACTATCATTATTCCTTTATATGCTTTTTAGAAACCAATGAGCTCATTGAACTTCTGTGTATTAAAGAGTTTAATGAACCACCACAAAGTGTGGCCAGGGTTCACCCAAGCTGCAGCTGCTTCACTGTATTTGGTTTACAGCTTGGGATTTTGTTTTTTTCCTTTCGAGACACAAGATCCTCCATCTAAATAAATGCCTAGAAGACATCTCCACTTTCCTTTTCTTCAATAACCACAAAATATAGTACTGAACTTTTATGCACTTTTAAAAATTTTACCAGATCAGAGGTCTTTCTAGTTCTTTCCTAAGAGCTCAATGTGTGAATAATAACTCAGAATTCTTTAATGCATTTTTTCATCTATGGATTCCTTAAGGATTAACTTGCAACTATGGTTTAATTAACTTTGTAGTCAGAAGATGCCTACTTTGTTGTTTGCATCTGTAGCTTGTTCCTTTGGCTGTGAAATAGCATCCATTACCATTTCAGTTGTCCCTTCATGTGTTGATGGGCATTTGAATTATTATCAGGTTTTACAAAGATAAGTAAAGCTGCTATGAATGTTAAAAATAAGTGAATAAGTAAAATTGAAAAGAACTTATTTCCTGGGAAAGAACAGATTTCAATTACCCAGGTAGGCTTGCCTTCAAGATAGGGTCAAAGAGATGACACAAAAGATGAGCTACAGTGAGGGTGGTAGCAGCCGTTATTACAGTCTGAGTTGTTCCTCTAAGTGTGGGGCACTCAGCATCCTGTTCTTCCCATCAAGAGTGACAGACAGATGGGGACATGATGACTCATAGTACCAGCAAATGCTCAAGCTCTTTTAGACTTCAGCTTGTCCACACCTCTGCTATATGCTGGCCTGAAATTTTTTGGCCAGGGAGGAAAAGGCCAGTGGGAAGGGGGAGTCACCACACAAAAACAGAATTTCTCTTGCCACTGCCCCTTTCACAGCTGGAGCCAGCAGTATATTTTATTGCATGGACTCGCAGAGGACTCAGACTCTGAAAGAGGTGTTTGCTCCTGTTCCTTTCACTAAAAGTCATGGTGAGGTCTCAATCCACTGAATAAACAGAAGCACAAATCCAGTTTGTCACAGGGAAGGGGAAGGCATGAGTGTGAGTTAAAACCTCTGGAAGCTGTCACTGAGAGGAGGGGGAGGAAAGCAAGGCAACTATCAAAACACATGTGCTGATCCAGATCCATGTTTTCTTCTTACTGATACCCCAGGAAGTTCAATTCATTACTACCATGAACTAAAGGGCAAGGCGAGCTGGCTAAAAACACCAGTACATCTTGTGCTTGAGAGAAGTCACAAGCCGTGTGATTTCAGCTCCTTTTCAGAGGCACGGATGGAATATTTCAGAAGGCTGTGTTGCCTTTGTTATTAAGAAGCTGTACATCATCAAAGGAGGCAGTGAAAGGCCATATTCCCACGGGGTCTCACCCTCTTTTCTATGCAATGCCTAAACAGGCTCGTTTATTCCCATCTTATTCGTTTCCCTCTAGCTGATACCAATGATCCCCAAAATGTTCAGCTCCCAAGTTAATGCACGTTTACAGCCAGGGAGTATTTTCCTGGCACTGAATTTGGGAATGAGGAGCAGGGAGGCAGAAAGGAGGTAATTTAAGTTGCTCTTTTGTTGGGAGGGAGGGGAGTAATTCTTGCTTCTATCAGCAGCTTGCTGAGTCTCACCATCATTCCTACCCCCTTTTATTTTATTTATCTCTTTATGGCCTATCTGATAATGCTATAACCATTTCCTGTTGTATCCTAGCTGAGGAAGCTTTCTCCAGGCCCAAGAGCAAATCAATAAAAGCAAGCCATAGCGATTCATAAAAATAAAATTGTCATCATTATTGTTCAATTATTGCTGTGTCTGTGGAAAGAATCTCAAGACCTGAAGGTTTCTCAGCTAATATTTATAATCTGCGTTGAATGGTGCTAATGAATGAGTGGGTGTGCATTAGACTGAAATGCAATGGTGTTTGATTTATACCAAGTCCAGGTCTGATTGCTAATGTTAAATCCATTAAAGTGTCTCTTAGATCTGCTTTAATGTACTTCCCTGCATATAATAGAGCTTAAACATACCCGTTTACTTAGCTTTTCATTATTGGTTGAATATTTGTCTTTATTACATTATCCTCATGATAAATTTGACTTATGATAGTTTAAAAAACAGCTCTTTGGCAAAGCTAGGCTTTTAAGAAGCTACAGAAGTAACGCCAGATTCCCCAGCCTTCCCACACATAAAACAGCAACATATCCCCAAATAATTATTTTTTAAAAGTTCAAACTGAAATCTGAGAATGTCCCAGATCACAAAACCCAGACACTCCAGGGGAGAAGAACTATTTCATCCTGCAAGGGAAATAACAAACAGAGGTATGAAAGCTAGCTGCCTAAGCTGACACCTTTGCAGGGTCTCTGGGATGGAAAGCTTTTTGTATTTCTTTAAAACGCTTCTCCCCAAAGGAATCCATAAAGCACAANCTCCAGGGAAGAAGAACTATTTCATCCTGCAAGGGAAATAACAAACAGAGGTATGAAAGCTAGCTGCCTAAGCTGACACCTTTGCAGGGTCTCTGGGATGGAAAGCTTTTTGTATTTCTTTAAAACGCTTCTCCCCAAAGGAATCCATAAAGCACAAGTGTAAACAGGGACAACAGGTTGAAAAGACTTAGGCCTAATCATTGAGAGTCCCCTCTAAGGTCAGCCGTTTCACTGGGATTCTGCAAAGGACAGCGAGGATGAGATACGTCCGCTGCCTACACTCCCCGGCTTTCATCTACAAGAGTTTTCCATTCACAGCTGAGGCAGTCCCAGGCGGCAGGCGCCAGGCCAATTGGGGGTCTATTTCTGATGCCTCTTGCCTTCCGTGCTTTACTGACTTCACTTGAAACTTGGCTCTCTGCTAAGTCTGTGTTTGGTGATGTGTGTCTGGATTAGGACAAGGTACTTGCTATTTGTTTCTGACAACGCTGCCGCTACTTCCACCCTTAGCACTCGTATTCACCCTCTTACAGAAGACCCAAGACAGAGACAGGACATGCAACATGAAGAACAAACCCTGAGGCTCTGGACAAAATGAGGCAAGATAGATAAATAGGTGAAATAAATAAATCCCATCAGTAAAGTAGCTAAACGTGAACTGCAAAGTAGTAGGGAGAGGATTCCCTAAATACCGTCATGATTACTTAGTTCCGACCCAGGAT
>SJYA01001220.1:718776-771440 GCA_006410615.1 Neotragus moschatus | reverse complement strand
AGACATGCACTTATGCAACAAAGTGTAACACAGTTTGACTTACCCTAGGCAGAATATTTCAAAACTGGAACATAAATAAATACAGGCACAAGTGAAATTACCAAAATCCCAGTATTCATCACACATTTTCATTGAACCCGTACCTTTAGTACCACTAGCGCTAAATACTGACATATTTTGGGTTTACATAAACAGATCATCCCTGGTGGCTCAGAGGTTAAAGCGTCTGCCTCCAATGTGGGAGACCCAGGTTCAATCCCTGGGTCGGAAAGATCCCCTGGAGAAGGAAATGGCAATCCACTCTAGTATTCTTGCCTGGAGAATCCCATGGACGGAGAAGCCTAGTAGGTTACAGTCCACAGGGCCGCAAAGAGTCAGACACGACTGAGCGACTTCACCTATCACCTAAACAAATCTAATCCCACAGACTGGATCTATAATCAACTCTATTTTTGATGGCTTCAGATTTCATGATGAAAATTTTCACTACTTACTCTAAGACAAATGCTAAAATTAAGTTTTACTAAACTGAAATGGTAGGGTTTATATAGATACAAACTTAAGGTCCCTCTTTTCATGAGGTGCTAGGTAAGAATGGAAAAAGAGTAACTTTAGTCTTACAATATATGTTGCCAAGGAGCTGTCACATGATCTGGTAGCTGAAACTCAAAAAAGAAACACTTTCCACATCATAAATATTAGCTATAGAACAGAAAGGTCCTTCTTAGAAGGATGTATAGCCAAAAGAATTATTTTTAAAACTGTACACTGTCATTTGAAATAATACTACAGACCCTCTTTCCACAGAAAATCCATGTGGAAGTTTCCCTCCAGCAACAGGAATGAATTCACTCTGATCCTTCCACCATCTCTCAGTTCATTTTTCTTGTGTGTAATGATGGCACAGATTTGGAAGTTGACTGAATGGATTAATAATACAATGAATGTCCAAATAAATGCTGGACAAAGTATATACAAACAAGTACACATCTCAACTAGAAATGCACACAGGCAGGGAAGGAAGAGAGCGATAATGGTCTGAATTATAGTCAAAACTTTTACCAGTGAAACAGATCCCTGAGCTTAAAGGACTACTGGACATAATGATCCCAGCATTCCCTCCAATCTCTGAGGTTCTGTGATTCCCTGATTACTGGGATAAGGAAGGACAGGGAATATTGTTAAAGTAAGGAAAACAGATGAAATGCTAGATGGAGATTAATATTCATTAGCACCTACTATTTATCAGAGAAGATAGTAAATATTCACACACGATAACTAATCGCAGTTTTCCAACATTCCTAGTATGCCATTTCACAGATGAGTAAAACAAGGCTGAGAGAAGCTACTTAAATACATGGTTACACAGCTACTAGGTGGCCAGGCAAGGATTTTAGCCTAGATCAGTATAACCATGGTTGACAGCCACAATATTTACCAGCCAGTATGGCATGGACACTCATGAATCAGAGCGGATGCAGCAACCGGTCAGAAGAGATGTCATTTGTGAACAACCAGCACAGGATCTACAGAAGTCAGCACAGGTTTAACTCCGTGCCCAGGTTCCTCCTTTTAAACAGACTTGAATTCAGTCCTGAAACGGTTGCTCTGTCTCTGAATGAGAATTCTCATTTACTTATTCAGGTATGTTTTTTGATAATTTAAATAATTTAGGTAGACATCCATCAATCCACTTAAGTAAGTCTTATTTAAGGAGAAGGTAATTTTTCTTTTACTATATTAAAGCAAAAAAAAAATCCCTATAACATTTTGTCTGCACTGGAATACACAGGATATGCTTCAGTTATCACTGGCAAATAGTCAAATCATCATTCATTCTCTCTCAAAGCTAATACAAAGTTAATCTGAAAAGCAACAAAGTCTACAGCCATGTCACCCTGAATGAGCCCAATCTCATCCAAAAAGCAACCAAAGAAATAACTTGTTTTAAAATGTAGGGTATGTATATGCCTTGCAAAAGTGAAATCTGTCTTTTTCTCTAAATTATGAGAAAATACCAAATCAAGACAAATCTAATAAGTATAAACTTATCTCAGTGGAATGTGATCCTGCCAATATTATTTATCACCTGAAAGTAATCGACATGGAGGGGACCTACAGAGACTGGCCTTTTCAGAGTCACCATTCACTTATAACATCAAAGATATTAACAGATACATGATAGAAAGATGGAAAAGTATTTCATTTATGTGAAGACACTGTTTCTATCATCAGACCTTTACAAAAACTATACAGTGAACTTACACTCACTATGTAACTCAAGTTAATCCTTGACACTGACGTTTACCACCTCAGAATGGATGCTGGAAAGGAATGCAGCATCCTGACCCAGGGATTGAACTCACATCCCCTGTGTCTCCTGCATTGCAGGCAGATTCTAAAATTCCACTAAGAAAACAGCAGCCCATTCTAGGTCAGATTTGGATGACAGATGTGCTTACTTTCACTGGATAACCACCAATAAATAATCCTTTTGGTAATGCATGGAAATGATTACCTTGTATAAATGTCACCCTCCTAGATTTGTGTGGGACCAAAGGGGAGATTCATTAATAAGGGAAAATTAGACACAGAGGGCAACCCAACATAGAGAGATAAATGGGACAGGAATGCTGGCCAATCTACTGCATATGAGTTACAAACAAGAACGGGCACTTTGTTTGGAAAATATAGTTTACCTACTTATGTTTTCTCTATTTTATAAAATGCACCAAAGCACTCTTCAGCGTATTCCCATGTCACTAACAGATGGAGAGCAGAGGAAAGTGATAATAAGAGGGCCAGACTTTGCTTTTATCTTCATGCCTTTCATCCGAGGATCGTTCTGCCCTTTAATAATAATTGATTAAATCTCACAAGATCCCTACTCAAAGTATCTTCGGATGGGCCTGGATAGAAGCGGAGAGAAGTGGAGTGCATCAGATTACCCAAGTTTAAGCCACAGGGCTCTAACGGAGCTAGAGAAAGACCAAGTGAATCACCTCCCCCACCATCACCCATAATCACTGGGAAACAGTCTGGCTCCTCGAAACTGGTTGACCAGCCAACCCCCATTTTTAGAGTTAGTTATGCTTTTCATTTAATTATCTTCAGGACATCCGCCTTCAACAGCTGCTCCTCGGAGAAGGTGACTAGAGAACTGTCAACAGGCTTGCCTGTAGCCTCCACAGAGGGTTGCCTCCCAGGATCACTGCAGAGAGGCTGCACGTAGCACCTATCTAGTATAGCTCGGTAATTGAGGGGGCTGCTGCCGAAGTATCTCCATGCTGACTAATTAATCTCTAGTAATAAGCACTCAGATGTAAGAAGTGTAGCGTGTAAGGGCCGTAATGAAGAAAATAAAGTCTGCTCTTCAGAAATTTGCTCAAGAGTTTGATTGCCTTTTTTCAGATAAATAATGGCACCCATCCATTCAGACACAAAAACTGGAGCATGGAATGTACTTCACAGGCCCATGCTAAGTATTACTCAAAAGTTTCCCCAAATAATCAATACGACTAGGTCTAATTCCTACAAAACCTCTGCAAAGTCATAGAGTCTTAATCATATTAGAACTGGAAAAAACTTCAGAAATCATCTAGCCCAACTTTATCTTCCTGCAGATAAGGAAATTGAGGCCCAGAGAGGTGAAGACACCCGCCTAGGTCCCTGCAGCTAGTTGGGACAGAGCTGGGGCAAGAAAGTGGGTCACTGAGCCTTGCATCTCACCATGGCCCCCTTTCTCTCACATGAACAGGTCTGAACCCTGCCTGACGTTGGGCAGCCTTAAGAACAGCCCATGAGAAGGAGCACCGGCTACAGATCCGTGGGAGGTCAGATGCCCTGAGGCCAGGATGCAGCGTCTCTGCAGTGCCTTCCTCCATCTCCCTCAGCATGAACAAATCTCTGCCTTCCTGCACGTCCACTCTTTCCCTGTGTCTCAGTCCAGCAGCACCCAACTTTCAGACTGAAGGATTATGCGATCCCCAGAGGGAAAGGGCACACCCAGCTCAGGGATACATGCGTTCTACTNCAACAGATCCGTGGAGGCCAGATGCCCTGAGGCCAGGATGCAGCGTCTCTGCAGTGCCTTCCTCCATCTCCCTCAGCATGAACGAATCTCTGCCTTCCTGCACGTCCACTCTTTCCCTGTGTCTCAGTCCAGCAGCACCCAACTCTCAGACTGAAGGATTATGCGATCCCCAGAGGGAAAGGGCACACCCAGCTCAGGGATACATGCGTTCTACTGTAGAACCCTGTGTCCAGAGGCTTTTTCCTGCCAAAGGGACAAAGCTATGTTACACACACATGCACACGTGGAAAGAGAGAAGGAGAGAGGTGGCGAAAAGAAGTGATCGAGCACTTCCTTTGAATATCCATACGACCATTCTAGATAGAGACAAGTCTCTCTCTTTTAGTAGAGTGAAGTCGCCCAGTCTTTTATCAACCTCAGGGCAAACGATGGCACCCACAGCATATCACCCCCATTTATGCCTGCCACTCCTTCTTTGCTCCTTTTCCAGGCCTCTATCTTTGCCCTTCTCCTGGCCCCAGATCTGGGTCTCTACCATCCTCTTATCTGACCAAATGATAAATTAAAGGCAGGCACTCTCTTGAAAGGGAGAACCAAGTGCCTGGAGACCCTGGTGTCTTCTTCCCATGGAAAGTCTTGCCCTATCCATCATTTGAGAAGGAGCAAAGGGAGTGGCCAAGGTTTGGACCCCTCACAGCCTCGCCTCTGAGAGGTGCTGTGTTAATTGTCCATCAAGTAGGGAAGTTCAATTCCTGTTGGGCTGGAGTCAGGCACAAAGCCTTACCACCAGCACATTGTTGTCCTTTGTGTTTTGGGGGTTGTGCTTTAGCTTTTTCTTTCTGTAAGTAGAAGGTGTGAAGGCAAATAAATAAGCCATTTCAGAGCTTTCCCCTCCTGTTCTCATTTCTTGCAGCCGATCTACAGCAGCCAGGCCCAGCCCTGGAGATGACGGGATGTATTGGCTGAAGCACTGGCTGGAGGGGTCCAAATAAGTACACAACTTAAACAAACTCCTAATTATTAATGCCTCAGTCTCCAAAATTATTTATGCCTTGGACTCCTAACTATTTATGCCTCAGAGTCCTAGAGAAGATGTTCTCAGTGGTTTCTTTCTGCTCTAATATTTCAGTCCCACTTTTCTTTCAGCAAGTATTTATTGAGCACCTACTTATAAAAATCACTGTTCAAAGTGCCAGAGATACAGAGACCAATTAAGCCTCAGTCTCCACCCTCAAGGATGTCATATACAGTTACCACAAGATTTGAAAAACAGGATAATAGAGCCATGTCCAAGTGCTCTGGGCAATGGCAGATTGTGGGAATAAGTGGGGGTGACCCTGGAAGCCTTCATGGAAGAGGAGATGACATATGTGGTCATGAAAGATGAGTTGGAGTTTCCAGGTGAATGAGGCCTGAGACGGGCGGGGGATGCAGGACATTACAGGTAAAAGAAACTACATACACAAGGTCTGAGAATGTCCGCTAGCATGGTGCAGCTAAGGAGAGGAGAATGGAATACATCAGGGTTACATCATACTGGAGAGTTTAGACTTTGTATGTGACATGAGTTTACACAATTGCTAATGTGTTAGCCATACCTGTGAGACTAAGTCTGATTTTTCTTCATTACCAAAGCACTGCCTGGGAGTGTTATGAGAGGTCCTCATAAAATCCTAATATCTGACCTTACTCCAAAATGATATTTTTTCTTTCTTCTGGGAAACAGGAAGCTAATAGACTTAGTCTCTGGTTTTTAAGCAAGTTCCAACAAGATCCCCAAGACTCTTTCCCAAAAGATAAGCTGCCTGTGGAAATAATGAAGGGGAACAAGGGAACCCACCAACTTTTGGGTAAAATTTCTCATCTAAAGACCACATTTCTTTCCTTTCTGTTTCTATCAGAGAAGAAAAACTAAGTCCCCTAGAGTCCTTAGATTGGTAGTAAGATTCCTCAGGATTCCTGTCCCAGGTATCACCTCCCCCTTTTGCGAGGTGGGGTGTGGTTGCACTAAGCAGCTTGTAAGGACTGAAACCAAGGACTAAAACCTTGGCCTCAGCAATGATAGTGCCTAGTCCTAACTGCTGGACCTCCAGGGAATTCCCTGACCACCTGCCTCTTTTTAACACTCTTCCTGAAAACCTCACAGAGTTGAGGGCACTCTCTTCCCAGTCTGCCTGTCTGTTTTTTTAATCATGCCAGCTCAGGGGTCCACGACTGCTTGACCAAATAAAGAAACCTCTCCTTGGGCCAAGGACTGAAAGCAACGCAGCTAGACACAGTTTGTAAAAAAATAAAAGGGCAACTAATTTTCTGGGATTGGACATGACCTTCTGATGTTCTGCAAACTATTGTCCCATCACAGCAAGAAGATTTAAACAGGAAGCAGTCCAGACAGAGACAGCATACCTCCAGACCAGACAGATTCTGAAAATGTTTATCCCATTGTCTCTTNATAAAAGGGCAACTAATTTTCTGGGATTGGACATGACCTTCTGATGTTCTGCAAACTCTTGTCCCATCACAGCAAGAAGATTTAAACAGGAAGCAGTCCAGACAGAGACAGCATACCTCCAGACCAGACAGATTCTGAAAATGTTTATCCCATTGTCTCTTAGAAACCTAAATTGTAATAGTGCCCCTTCAACCCTCAACATTGGTCCCAACCCACCCCCGCAGCAGCTGATCTTTAGATGTAGCTTCTCCTTCAAGACTATTTTCTCTGTCTCTACAAAGACTCTCCTCTCCTGGGCCAAGCAGATCACAGACTGGCTTCATTCACTTAAAACCGCAGGTCTGGTTCCAGGCAGGAGTCAACACACTTTTCTAAAAGGGCCTGACAGTAAATGTTTTTGGCTTTATGGGCCAGACAGTCTTTCAGAACCATTGACTCTGCTACTGCAGCATGAAAGTAGCTTAGATGATTCACAAACAAGGGAACACAGCTGTAGTTCCAATAAAACTTTATTTACAAAAACAACCCACAGCAAGATCTGACCCTTGGGATGCTGACCTCTGACCCAGACCACGAACCCTGTGGGCACTTATGTTTTATTTAAGGTAGCAGAGAGGTTCTCATACTTGTAAAGATTCAGATAGGAGCAGAATTTAATTGCCTGAAATAATCACAGAACACAAGAAGTCACAGGTATGACACCGAGGACAAGGATTTCAATACACACAGAAGTTCAGACACTGGAACCTCACTCGTTTGGGGCTGGAAAGGAGACTAACCTAAATCTTCCCGGGGGACACGTTTCCAGTCCTCTTAATTAAGGCCATTCACAAATGGCTTGGAAAATGTCTGGGAAATGAAGCAGTTAGGAAAACCTATGAAATGGAACATTGGCTATTAGCATCTGCTCCTCCCCATTTGCCCTACTCACACTACCACCCCGCAGGCGAACACACACACTGGAAAATAAAAGCATGCACAAGCGTATTTTCAATGATTAATCTCACTGTTTCACTTTGAAATCTAAAAGGGAAAAAAAANACATTGGCTATTAGCATCTGCTCCTCCCCATTTGCCCTACTCACACTACCACCCCGCAGGCGAACACACACACTGAAAAATAAAAGCATGCACAAGCGTATTTTCAATGATTAATCTCACTGTTTCACTTTGAAATCTAAAAGGGGAAAAAAAATGGAAGCATTCCTATTTCCCGTTGAAAGTAATCACAGCTTTATATCCCTGGGTGTTTACATAAAGAGAGCTGTTTATTTAGAATCCTTGCTGATAAGAACACCACACGCTCATAACTTATTATATATTCCCTTTCCATTTTGTCTCTTTTTTGGAGCGGGGGGAGAATTATGTATATTTTATGATAACCCAAAATGACTTATACATAAAAAATACAGACTTTAAAGATAAAAAGGATTAGTCGCAGGTAATGCATTTTCCATGAGTGGCTATAGGGCTCTCGGTTCCAAGAGGTACCGACTGCATACAAATGAATTGATAAAAGTCTGACGCCGTGGATGGGTAGCAAGGCTCATGCTTTGCTGGAGATGATTCTTAAAGTTACAATAAATCAGACAGACAGTGTCGGCCTTTGAGGATAAACCTGTGATGGCTTGTTGTGCCTCTCTGAATCGCCTCAGAGGCCCAGGGACTCAAAAGTGCCTAGATGTCGCATTAAATCTACCGGGAGAATGGAGCACTTCAAAGACGAATGCAATCAGATCTGATGGAAAATACATTTTCTGAAAGCTACTGACAAAAAGTAATCTTTGATGTGGATGTTGAATAACAATTGATATTGTCTTCCCTGACATTTTTCATTATTGCCGTCTTATACAGCCTACTTCATGTATTAAAGCAATATTAACTGTTTGACAGGGACAAATCCTCCAACTATCACATAAGCAATTGTTTCTGAATTGTCCTAGCCCACTGCCTGTAAAACCTGTCCCAATAACCGCTTTTAAATACGACAGTGGGCTCTTTCTCCTGACTAGCTAGACAGTGTCTGAGCTCCGGGATAGTTCAGTGGAGTCTGGGGAATATTAAAAATGGTTAGATGGTTATGAGGTGTCATTTGACTATAAGGAAGGAGCAGGAGTGTTTTTGAAGGTGAGTTTTAATGAGAGAGGTCTATAAAAGTTAGTCCTTATTTTTCCCCATCTTTGGTACATGTTTATATCGAGTAGACGCTCACAAATCTCAGCTCTGCTGCAGTTCTTGTTGTTCAAAGCATAAAGCAACGTACAAAAGATCTCTGTTATTCATGCAGTGAAATAAAGCAATCTCTGCCTGTGCAAGAACCTATAAATATACTGGAATTAAGTCCCTCAATATGCTTCTGGAAAGAAATCCAAGCAGATCTGGGAGGCATACATGTCTCTTTCAAAATCCATGCTACCTCCTAAGGTTTGATGTCTTAACCTTCAATTGTAAATACATGTGATTTCATTGTAGGTATTTGTAAAACCTAAAATCTCCAATTTTCTGATGACCTTGAGCTTCTTGAGAAATGGACAGGAGAAGTTCTACAAAAGAGCTGGGATTTTTTTTTTCCATGAAAAGGGGTTAATTGTGCCCCAGAGCAAAAGATATAACACTAAAACCCCACAATCCAAAATCACAAAACCACAGTAACCTATGTTGTAAACTCTCAAAAGTTATCATTTGTGGCTAAGATTCCTAGGGATGTAATATATATTCTTCACTTATATCATTGTTATTATTATTATTTACTCACCTTCCCTGGAGTTTCCAGCTTTCACACACCTTAACAATGTTGGAGCTCACCTGCATTTTTATGGTGCAGAAGTTTTTCTCAAACTCACCTTGTCCACTGGGATTGGGGTTGGGAGTGGAAAGCAGTACAGGAGGCTCAGTTTCCTTTACAGTAATATCTGAAATAAGGCAGGTCATGGTGGGGAAAAAAAATGAACAAACCACTCCCCAAAAGTGGAGAATTATAAGATAAACATTGCCACTCAGAAATTTTTGTGACCTTAGGCAAGTCATTTACCCTTCTTTGCTCTCCATCAGGGGTCAACAAGCTCTTTCTTCTTTTCTTGTAGGTATTCAGGGGTCGAGCCTGACAGATGACAGACAATCTGATCCAGGCTTCTATGATCAAGAAGGCAAAAGAAATGTAAGTGTGCAGAACTTCACCTGAGCTCTTGAAAGTGGTACACATTGAACTACCACTCACTTTTTCTTGGCCAGAGCAAGTCACAAGCCCAAGTCTGACCCTGATATAGTAAGGAAGTGGAACTCTTCCCTTGTACACAACAGCGGTGTCCACTGTAGAGACCATGTCGTTTTCTTTGTGAGGCTCTGACTTGTCTGCTTCTGACATGTGACTTCATTGGAAATTCTCTAAACCGGGAAGACATGGATCCTGGAAGGGCACAGAAAGCATCAAGGCTGACCAAGAAGACAAGAAAGGCAAATGGGCTGAGGGCTCCATTCCAGGGCCGAGAGGCTCACGGGGGAGCGTTGGCTCTGACACACATGTACGCAGCAGCTCAAGAAGGCTGCAGCCTGATACCCCTGATGTCTCAACAGGAATCTGCACCATGCCACCTTTATGAGCAAACAGAGCCGTCCGATGGGCCTGATTCAAGAGTAAAATACCACAGAAGGGACAGAACAGAGATAAGACCCTGGATCTGCTGGTGGCCCCCATCAGATGCTCAGCCCCAGTGTCTTTCTGTCCAGAATGTGGAAGCACAACCCACTCAACTGGCCTGAGTCAGTCTCTAGAACCTGGGGTCTGATGAGGTAAATAGAAGTCAAAAGTGAGATTGGCCCAGAGAGCATGACTCCTGTACATCTGAGGCTGGAGAAGGAGTCTTACAATTACATGAGTAGGAGAGTTTACTCTCTCTACTCTCGTTTTCTCTTTTGTTTGTTCATCAGCATCACGGCGTGAGCCGCCCTCAGGAAGTTCCTCCCTTCCTTCCGAATCTGTGCTATCAGGCTTTCACCCACCCCCGAGTGAGAAGTTAATGAACTGTTAGGCAGCTGACTGGGAGCAGAGATGAGTTTTGCCACTTAAGCACTAAATGTACAGAACAAAGGCCTTGGGAAACAAAAAGGAGAAAGAGACCTCAAAAGCTTCCCAACAAGGCTAAGAGGCTCTGACTCCAGGTACTGCTGGGGCTGGTCCTTCCCCACCCCTGAAAGTCACACATATGCCCTCATATCTCATCTGGCAGCCACCGGCAGCTGAGCCCAGCTCACATAACGGATTCAAATCAGACTGACGCACAGACTGAGTGCAAAGACTGGGAGGACACCTTTCTTCCCAGCAATGTTGCTCTGCTCACTCTGACACCTCACCTGCCTTCCCAGAGAGCATCATCACCACCAGCCACAGGGCGTGCATCCCCCAGAGCATCGAAGCTTACGCTTTAGCGTCTCTCAGATCTGAATTCAACTTCCGTGCTGCAAGCTGTGTGGCTTTCAGAAAATCGCTTAACCTTTCTGTGCCTCAGTATTCACATTCACATCTGTAAGAAGGAATAATAACCTCTTCCCATGCCATTCAGTGGAGGGGAGGGGGGTGCCTAACACCTACTGACCACTATAGCATTAACCATCACTATCATTTGCCTCTGAACAGTCTGCCACGTTTGCAATTCTCATGCCTTCCTGACACAAGGAAGATGATGGAATTACTCTGCCTTGAGCAACCACTATATACCAATAAATTAGTATATCTAACCTCACATATTTATGAATTTTATTTCATTTGAGGTCCATAAGAGCCTAGACACATTTGTGCCCATCTTACAAAAAAGGAAAGTGAGGCTTGGGATAAGAAACATGTCCAAAGCCAGTAGAAGGGAGATTTCAAAGCCTTTCTGAAATGCCTGTGAGGCGTTGCTTTCCACCCCTTTCCTCCTTGAGCCAAACAGAGCAAGACAACTGGTGTGGGTGGAAGAGAAGGGACCTTGTTGACTGATGAATTCTTCTACCAAAACGAAATAGCAAGGAGGAGGGGATGTGAAGGAGGGGGAGGAGGGCACCGCAAAACAGACTGTGGGGCAGCAGTGCCATCTTGAGCCCCCGGAGAGGCGGCCGTCTCATCTCTCGATCCCACATGGATCTCTAGCTGTGTCATTTCACAGCAAGGAGAGGACAAGCCTAGCCCTCCTGAACATCTGCCTCAAGTCCACCTCTGCCCCCACGGGGGGCAGACTCTCCAGCTTCCGGCTGCACACTCCCGGAGAGCCTCGGAGAAACTTCTGCCCCTTCTGACCGTCCTCCCCTCTGGAGGCACAGTCCTCATCTGGATTTAACCAACATCCCTGAGCTTCAGAATAAAGCAACTCAACGAACTGGAACCTTTGTGAAATGTCCCCAGGGATGTGTGTGCTGTCAGGCTTGGCCAAATCTCCAGCAGTCGGAGCCTGTGAGCCAGGAGGTCTGGATTCTGGTCCTAACAGTCACAGGCTTACTGGGGCAAGAATCCCACCCCCAAGCTTGAGAAGTCCCCTCCCCACTGTGCTCAGATGCCCTGTAAGGAGAGCAGATGATCCAAAGGCTCCTCCAGCTCTAAAGAGCAAGTTCCAAACTGAATCCCTTCCTTGATTAGTCATCCAAACATACCTCTTTAAGTCCTAGAAAATTCCCAAGTGGAATCCAGCATTGTTACCATCAACGACTTCATGTTTTCCATGTCAGTTAATTGAACCAAATTTGACAGAGTAAAAATGACCAACCTTAACTGAGGAGAGAAACAGTCTGTCAGTTAATCTCAAATACCAAAATAATTGGAACCAAATCAATGCCACTGAGATATGAAAAGACAGCATCCAAATGCCTCACTATATATATAACAGTATATAGTTCTTGTCCTGAGACTCCCATACACGGAAAACCAACAGAAGGGAAATTTTGTGCCAAACAGAGAGTGAGAAGATGTTTGTGAAAATGCTCAGGACTGATGCATGGGGATAATCCAGAGAGACGGTGTGTGGGGAGGGGGGGTCGGGATTGGGGGCTTATATACACTCGTGGTTGATGCATGTCAATGTATAGTAAAATGAATACAGTGTTGTAAAGCAAAACAAACTAAAAAATTTAAATTTAAAAAAAAACACCAAGTATATACAGATGATCACCTAATGCATGGTGATAATGGGAACAGCTGAAGTGCTGGCGATACTTGTCCTCAGGCTGTGACTATCATGTTCCTCAAGTTATGCAGGAGAGGTGTTAACTCAAATATTCTCTGTCGGAAGGAGAAAAAGGGGAGACCTCTCTCGGGCACCTACTCCACACTGGGCCCTATGACAGGCCTTACGTACTTTGCCTCATGGAATCCTCACCCCTGCCCGATGGGGGAAGTGTCTCTGCTATAGATTAAACGTTTGTGTCTCCCCAAACTCATAGGTTGAAATCCTAACCCCCAATGTGACGGTATCAAGAGGTGGGTGACCAGGCAGAGGCAGACTTGAAGTTTAAGCCTCCCACTCCAAATATAAGTCTATCAGACCCCGTCTCCAGCCGTGATGTCATGAAGAAAGCAAATGCAGCAGGACAGTTTACATGTGGCACAACAGCTAGAAAAACAAGGTCAAAGTACGGTAGACTGACTGTTTTTGTCACCTAATATCCATTCACCACTCTTCCAGTTGAACAGAAGCCATGCCCAGTGGGCACAGTCAGCCCTGCTGTTTTTACTTCCCAGATTTGAGCGGTAGAAAATGAAGATCCCGCCTGGCCATCAGCACCCTGACCTCCACCACCCACAGGGCCAGCTTCAAGAACAGCTGAGTCCACCTGTTCAAATGAGACATGTCTGCTCTTAGAAGCTCTATTGGCTGCTAAGGCACACAGCTGTCCCCACATGGTAGCAAGGCTGGCCCCCAGCAGCTGCAAGCATGGATCCTGCCAGCCAGACAATCCCAACAGATACTTTATTTTTTTGCTCAATCTCCACTTTAAAGTCCTAGGCTGATTTCAATTTACCTGCTTTGGACAAACATTCTGTTTACAACCAATAAGGTTGCCAGACAAAACACAGGATTTCTGATTCTTTAAAGTTCAACTTCAGGTAAGTCATTTTTTAGCATGGCAATATTCAAGACATACTTGTATTAAAAAATAATAACTTTTTTATCTGAAGTTCAACTTTACTTGGGCACCCTATTTTGTTTTCGTTTGTTGCTGCTTTGTTAATTCTGGCAATCCTAAGAACCAGTCATCATGGCCAAGCAGGGTGGAACAATGAAGGCTGTGGCCAGAGCTGGGTTGCCTGTCCACCCCACAGCACATAAGGAGAGAGCAGTTAACCTCGTCTAAGCTACAGGAACAGAGATGGGCAGAAGGGTGGTTTCCCAAAAGAAAACCAGGTGCCCCTCCCAGGAGAGAGGAAAAGGCTGCTTAACAGCCAGAAACAACAGATGAGCATGAGAACCAAAGAGACTGCCTCTAAGGAAGAGGAACATATGCTTTCAGTGGGGGCGAGGGGCCTGTGGGCCCAGTAAGTGGGAGAAAGAAGAAGCCTGCACCAACTCCTCCTCACCCTTCCAAGCCTGTGTTTTTACCCACACATATTTGCCAGATTGCTCTAAAGAAGCAACAGCTGTGGAAACTGACAGTTTACAGTTGTGATAAATCGTATTAGTAAAGTATTTCAAATAAGTCATATCTAACTAAAAAACAAGAAGTCATCTCTGAACAAATAAATTCCTCCTTCCGTGTGCGCAGCCTGCAAGTGGCAGGTTTCGGCACTTACCCACCGGCTGTTGATCTGCTTTCCTTGCAGGAGTGACTTTCGTGGGGGCATGGGGACAGTGCATTCTTTCAGCTGGGGAAGACACTCAGGACCCATGCAAAAACCAAAATCTGAAACGAGGCATGTATTTCATTCCTTGGGGGGGATTTCTTAATGACTTAGAGCCCATCTTGGTTTCAGATCTGCCCGTCATCCCTCCTGTGTGGCAGGAGAGCGGGCATGCAAGAGCTTCCTGTGCAGTCCGCCTGCCCAGCCCCATCTGCAGGGTGGCCAGGCCCCACAGGGCTCTGCTCTCTTTCTCAAGCCAATTCATCTACATCTGTAACATTTCTTTAAAAAACTCATGGATACGTCTTCTCCAACACATTCTTTTTACTTCGGTTTAGAAAGTCATTCGCCTGCACAAAATGAATGGCCTGAAGACAGCCCTGAGCCTCTTTTTCTCCCAGGGTCAGGCCCGCCACAGCCTCCCCAGACCGCAGGGGCCCAGGGCCCCACAATGGGCTTCAGGCCTTCGCCTCCCCTCCCAGCCCCGCCCACTCCCATTCTCCCCCTCCCCTCCTCCCGCAGAAAGCACATCTCTTTCTCCAGAACAGTCTACTTGAGCTTGATTTCCAGCAGACCCTTTACCCTGCCAGTTAGTAATTCAGGACTAATTAGGTGATTGCTTTCATTTATGGTGGCAGTCGGGGTGAAGGTGGGGAGGGGAATGAAATGGTTTTGCCCCTATTCTTGTTGGAAAAATAAATTACATCCATTGTCACTTTAAATCTTATTTTTCCCCCCAGT
Source organism: Neotragus moschatus (assembly GCA_006410615.1). Classification (NCBI taxonomy): domain Eukaryota; kingdom Metazoa; phylum Chordata; class Mammalia; order Artiodactyla; family Bovidae; genus Neotragus; species Neotragus moschatus. The sequence goes on along the minus strand of SJYA01001220.1, from coordinate 756,410 downwards.
CAAGCAAATTAGCAGCTTGGTTCATTTTCCCAGCATTCACTGCTGAACAGACGGCAGCGCCCTGGAATGTGGCTTAGAGTTGTGTGGTCAGTGCAATTGTTTGGGGTTGTTTGTGCCAACAATGAGAAGAGCCGGCTGTCTCCTGAAAGAGGAGTGGCACTTGTCTCGTTTAGGCCAAGGAGTTGCCGTGAGCTAAGCCAGCTTGGCTTCTGAGAAAGATGTACACCGCCATCTAGTGGAGATGGGGGCTCACTGCAATGCACTCATTGGCCTTTCCTTCTGTCCAGTAAGGACCAGCAATGTTTTGTGTAGGTTCCTGAAACTGTGGTGTTGGAGAAGACTCTTGAGTGTCCTTTGGACTGCAAGGAAATCCAACCAGTCAATCCTAAAGGAAATAAATCCTGAATATTCATTGGAAGGACGGATGCTGAAGCTGAAGCTCCAGTACTTTGGCCACCTGATGCAAAGAACTGACTCATTGGAAAAGATCCTGATGCTGGAAAAGATTGAAGATAGGAGAAGGGGATGACAGAGGATGAGATGATTGGATGGCATCATGGACTGGATGGACATGAGTTTGAGTAAGCTACAGGAGTTGGTGATGGACAGGGAGGCCTGGCGTGCTGCAGTCCATGGGGTCACAAAGAGTAGGACACGACTGAGCAACTAAACTGAACTGAAAAAGGAGTGACGCTTCTGAACTGTGATGTTGGAGAAGACGCTTGAGAGTCCCTTGGACTGCAAGGAGATCAAACCAGTCAATCTTAAAGGAAATCAATCCTGAATATTCATTGGAAGGACTGATGCTGAAGCACCAATACTTTGGCCACCTGATGCGAAGAGCCAACTCGTTTAAAAAGACCCTGATGCTGGGAAAGATCGAAGGGAAGAGGACAAGGGGACAACAGAGGATGAGATGGTTGGATGGCATCACTGACTCAATAGACATGAGTTTGAGCAGGCTCCAGGAGATGGTGAAGGATAGGGAAGCCTGGCATGCTGCAGTCCATGGGATCACAGTCAGAAGCAACTGAGCGACTGAACAGAAACAAGGAGGTCTCTTTATATCACCAGGAGTGAAATATTTGCCTCAATGACTTAATGAAAGTGCAACCCCATGCTTGCACAACATCTCTGTTGCGAGTAGCTCTCTTTCACCCCCATGTCCAGGTACAAGACAGGTTTGTCATTGTCTGAGCATTGGGTAGCTCTGAAGCTGGGGCTCTCTCCCTTGTCCTAAGCAGTGTGGGAGGAGAGCATGGGCACCTGCAGGCAACAGGCTCCTTCTACTTTGCAGCCTCGCTATCAATCCGTCCCACCCGTAGCCAGTCCGATTCCAAGTGCATGCAGCAGAGGTATTGGAAAGCTTGCTTGTTCACCCCAGGGCCTTGCCACTTCCCGGTGGAAGCCAGAAGCACATCCAAATCCTGAGACTCTTTCCAGTCTTGGTGTTGAGGAACAGGTCTCACTCTCTACTCTGACAACACACAAGTCAGCATCCTTTCCTTTTCCACTAAGTCTTCCTATATGAAGAGCATAGTGATCTCCCCTATTTTAACACAGGAGCTACGATTTTCTTGGATTTTGTGTACAGGGAGAGTGGAGAATGGAGAAAATAAATCCCGATATGGAAGGGCTTGGGACCGTGGTTGGCAACCTGGGGCAATTTTGCACCCAGGAGACACTTGAATGTGCCTTGGACATTTGGGATTGTCACAATTTAGGGGCTGCTAAAATTTCTTCCATGCACAGGACAGCCCCACCATAACAAAGAATTATCCAGCCCCAAACGGCAGTAGTGCTGAGGCTGAGAAAGCCTGGTTCAGGCTCATAAAGACTGCCCTCCAGCAACCGAGTTAACACCGATTGTCCTCCAGTGAGCTACACTGCAGACGCTGTGGATAATTCATCCTCTCCCAAGTCAGTATTTACCATCGTTTTTCTTCTTTTAGACCCTTCCATTTTAAACATAATTTAGCTGTCTCTTCCCCCCGCCCCCACCCCTACTCCCCACTCTGCTGGGAAGAGAAAGGACAGGGAAGGGGGAGGGAAGGCGACAGAAAAGGAGGATTAGAGGCATGACCTGTTTCTCCTGGAGAAGCCGGGCACATTCCTCTCTCAGATGTGCTTTGTGACCGAGCAGGGTACAATTAAAAGCACAATAATTTACTTGTTATTCAAGTCAGGCATTAGTCCGGGTAATGGCGTGCTTGGTGGAGAGATGGATTTCCTTGTTAGGAGCTAAGCACAGGATTAGCTGAATTCTCCATGGAGAAATCTTGATTTGTTCAAGGTCTTTCATGTTTTCTACAGAGAAGGGATTATGTCTTCTTAAAGAGGGGCCCTGCTTAAAAAGCTACAAAGTATAAAAGGATTTAGGGCAGAGGGGCCTGTGGTTAAGCAGCTGAGGGGTACAGGGAATTTTAGAGCAAAGGATTATTTAAAGCCATAAAGTTCCAAAAATAATTGGTTTAGCACTACTGGGTCAGTGCTGGCAAGTACACTGTAAAGGCAATTAAGCATGAGCTAATATTCATTTTACTTTGGCTAATTATTGCATGGATCCAGGAAAGAGAGGGGAAAGACAACATGCCCCCTCCCTGGCAATCAGGACGTTGTTTTTGGTTTCTTTGCCTTATAGGCACGCTTATTAGTTGGGGTGCCCAGAATCCAGCCATCACAAGGGCCTTATTAGTTAAAACTCAGGAAAATTGTTCTCTCAGGGCAGAACAGTGCATGCTTTGCTATCCCAGCAACCAAGTAGAAGCCAGTATTTGTTTCAACTCCATCAATATTATTGGCCAGAAATACACAATCCTGACTTCACTGATGCACCAGCTAAGCCTGGGTCAGGGGCTCTCAACTGGGGAAGCTTCAGCCATCCACCCCCACCCTGAGGGACAACTGACAATTTCAGGAGACATGTCTGCTTATCACAACCAGAGAAGTGCTACTGGTATCTACTGGATAGAGCCCAGGGATACTGTAGGAGTATCTCCCAGTGCCAAGGACAACCCCACAACAAAGATGCAAAATGTCACCAGTGGCAAGGTAAGAGGTTCTGGCCTAGACGGAGACAATTTCCTCTCTTTGAGAAGATGAATGTCTTCAGAATCTCTGCCTTCTCAAATACCTAATTGACAAGTAATCAGTTGACCATATTTAATGCTAACTAACACACTTTTCTTCCTCCTTTTCTACACTGGGCATTCATTCTCCTAATTCAGGAAATCAAGTGATGCCAAGTAAAACTTGCCCTGGAAGAATGGTCCTTGGGGGCCAACCAGGACCCAAGTATATGCCTGCCTTCTCCTTCCAGGATTCACAAACACACACACACATACCTCCACACACATCCAAGAGAGAAGAAAGCAAACTTCTCCACAATCCTCTGATTTGGAGTTTTAAGGACTTTTCTTCCCTTTTCTGAGATTACCCATTCCTCCCTTCATGAAACATGTACAGTGAAGTCATTTGTCCTGCAGCTTAAAAGGAGTTAAGAGTCCAAAGCTATAAAATATCCATTTCTCCCTGGTGAATGATGACTCACCCTGGGGGAGGTTCATGCTCAGGACAGGAGTGTCCATGGCGCTGGTTCAGGTTAAGGGGCTGTGAATCAGGACTGTTCTGAGGACCTCAACACTCTGGGAGAGACTAAGGATGCACTGGCGCAGTGGTAAAGAAAGCGCTTGCCAATGAAGGCGATGCAAGAGACACAGGTTCGATCCCTGGGTCAGGAAGATCCCCTGGAGTAAGAAATGGCAACCCACTCCAGTATTCTTGCCTGGAAAATCACATGGACAGACAGCCTGGCAGGCTATAGTCCACAGGGTCTCAATGAGTCAGACACAACTGAGCCAGCACAACCTCCGCTTACAAGGTAAGGCTGGCAGAGTGCCGCAGAAGGCAGGTGAGGGGGCCTCCCTCCAACTAAACCCTATCCCTCCCCCTGCAGGAGACAGAAAACCTCTTCCCTCAGGTCCCACCAGCTCTGCTCTCCCTGCTTCTCTGCACCCTCTCCAAACTGGCTTTTCTGCTTCGCCCCTTCTCACTCAATCCACTCTCCACACAGCAGACGACGGTGATCCTGGTAAGTCCCAAGTCAGATCGTGTGTCACTCCTAAGCTCAAAATCCTTCAGAGGCTTCCATCTGGATCCAAATAAAAGTATCTCCGTCTCCTTCCCCATCTCTCCCTCTCTGTTCCACATCACACCCAGTTCCTCTCCTTCCCTCATGTCCTCCCAGATACACTTGTCCCAGCTGTCCCTGGCTGTTCCTAACAGCTCCCTCCCTACAGCCTCCCACACTTACTATTCACTCTGCCCAGAATGTTCCTTCTCTCCTTATCTATAGAGACTACCATGTTATTCAGTTCCACAAAACCTATGTTCATGGACCCACTTGCCTCTATTGCTTTTTTCTGATACAGGATTGCTGAATGAGGAAAGCTCTCTGTTATTAACTAAAAAAGAAAAAACTCTTTAGGCCATCAGGTCATTATTTACAAGATGAAACTGAACAAGCACAGCACATTTCTAGCTTTAGCGTTAAATTTTTCAGTGCTATCTTACATGAAATAACATGAAGAGATAGAAGGAATACAGTTTTGTTTGAAATGAGGGACTCCCCAAACCTGCCTGATTCTTTCTTATACTTTGACTTCCTGACCTGCAAAGAGGTCTCCAAGATCCATCTTGGACCATCCAGGTGAGCCTAGCATTGAGCTAGATGACCACGGGCTCCCTTCTAGTCCAGTCAGAATTTACTTGACTTTTTTCCTAGACTCTCATTGCTTTAAGAGTTTTTGAGAGTTGAGCCTGTCACACATCTCCATTTCACCTTCAGTTCAGTTCAGTTCAGTCACTCAGCCGTGTCCAACTCTTTGCAACCCCATGAATCACAGCACGCCAGGCCTCCCTGTCCATCACCAACGCCCCGAGCTCACTCAAACTCATGTCCATCGAGTCGGTGATGCCATCCAGCCATCTCATCCTCTGTCATCCCCTTCTGCTCCTGCCCCTAATCCCTCCCAGCATCAGTCATTTCCAATGAGTCAACTCTTCGCATCAGGTGGCCAAAGTATTGGAGTTTCAGCTTCAGCATCAGTCCTTCCAGTGAACACCCAGGACTGACCTCCTTTAGGATGGACTGGTTGGATCTCCTAGAAGGATCCTACTAAGATACTGAGTGGCAGTATAATTTAAAAGAAAAGTTAGGTTCCCTAGAAGTCAGGAACCCCAGCATCATGCCCTTAAAGGCTCAAATGACCTGAAAATTAAAGGTCTCCAGACCTCTCAGTTCTCATCTTCAAGTGAGAAGACGTGTCGGACTACATCAATTGCTGTTTCCTGAAGTATGAAGTATGGTGTTTACACCACTGTGGAAATTAAGCAAAAGGTAGAACAAAGTTAAGTGCTTTTGTATTATGTCCATATCTGCCAAGCATGGTAATATTTAAATAGCCTCACAACTCTAGATTATCTTAGCTATCATTGCTACATGAAGGCTAAAGTAGATCACACACATACAAGCAAGATCGAATGCTAGTACATGAAGTCAAAGTACCACAGCTTCAGGAACTGTCCCTTCCACCCGAACTGTCTAGAATTATTGACACCAATGAAATGGATACCTAGTGTGGATCTTCATATACCAAATTCCCATGAGCTTTGCTGAAAAGACCTTAGCAGTACATCAAAGCATCGTTTTTGATGAAATGTGAATAGGTTAAAAAATATATATTATTAATGTGTTAAATGACTGACTGCAGTTTGAAAAATCCTACATGTGATTTTTCGGTTTCTTCCACTTCTAGCTGTCTTTGACATATCACATGCTTATACAAAGGCCAGCACGCTCTCTGCGTGTCAGTCTTAATCTATAATGTGTATTATACATGTACCTCACTATGGACAAACTTTCTAGTTCCAGATGGGGAATCTGGAGCAGGCTCTTTTTTCTCTAAATGAATGGGCCTTTACTCCAAGAACACAGACTTACATTTATGGCCTTAAACACACACATACACAAAATCAAGTCACTTTCTGCCCCTCTACTCTCAGTTTAGGCCCTGAAGGTATCGCTTACAACTCAACACTTGGCCTACAAGGAAGATTCTCATCCACCTGACATCCCAGACAACCTCCTTTTCCTGTTCTGTTTCTGCAAAGGAAAAGAACTACCAGAGCGATGTAGAGACTGGCTGGAAAGTTGAGAACAGGCCTCAAAGATGTAAGGCTGAAGATGACCCTAAAGAACAGATGGGATTTGGACAGTTAGCATGGAAGCTGGAGAAAATTACTATTGGGCAAGGAAGGAGTTGGGCACTATACATGGTGGACATACCTGGAACATAGGGTTTGGACTGGGAAGTAGAGAAAGAGCGTGCTAGAGGGCAGGTTTGAGGGGTGGGTAAGAAAGATCTCGATAGCTAGCTACAGCGTGTAAGCTCCACCCTGTGGCACTCACTCCAAAACATTTTCTAAAGCATAAAGATCTCACTGTGAGGAAAGATGTAAGTGCTGCTTTAAGAGTTTAACTGAACCAGAATGACTTGGGGACCAAGTCTGGACAAGATAGACCTTTTCCCCCCAGGAGCGGGGGGAAAAACCGTAACAGAAAATGGCACATTAGTCTGCTTGGGCTGCCGTAATAGAATATGACAGGCTGGATGCTTAAACAATAGAAATTTACTTTACAGCAAGTCTGGAATTCTGCAGTCTAAACTCAAGGTGCTAGTAGAGTTGGTTTCTCCTGAGGCCTTTCTTCCTGGCTTGCAGACAGCTACCTTCTCACTGTGTCTTTACATGGTTTTCCTCGGTGTGCGCATGGACAGAGAGAGGCTACTCATGTTTCCTCACCTCCTTATAAGGACACCAGTCCTATCTGCTTAAGGCCTCACCATTATGATTTTATTTAACCTTAATTACCTCCTTAAAGATCTGTTTCCTAATATAGACACTTTGGAAGTGAGGGCTTTAACAGTTGAATGGGGGGACAGAGGGAGGCTCCAAGATGATACCATTAATTTCAAACAATTCAGTTCACAGTAAATGGTATGAACTTGGACCAAAATAGTCTCAATGGAAATTCAATAAGAAAAAAAGAGATATTGGAAGGACAAATAGAAGATATTTGTGAAGTGTAAAAAGGGACTCAAAGACAACCCAACGTGGCCGGTGGGAGATGCCTCCCAGTCCAGAGTCCCCTCGCAGGGTTTATATGCCATTGTCCTCTCCATCACTCTCCCCTGCAGGGTGACTCATGCCCTTTCAATGCAAAAGCACCCTGTCTTTATTAAATGAGAATTGTTAGGTTCAGGTATAAAGAGTTTTTAGGGTGGTACAACAGACTATAACTAAGGAAAATAGGATGATAGTAAATGAAGGGGATGTAGACTTCAGCAAAAAAAAGACCATAATATTGAGCTCTGTGAGACAGGATAATATTCAGCTTCCCAAAGGAAGTAAGAGCTGACACATTCATTCAGCAGCCCCAAGCCAGTTTCCAAATCGCACTATGTGAGTTCGGCAAACCACTCTCAGAAGACAGGAAACCTTTTCCTTTTTTTTTCACCTAACTCCCAAGATGCCTAAGTCCAGTGTCACTGGCCAGACCATCACAACATCCCATCTGATCAGTAGTTGTGCAAGCTCTTAATCATTTTCATTAAAAGCCGTTCAGTCAAAAATCTGAGCATTGTTCACAAACTGGCTTAGATTACATTCCCCAGAAGCAGAGTTGAAGATGAGCATTTGTGCATACACAGTTCATTATGTACATGCACCCATAGAGACTGGCAAGGAGAGCAGGGGAGTGAGGTGGAGATGGGAGGAAGCCACACAAAGATGCACGTACAGCAGGTCCTACAGAGGCAGCTTTGCCTGGGTCCCCTGGGCCACTCGAAGCACTTCGAAGTGCAAGTCATACCTCAGAGGCGAGGCCAAGGGACTGGGCTCTCCTACTCCACCATCGTCGGTTAAGGGCTGCACCAGAGTGATTTCCAGGCACCACAGGCAGTCTCCAAGCACTTCAGTCTCTCTGAGTGTTTGGACAAATGACAGTAGTCCAAGTGCAGTTTTCCTAAAAAGAGTCCCAGGTAACTACAGTGGCAATGAAAGCACATCAAAGCCAGTGGGAACATGACACTGTAAAAAAGAATTCAAGGGGATCTGACCAAGCACACACACCCTAATTTCACAATGCTACTAAAATACAGGAGAAGGAAAAGTCATGGATGTGCACGAAGATTTAACCGAGTATGTCTGTCACCATGCTATTTAAAATGGGTGTGTCGCCGAGGATGCTCAACTCAAACTAGGCTCAGCAACACAGGGAGTCTGCAGGTTCACCTACTGAAAGTCAGAAGTAGCCTAAGTTTATACCATGATTCTACGTAGGCTCTGCTTCATTTTCTGCCAGTTCTCCCAATTCTGCCTTCCTCTAAGCACAGACTTAACTTGCCTTATATAGGCCTTTAAAAAAAAAGGAAGGGGGAGGGGTTTCTCAGGTGGCGCAGTGGTAAAGAATACTCCTGCCAATGCAGGAAATACAAGAGACTCAAGTTTTATCTTGGGTTGGGAAGATCCCCTGGAGGAGGAAATGGCAATCTACTCCAGTATTCTTGCCTGGAAAATTTCATGGACAGAGGAGCCTGGTGGGCTACAGTCTACGGGATTGCAAAGAGTGGAACACAACTGATCAACTGAGCACACATGCAGCTGTTGTGGGAGAGAGAGGTTTTTTCCTCCTCTTTTCCAGGGATGTACACATAGAACATAGTACCAAGCTTCATTCCAATGAAATTAACTTAGGTTCCTTGCATGCTCCTGAACCAATCACTATGGCATTGATCATGGAGCCACTTTGGGTTAGCTTAGATCAAGCAGGGCTAATTTAGGGCACATAGGGAGAAGGGAAATCCTACCTTGACTTCATACTTGATAAACAATGGACATGACGGAAGTTCTAAACAGCCATGAAAGCCAGGCAAACCAAAAGTGTTAAAGTGTTAGTTGCTCAGCTGTGCCTGGCTCTGCGACCCCATGGACTGTAGCCTGCTAGGCTCCTCTGTCCATAAAATTCTCCAGGCAAAAATATTGGAGTGGGTAGCCATTCCCTTCTCTAGGAGATCTTCCTGACCCAGGGATCAAACCCGTTTCTTTCACATCACAGGCAGATTATTTATTGTCTGAGCCACCAGGGCAAACTGAAGATAACCTAAATATCTATAAATTGGTCATTGGTTTTACAATTTATCTTCATTTCACTGGAAAACCACCCATCCGTTTAAAACATGTAACAAAACAAAATGAAGTTTAAAATGTGCTTTATATAGAAAGAGTAGGTTATAAAACTCTGGGAAAGACATACATCCATTCATTAACAGCCATTATCTCTATGTGGCAGCATTTTGTCTGTTGTTTTTTTTTAATGATCCAGAGAGACAATATGGGGTGGGAGGTGGGAGGAGGTTCAGGATTGGGAACTCATGTACACCCGTGGCGGATTCATGTCAATGTATGGCAAAACCAATACAGTAATGTAAAGTAAAATAAAGTAAAAATAAAAATTAAAAAAAATAAAAATAAAAGCAGGCATTCGACAAGCAGTTTAAAAAATATATCTTGTCATAAACCATACTGAAAAAGAATATGAAAAACAATGTACATATATGTATAACCGAGTCACTTTCCTATACAGTAGAAATTAACACAATATTGTCAATCAATTATCCTTCAATAAAATAAATTTAAAAAAAAGATTTTCACATTAAATTTTTATCTATCTTCTATTCATATTTTCAAAAGTTTTATAATAAAATGTTTTACTTTGTGAAGAGTAAAATATCCATCCTATCACCTTCATGCTTTTTAAAGGGCTGTATATTTCTCATCTCATTTGCTTTTCCCATTAACCTTCCTAATAGATAGTCTAGCATTGATCTTTTTTTTTAATGAAAGAAATAGGTGCAGCAAAATTAAAGGACGTGCCCAAGTTCTTACAGCTAAGGTATTACAGGAGTTGATATTAAAGTTAAGGGATCTTGGTTTCTATAGCGATTCTGTCTCAATTCTCCATATTCAATGATGCGTTTCTCCAAGCTGATAAGGAGGAATATTCACACTCTTGACACCCTTGCTCCAAAGAAAATCAGCACCGACAAAGGGACTTCTCCACTTGGAGCTCAACATTCCAAAGAAATGCCAGTCCCTTTCTTTTCCTCCCAAAAGTAGTCTAGTGGATCCATCCTGATGAACAGGATTATTAGTGACACGCAGTGAATGAGGTTCTCCTAGAAGTGCCCATTAGTCAGTGGTGCACAGCGAACTGTGGGGGCTGATCCTGTTGGACAGTAAGCCTGACCCCACTTCCACGGGCTATTTCATACTTCCTTCTCTAACTGTCAGTNTGGATCCATCCTGATGAACAGGATTATTAGTGACACGCAGTGAATGAGGTTCTCCTAGAAGTGCCCATTAGTCAGTGGTGCACAGCGAACTGTGGGGGCTGATCCTGTTGGACAGTAAGCCTGACCCCACTTCCACGGGCTATTTCATACTTCCTTCTCTAACTGTCAGTGCCAATGTGATGGAGGATGATCCAACTGTTGGAGAGCAGGAACTTCTCTCAGCTCACGAGTTGTCTTTCTAACCTCTCTATCAATAATGGTGCCAAACCCTGCTCTGGGAAAATAATTCTAAGAGAAAGATCAAACTAGCAGACTCATGTCCTCAGTGAACCACATCATTGGGATTTAGATAAATAACTGTCACAGCCGCACCCTCATTACCAGCACCAAAACTCTGAAAACCACTATAAATCATCCTGTTTTATCCTTCATGTATTATCTATGAAACACCAGCTTAATTCTGAATTTGGACCATCATTTTAGACTAGCCAGGCCATTCAGAATCCTAAATTCTGAGGACTAGTGAAAAACATAAGATCTTTTTAAAGCCTAATGTAAAACTTCAAACTCTGTGGCTTCAACAGCAGCTGACTTCCCAGAGAACATTTCCCTGGCATATAGCTGCACTGTGTACTATGATATTTTCTTTATGTACGGCTACATCCAGAGTGGGGTTCACCCTCGTCTGAGTATGTGGGAAGAGTACACCTCTGTTTCTTTTACCTTTGGGTCCTGTGACTAGTTCTGGCCAACTGGTCCTAAGGACAGTGATGTGTGTCATTAATGGGCCAAAGCACTTGGCAGACAGTGAGAGCCTCGATCTACATCATCAGCCATGGAAGTATGTGTTGACATGGAGGGGCCACGAGATCGAAGCAGCCTTTACCACTGCGCCAACCCTTGGAAGAGTCTCCCAGAGCCTATGTTAGGTGAATGACAAATAAGAGTATATTTTAAAGATACTTGAATCCTATGTTTATTGTTACAATAACACAACCAGCACTTGGCTGATCCATAGCCCACTACTGAGTCAGACACAGGGCTGGGCATTTCACATGCATCGTCTCGCTCTTCAAAGCAAACTGATAAGATGGATTCTACTATGATTCCACTTCACTGATGGAGAAACAGAAAAGTTAAGTAACTGACTGAGGATTACACAGCAACTAAATGACAAAACTGGATTAGACTCCAAAACGTGTTCATAACCCCCACATTGCTAAAGGAGCCAAAGGTGAGCTCGGGTGAACTGAGTCAAAAGGAGAGAAGGCAGCAAGAGAGCGTTAACGGCTGGAAATGAAACTGGAATCTGAGGATTAAAAGAAAAAAGGCTACCTTAGAAAAAGACCTAAGGCATCAACTCCAAAATAACATGTGACAATGTAAGTACATCAGATTGTCATGGGTTAACAGCCCCAGGTCGACTGAGCGACTTCACTTTCACTTTTCCCTTTCATGCATTGGAGGAGGAAATGGCAACCCACTCCAGCGTTCTTCTCTCGGGCACACAGAGTCAGACACGACGGAAGCGGCTTAGCAGCAGCAGCAGCAGCAACAGCCCCAGGTGGTGCTAGTGGTAAAGAATCTGCCTGCGGATGCAGGAGAGTAAGAGACCCAGGTTTGACCCCTGGGTGGGGAAAATCCCCTGGAGAAGGAAATGGCAACCCGCTCTGGTATTCTTGCCTGGAGAATTCCATGGACAGAGGGGCTTGGCAGTCCATAGCATTAGAAAGAGTCGGACACGACTGAGGCGACTTAGCATGCATGCATAAATCACAAATGTAAACAGTTAACTGAATTACATGTGCATAATCAAGATGAGTATAGAGAAGTTTCACCGATTTTAAATGCTGAGAACAATGGCCTGTTTTCCTATCAGGTGGAACACTGAGCCATTTTTCCTCAAAAAACACTTTACTTCCAATGACTACTCAGATGCCAGTCTTCATATAAACCCAAGAAAAAATTTAGGATATTAACCATTCATTTGTTTAGAATATAATCACACTTGGCATTCCACTGGACAGTCAATCAAAGAACCCAAAGCAGTATCACTGAACCAGATAATTGTGGTATGTCTTAGATGCAGACGCATACACTGCCACTTTTAAGAAACTTCAAGATGTTATTATAAATAGACATCTCCAGAAGTTACTAAAAAAAAAAAAAAAAAACTAAATTAAAAATTCCAAACAATAAACATGAAAGATGATTCTTCAGTAAATTAAAATTTATTTTAAACAATGTTGGAAAACATCTACTTATTTATATGCACATTTGTGCGTATAAGATTTTATTACACTTTAAGGAAAGCCAATTGGAAGAATCAACATAAATGCACCATGTCTTAATATTCCCAAAGTTTAGCTCCACCTAAATACTGACAATGAAGATGCTAATTTTAACTCAACCCATAACTATAGGTTTGCTTTAGAATCTGTGGGACTGTTTAAATTTCTCAACTTGTCAAAATTCACCTGCCTTCCCCTCCTACATTTAGTTCTTGGTTTCAATTTCTATCTTTTTCTGCCGTGGAGACTTCATGTTTTTTTCAGTTAGACTCTGGGTTAAATATCAGTGAAGGACAGAGATCCCCCCACCTCCCACTATAAGAGAGGAAGCATATTTACATTCTTCACTGACATGTGTCTATAAACTCTTTTTTAAAATATCCAAGGAATAAACAAAAACTGAAAGTAGGTTGTCACCCATGAGACCTACTCATAAGGCCATGTCCACTAAGCACAAGGGCCCTAAAATGATTCCAAACTTCATGTTTCACATATTGTTGCCTTTATTAGCAACTGAAACCCCCTCCCACCACAACACCTCCAAAAAATGATGTTTCAGAGTAAGAGGAAACCCAGTATTAGCACATACAGGAAAGAACACTACCCTTGGTGCCATTGTCCCAACCCTCCCCCACACACACACCCAACTGCCACTCCAGTTCTACTTCTCGGGGATCCCAACACACAGCATCCCAGCACTTATTCTCACCCTTTGGTAAATGCCCTTTCCCAGTTCTTTTTCCTACCAGATCCTTATCTATTCTTCAAAGCCCAATTCAAGTGTCACCTTCACCATGAAGCTCCCCTGCAAGTTTAGCTCAATGGGATCTTTTCTAAATTTCCATTGTTCCAAACTTCTTTTACCATACACTCAGGATGGGGTTTTTTGGTCAACATTTCCACGTGATTAGTCCTGTCCCCCACTTAGACAGTAGCCTTCACACATCATTTTTATTCCCAAAGAATCGAGCATGATACTGATCACATAGCAGAGGCTTAGTTTCACTGTGTTGTTTAGATAACTATGTATAATAATGAAATATTGAAAATGGGATGACAAAAAGTCAGACTTAAGGATTACAATCCAGTTCCCTCAATATAAGCAAACATCAGTCTTAATTGTGGCAAACCCAACCCCAACAACCTAATTCATCATTTAAGAACACATAAATAATTCATTTTTAAATATCCTTAGCTTCTAGGAGGGAACAAAAGGTTACAGCCTTGAGCTTTGGCAATAACCCTCTAACACATTCTGTAGAACAATGTGACCTGCAAAAGGCAGCTCAAAAATNTCATTTGAAAAGACCTTGATGCTGGGAAAGCTTGAAGGCAGAAGGAGAAGGGGACGACAGAGGATGAGATGGTTGGATGGCATCACCAACACAATGGACGTGAGTTTGAGTAAGCTCTGGGAGTTGGTGATAGACAGGGAGGCCTGGCGTGCTGCAGTCCATGGGGTCACACAGAGTTGAACACGACTGAGTGAGTGAGCTGAACATGACATTAGTTTTTATGCAAAAGATAATAACCAAGTTTTACTTCAATAACAAGTATGCTTTTTTCTTTTTAAATTTCTCTCTCATTAGAATCTTTGTCTACATGAGGTCTAGCACTCATCATGGGCTTTTTCAGACCTAACTAGGATCTTCTGTGACTAGAAAGAAAAGTTAAGCATGGGCCCTAACAAATCAGAGGGAAATATGTTAACTGGACACCACTCTCAAAGGGTCATTCCAAAGGTAAATATATTTTTATTCACAAGGTATGTTGAGCTCTCAAGAAAAAAGATGTGCTGTATATCTGGTCCTATTAATAACTTCTTTGATTTTCATTTGCGCTCATACCTACACTAGCAGTTCTGTAGCCTGCTTCATTCATTCATGCGTGCACTTTAAATTTATGTAGGAAAATAAACACTGTGCCCTCTTACTTTTTTCAAAGTCTACATTTAAACAGAAGCTGGGGTGGGGGCAAGGACAAACAAAGCCTTTTTCATCCTAGTTCAAATCTAAGTCTGTAACTCCTTGTAATTAGTTTAGTTTTGTTTTTTTTTTTTCCAGGAAAATAAGGTACTGCATGGTGACTATAGTTAATACTGTGTTATATACTTCAAATGTGCTAAAGAGTAGATTTTACGTGTTCTCATCACAAAAAGGGTAACTATGTGAGGTGACAGATGTTACCTCTCGCTTGATTGTGGTAATCATTTCACAATGCATACATATATCCAATTATCATGTTATACACCTTAAAAACAAGTATCATGTATTAATGCATATATGGAATCTAGAAAAATGGTATGGATGAACCTATTTGCAGGGAGAAATAGAGACACAGACACAGAGAAAGGACCTGTGGACACAGGAGGGGAAGGAGAGGGTGGGACGAATTGAGAGAGGTAGCACCGACATATACACATTGCCGTGTGTAACACAGCTAGCTGGGGGGAACCTGCTGTAGAGCACAGGGAGCTCACTTGGTGCTTTCTGATGCCCTGTTAATAGAGGGGCGGGATGGGCTGAGGGAGGTAGGAGGGAGGCTCAAGGGGGGAAGATATATGTATGCTTATAGCTGATTCATGTTGTACAGCAGAAACTAACAACATTGTAAAGCAATTATATCCCAATTAAAAGTTATACACCTTAAATATATACAGTTTTTATTTGCCATTTCTATCTCCATAAAGCTAGGGAAGATGGCAGGCCACTCCAATATTCTTGCATGTGAAATCCCAAGGACAGAGGAGCCTAGTGGACGACAGTCCATGGAGTTGCAAAAGAGTCGGACACAACTTAGCAACTAATCAACAAAAGTTAGGGGCAAGGGGGGAGGCAAATGTTCCACAAGTAGCTTGCCCTGTCCCAGAGGAGCCATCAATTCCTGGTACCTATCTCTCAAGCCCGCTGCCCACTGGAAGAACGCTACCAAGTCCAGATCCAAGTTTTAAATTACCCAGCCCTCTCAACTCCTGAAAGATAGGAAAGGAAAAGCTAAGGAAGGTGAGAGACTACAGTGGTAACAACAGTGCTAAAGCTGAGACGCAAACCAGCAGATGTAAGGAAGGCCGCCACAGACTCTTAGAGCAGGGCTGGCATGCTTTGCTCCTGCAGCAGCACATCTGGCCTTCCATCAGCAGGTCTCTGAGCAGTGGGCAACGTGACCACACCATATGTGCGGAGCACAGCAATGGGGCTGACTTATGTTAGTGAGCACAAGGGTTTTCCTTGGTATCTCGTCTCCCTGTTATTTCAAGAGAAATGTAAGGGCAGATTTATTCTGCCATTACAGAGAGGCTCCTAGAGTTTGTTTGTTTAAAGGTGATCGTTTCCAGGAGGGTGAGGCAGATCTGTTTTCTACAAAAAGTTGGTGACAGCTAGGCGTTCCCTCTCCTCCTTCTCTACTACAGTGAAAGGAGATTGACTCTCATCCCCACCTCCCTGCAAAACTCATTCTAGAATCATGGACCAATGACAGAGTCCAAGAATATTGTAGAGACTCATCACTCCATACTCTTAATGCTTACATGGGGCCTCTCCTGTTTTTTTCCTAATTCTTTCCTCTCCTTGGAGAGTAACTAACCAGCAGTGAATGACTTCACAAGGCTGATCAGGGAAACCCCAAGACAGTCAAATAACTAGCTGGAAATTTTGGAGATAACAGGCCAGTTCTACCATCTTCATCTCCACTGAAGAAGTCTTGTCATCGAAGTGGGTCAAAAGGAATTATTATTGCTTGTGGGATGTACAAACAACATGCCAAGGGCTATCACCACATGCCCCACAGGGTTCAGTCATATCTAGTCCCTTGAGGCCGCTGCTGCTGCTGCTGCTGCTAAGTCGCTTCAGTCGTGTCTGACTCTGTGTGACCCCATAGACCGCAGCCCACCAGGCTGCCCCGTCCCTGGGATTCTCCGGGCAAGAATTCTGGAGTAGGTTGCCATTTCCTTCTCCAATGCATGAAAGTGAAAAGTAAAAGTGAAGTGGCTCAGTCATGTCTGACTCGCAGTGACCCCATGGACTGCAGCCCGCCAGGCTCCTCCATCCGTGGGATTTTGNTGCCCCGTCCCTGGGATTCTCCAGGCAAGAATTCTGGAGTAGGTTGCCATTTCCTTCTCCAATGCATGAAAGTGAAAAGTAAAAGTGAAGTGGCTCAGTCATGTCTGACTCGCAGTGACCCCATGGACTGCAGCCCGCCAGGCTCCTCCATCCGTGGGATTTTGCAGGCGAGAGCACTGGAGTGGGCTGCCATCGCCTTCTCCCAGTCCTTGGAGGCTAGGGCACCATTTATCCCATGTGTCTAATTTTCTGCTGCACTCGGTACCACCCCCATTTCTGAACCTGAGCTAGCCGGCACCCTCAAGTCATGTGACAATTCCACACTAGCCGGAAGCACTACCTGCCCTCCCAATGCAGGTCCCTCAAATCCTCTTTCACAAGGTCTCCCACTTCCTCTCATCAACAGACACCAGACAGGTCCAAAGGATTCTAAAGCTCAAAAAAATACAGGCTGAGGTGTAAAGTGGCTGACAGCCAATCTCGTCTCTACTTCCATGGGAACTGTTGGAAACAGGAATGAATTTCTAGTTGGTAGAAAGGCGGGTGATGAGAGAAAAGGGGAAAGAATCATCTTGTGCCTGGTGGCGAAGAGGCACACTTTTAGGCTGACTCTCCAATTTACCAGGCTATCTACCTCCTTACCCCATTCACCTCTCTCTTACTCACTTCTTTTTCCTAATACATCAGGAAAAGATGGAGCACTGAATTAGCAGCAAAGCCAAGGGCAAGAACCTAGAGTCTGGAGGAATCTTCCTCCTTTGGCTAACAAATCTCCTTGCCTTACAGTAGTAAGGTTTTCTTTCCCTCATCTACTTCATTCAAATGGAGAAGGTGACTTTGACAATCAAATTCAACCTGTAACCTGAAACAGCAAAGTAAGGTATTTGAGAACACATGCCTTATAAAGCAGTAACAAGTACAGTTTTAGACTCAAGCCAACTTCAATCTGGGTCTTTGTCACAAACTACCTGCATCATTTAGGGTAGTTATGACCGCTCTAGATTTCAGCTCTCTCGTCTGTAAAATGGGGTTATTCATACCTATGTCATTAAGTGCTGAAAGGCCTGAATGAGATAAAGTCTGTGGACACTTAACAAAGTGCCTGGCATATTGTGAGTGCTCAGTAGCAACTGGTTTTTGTTGGAAAGGGGGTTGTGGTTATCAACAGAACCCATTCCTACCACATCGAACATTAGCTGAGAGGCTTTGTGTCCTCAGTGTCCTTGACCACAGTACCATACAGACTGCAGATGCCATCAGTATCTACTAGACAGAGTAAAAAGCATGGCATAGACAGTCAACTAAGTTATTCAACAAGTATCTGTTAGGCACTACATTCCATAGAATACCTTAAACTTTGGAGATAAAGCTGTAAAGAAGAACAGATAAACTCCCTGCCCTAGCAGAGCTTACATGCCAGTGGTAAAAGGCAGATAACCAACAACTAAACAGGCAGGTAAAAGGCAGATATTCAACGGGTGCACTGAGATGACCCAGAGGGATGGGGTGGGGAGGGAGGTGGGAGGGGAGCTCAGGATGGGAAACACATGTATACCCATGGCTGATTCATGTCAATGTATGGCAAAACCACTACAATATTGTAAAGTAATTAGCCTCCAATTAAAATAAATACATTTGAAAAAAAAGTAAACAAATGACATGATTTCCCATGATGATACAGCAACATGAACTATGAGATGTTAAGAAGAATTATGGAATGAGGAATAAGTTGGAGTGAGGAGTAACTTTGTACAGGTAGGTTCATGAAATCATCTCGGCAGAAATGGTAAATCTAAGCATTGAATGGTAAAGTGTTAACCACAGGAAGATCTAGAGACAGAGGGCTCTGGAAGCAAAAAGAAAGACCCAATATCCTAGACAAGCATTTGGTGTTTGAACAACAGAAAAGCTGCCTGCTTGGTAAAAGCATGGTGAGTATGTGAGCGTGTGTGATGTGGGGTGGGAGAGAGCCGAAGTAAGGACGGAGGTCAGAGAAAACGAGGGTAGTCTGAATTTTACTCTAAGTGTGATAGGAAGTCATGCATCAGAAGTTTTCAGAATTTTCTCAGGAAAGATGCCTGCTTGGTGCACGACTATATGATGAAGCAAATGAGGCTGTTCTGGCTCCTGTGTAATTGTTTGTTTCATGCAAATACCGCAGGCACGGTTGTCAAAGCAGGTACTTATGTGGTTGGTACTCAGAGTGGTTGTATCCAAGGAATGAATTTCCTCAGAAGAAAAGGTGAAAATCAGGATTTGCTTTTAACTTCAGAGAAAAGAGGATTAGATCAAACTTATCAACTCATTCAATGGCAGAAGGCTCTAAAGATTTAAGGAAGTGAGGTAGGGGAATCTTGCTTTGAATCCCTTCTCAATCAGAAAGGTTATAAAATCTTAGCTCTGTAAGAGACCATTTTTCTCTTTCCATTAGAGTTCAAGCATCCCATTTACTAGGATTCATATCCTAACCTCCAGGAAGTAAAATTTTATAATGATTAATCTGAACCTCCATAACTCAGAAAAACCTGGGAATGGGATTGTGCCATCCTCGTACATACTATATCATCCCATGTCTCATTAGGAAAACAGAAACCACTATAGGTACTGCAAACAGGAGGAATTTAAGGTAGGAAACAAACGTGGAGAGGTGACAGAGAGGAAAGATAAGAGGTGAACTTAGCCAGATGTCAGTAATTGCAAGGAGTTGCTTCCATCCTAGGACCTGAGGAACAAAAGGAAAATGTTATTCGAAGTCCATGATCTCAGGATTTCCCTAGTGGTCCAGGGGTTAAGAATCTTCCTGCCAATGCAGGGGACACAGGTTCAACCCATGGCCCGAGAAGATCCCACAAGCAGCAGAGCAATCAAGCCAGTGTGCTACAACTACTGAGCCTGCATGCTGCGCTGTTGAAGCTGCACGTCTAGAGCCTGGGCTGCACAAGAGAAAGCCACGGCGATCAGAAGCCCAGCACCACAACTACAGAGCAGCCCGCACTCGCCACAACTAGAGAAAGCCCACAGAGACCCAGCACAGCCAAAAATAAAAACAAATACATTAAAAATGTAAAAATAAATAAACAGAACAGTCCACAATCTAGGCCACCGCCAGAACATTCAATGCTGGTGTTACTGGAACAGCCATGGTTTCTTTGAAGAAAATCTGGAGCCTAAAGTTGTCCACAGCAGTCATTACTACTGGAGTCAGAGTCTGCAGGAGCTTTGTTGCTGGAATACCCGCCACCTTGGGCAGGATGCAGAGAGACCACACTTGTCTCCCAGCACTGTTACCTCTGCTGCACTTCAGAAGTGTATAAAACATTGTTACTTTCTTCATGCCTTCTAATCTCCCATGAGTACCTCCAATTTGTAGAAGGTAACTATAAGTCATTGGGCAGGGGAATTTTAGTAAGGCAGTTTGCAGAATTCTAGCCATCTGTTCTCAGGATACATACATAGGAGAGCATGGAGGAGCGGGAATAGAGCCAGAAGCCAAGAGACAGGTAAGTAGCTCTTCTCTTGATCTTCACGGTTAGAAGTCCTAGTAAACTAAAGGCTGCTTGGAGATTTTCTGAAAAGTGTTTGGGACTATAAAGAAGAAAAAGGAGAACCCGAAAATCTACAGAATGGAAGAGGATAAGCTTGCAAGACAAGTGAAAACTATAGTGCTTCCCATCTCCTCCTTAAGTTACTTTCCCTGACCTGTCAATCTTTTCAATAGACCAAGCAAGCCTCGTTCACACTAAAGTGTTTCAACATTTTATAGTGTTTCACTATAGTGTTCACACTATAGTGTTTCAACACTAAATAGTTTCAACAATAGCCAATACAGTATGCAGAAAAAAACTTAGAAATATCAAGGCATTTTAAAATAAATAATCCCTAAAATGTTCTATATGCCAGAATATAAAATCTTGTCCTTCAGTTTACACAATCAAAGGATAGAGACTTGCTTCAAATAAAATGTGGACGATACAGGCAGTAAGTACAAAGGAATAGTAACACAATGAAATTTGATCTAAAACAGTTTCTCAGCCTCAGCACTACTGGCATTTTAGGCCAGATAATTCTTTGTTGTGGGGAGCTATCATTCGTATTACAGAACATTTAGCAGCAGCCCTGACTGATAGTATGTCCAACTTATGACAAGAATTTCTCCAGACATTGCCAAATGTTTTCAGCATGCAAGATTTAAAATATCTCAGAGAACCTTAAACAAAGAATTAGAGTACATGTGAAGTGAAGTGAAGTGCAGTCACTCAGTCGTGTCCGACTCTTTCCCCCCATGGACTGTAGCCTACTGGACTCCTCTGTCCGTGGGATTTCCCAGGCAAGAATACTGGAATGGGTTGCCATTGCCTTCTCCAGGGGAACTTCCCAACCCAGGGATCAAACCCGGGTCTCCTGCATTGTAGGCAGACGCTTTACTGTCTGAGCCACAAGGGAAGAGTACATGTAGATATTGCCTAATGAGAGGAAGGGAGGGATTTCAGGCAGGAAAAAATCAAATGCAAAGGTGAGAAAACATAGAACAGCAATGAGGCTGGAAAATAGGGTATAAGGAAGCAAATGGAAGGATGCAGCTGGGAGGCAGAAAGTGTTTACTAAGCCAGGTTTTACATTTGAGCTTTAATCTCTAGACAGTGGAGAGCTATTGAAGGATCTGGGATAAGGCAATGATTTATACAAATTTATGATTGCAAGCATGTTTTTGGTGGCTGTGTGGATAACAGAATAAGGGGAAAGGAGATGAGAAGAAAGGAACTCAGTTATCTATTTGTCATCATCCGGATAATAAGGATCATCACCAGATAATAAGGATCGATATGAAGTCAGGGTGAATGATACTTAGGAGAGGGAAACAAGACAATTTAGTGATAAAGTACATATGGAAAGCAAAGAAAAGGAGCTCAAGAATTGCAGGTTGAAGGCTCAAAACAGAAAAATAGAGCAGGCTGAGAAATGGTCTGTCTTTGAAAAGTCAGTGTTAGCGTCTCAGTCATGTCCAACTCTTTGCAACCTCATGGGCCTCCAGGTTCCTCTGTCCATGGAATTCTCCAGGCAAGAATACTGGAGTAAGTAGCCACTCCTTCTCCAGGGAATATTCCCGACCCAAGGATCAAACTCTCCTGCACTGCAAGTGGATTCTTCACCCTCTGAGCCACCAGGGAAGCCCAACGGTCTGTCTTTAGGTTGTGTGTAAAGTGTGAGTTGTCTGTGAGACATCCAGATCAAGATTTCTAGTGGGTAATTATACACGCTACCTAGGCTAGATCTGTTTTGGAATCTTCAGACTAGACAGCAATTGATACGCCCATGAGACACATCATGGAGGGAGGGCAGACATCATGAGAAAAGACCCACGGACAGACTTTAGAGGAATATTAACCTTTGGTAAAGGGAGAAGTCGAAGACTTTGATGACCCAAGAGCAATCTGAACTCACTTGCTTTCAGAGGGGCCACTTTGTAGGGATGTGCAGTTTTCTAGGCTGTACTCAATAGCTCAAGTTAGGAGTAGACTGAGTTTGGGTAGATCCTGACTGCATTGTCCAACAGAATATGGTAGAAAGGATGCTATTTGAACTTCTAGGACAGGCCCTTAGACACTGGCAGCTTCTACTTCTAGTCCGTGGAATACTCTCTTGGATCCCAGGGCAACTGTGGAAGCAGTTCAACTCCTCTGTTGGAAGGACCACATGGAGGGACTGAGACCACACAGAGAGCACGGGTCCAGCTGAGCCCCGCAACCATCTAGCCTCTTCCATCAAGCGGCTAGACATGCGAGCAAAGCTGATCAGGACCCTCCAGACAAGTTGAGCACTGAGTGACCCAGTCCATGTCACACACTGGGTCCTGCCCAAATTCCAGACCCATAAGACCATGACAGGAAGTGATAAGAAGCTGTGGTCACAGTGTAGCTGAAGACTTCAGAAGCAGAGCTACCCCAAGTTTGGCATGGGCTGCGGTCTCACCCTGGGAGCAGGTTGCAAGGCTAGTTGGTGATAAGATCCCAGCAGTTATTAGGAATGTGGGGGAGAAAATTTGCTGCAAGACTGGGGAAATAGGGGGGGGAGGTTACCAGGTTCAAATTATTGCTAATCGTTCCTGACTGTTCTTATTTTACCAAAAAAAAAGGGGGGGGAGGGATTCAAGGAGGAAAATTGTTCACCAGCAGTCACCTCAGCTGCCACTGAGATGCCTGGTGACACATAATTAGAAAACAAATGACAGATTAGTTTAATAATATTCATTAGCAACTAATGAAACTGACAGTGTTTCCTATTGAAAGCAGATTGGGCTGCTAGTAGATTTTAAGCAAATTCTGCTCCTCCCCCCTTCTTTAGCTGCCTTTCAGCTAGAATCTGGGGGTTATAGGGGTGCAAATGGGTCATAAAACACTGCACACAGGGTGAGATGGTTGAGGGGACAGAAAGAACAAGAGAAAAAATCAGAGTAGAAGAAGTGTGATCCCTGGGAGTCTTAGGAGGAGAGAAGAGATGAAGAAGGGGGTGAGTGTAAACCCACGTCTCCCCAGCTGTCTTCAGACCTCTAACTTCCGTCAAAGACATTTCCACTCACCGAGAGAAGGAAATGGTTAACAGGGGAAAAGAAGGGAAAAAAAAAAAAAATCAGTGCTTGCTTTCAGGCATTGTTTTCTTTTTTCTTAGAAAAAATTTATCCTAAGTAAGAATTTTAACGATATGCAGAAATCATAGCTGTCTCGCTGAATCGCTGTAGGACTGACCCCCCTTGACAGTTCTTAAATTATTCAGCTATCAAGGGCCTGCTAAACATTAAATTAAGCATCCTCTCTCCCCTGTCCTAAACCATTAAGTTATGCAAATGCACAGATAATGGGGCATATGACAGCTGGAGGCATTAATCACACAGCTCTGTCTCTGGGCTGTTGTTATGTAGAAACTGCATCTGCCAACAGACCGAACAGCCACAATTAGATCTCACTTAATGGAACGAGGAGACACTACCTAGCCCTCCATGCTCGTGTTAGGTTGTAGGCCTGGGAGTGAATAAGACACTTGGGAGAGCTGCTGGCTCTCATCCTCCCTCTCCCCTTGCTCTCTTTTTAATACCTGCTCCTGCAATTGAAATGAAAAATTACCTGTAATTGTTATCATTTACAAACAAAACCTGTCAGAAGACAAACCTGCTGTTTACAATGGATGTTTCTGTTGTTCCCCAGGAGGGCTCTTTGGGGAACTTCCCTGATTCTGATTTTTTTTTTTTTTTTAACAAATTCTCCATCTTGGAGAAGAGGCTGGGGCTTGGGCAGAAGCAAACAGACCTCCCATCACAGTCTCCAGATGGCTGTCTGGGAGGCCAGATTGACTTTCCCCACAAGACTGTTTGCTGGAACACTCATCAGCTTACCTGCCTTGCTCCCACTCATACCTTATCATATGGGAAAGAAGGCAGACAGAGACTAAGCCAGGGTCTCCCCACTGCAGTAAGAGGTGAATAAAATGGGCTGCGAGACATCCCACCATCTTCCCAAGAACTTTCATTGTGCTTCTTCATGATTTAACACTCAAGTCACAGCATATGTATTCTTTAAAAGCCAAGTTGTTAAGCATTTATATGGCAGCCAGTTGCTTGTCATTTGTCTGTTCAGTGTTTGGGGGTTTTTTTAGTTTTATTTTGGAGCTCTGAGGATAACACTGATGCCTTTGTAGGAACCATCTATATATATGCAGATATGCAACTCAACACAGGAGTTGTGTAGACCTTTCTTCTTTTTATACCAAAACACCGATTTCCAACTGGTGTCTCGAGAACCCTGTGGTTCTACAATCCTTCTTGGTAAGTAGGAGGCCCACTGTGGGAGAGACAGATGATCACCCCCAACAGCAGCAGGAGCACCACTCAACATGACAACTAAGTACATGAAACAATTTTTTAAGTTCTGTTAAAAAAGAAAAAAAATGTTTGGGAAACCACTGTTCTAAAATAAAGTCATGGAGACATTTAGACTTGGTCCCTGGCAACAGGCATTCGATCTCAGAGCTGTTCTTCCTGTCTGCTGAATACAGAATCACTAAACTGCAAACAACCAATGGTACTGTTTTTCCTCCTTTCCTTGAAAGTTCTCCAACACTCTGAGGAAGACTACATGCGTTTATGAGCCAGAAACCCAGAGCAGAAAGGAGGAGTGATGATTTGCCAACTGTAGAAGCCAGCCTGTCCTCCTNAACAGGCATTCGATCTCAGAGCTGTTCTTCCTGTCTGCTGAATACAGAATCACTAAACTGCAAACAACCAATGGTACTGTTTTTCCTCCTTTCCTTGAAAGTTCTCCAACACTCTGAGGAAGACTACATGCGTTTATGAGCCAGAAACCCAGAGCAGAAAGGAGGAGTGATGATTTGCCAACTGTAGAAGCCAGCCTGTCCTCCTCTTCCACCTCTCCCACTAGCCACACTAACATCCATATCAGACCACTTAGCTCTGAGCCGGGTCAGCACACCCCTAACTTCTACATGCAGACAGAGCAGATCTGTGCAGAGACAAGGAGCAGGCCTGCTGGAAGGAGTCCATAGTCATCACGAAGGGGGAAACTCCCAGGTTTCTGAGTAAGGTTGAGTTCAGTCAGCTCAAGCATCAAGAAAATGCACCGCGTTCTTTCCAAGCCTTCTAGGCCTGTCTGCTCTTTACTGTCTTCCCGTCATCCTTCAAGTATTCCTCCCAAGGCCCCTCAAACCAGGGCGAACACAACTGCAAGGATTCAGGTACTTCTGGCCTCCTCTGGAATACTGGCCTCCTGAGCTCTGCTTCACCCTCCCCTACTCCATCCTCCCACAAGCCCCTTAGTGCAGCAGTCCCCAACCTTTTTGGCACCAGCGACCAATTTCATGGAAAACAGTTTTCCCACAGTTCTGGGAGACAGGAGACGGTTTTGTGATGATTCGAGCACATTCCATTTACCGTGCACTTTATTTCTATCTATTACATCAGCGCCACCTCAGATCATCAGGCATTAGATCTCAGAAGTTGGAGACCCCTGCCTTAGTGCCTCAAACACAAATCTGTGTGGCTTTTCCCCGTTTAGAAGTCGCAGCTTTGGTGACATTACTCTGGGAGCCTTCCCTGATCTTCCTCCCTGACCCATGCCTCATGAGTGTAACTCACACCTTCTTCCACACTCATAGCCCACCCACCACTCCTCCCTAACCATTACTTGTTTGTAGCTTTTGCACTAGGCCGTCATGTATTTGCATGTCTGTCTCCATCAACAAACTCAAGATCTGGATGAGGGCAGGTTCCAGATCCACTCATTGCTAACTGTTGCCTAAGCCAGTGCTTCAGTGTTAAGTTCCAGATCCACTCATTGCTAACTGTTGCCTAAGCCAGTGCTTCAGTGTTCAGTTGTCTCAAACCATGAGTTACCAGGATCTTACTTGAAAAGCAGACTGATTCAGCAGGCCCAGAGTGGGGCCTGAGAGTCTACATTTCCAACAGGCTCCTGAGATGCCAATACTGCCTGTCAGTGGACCACATGTCCGGTAGCCAGGCCCTAAATGACCTTCAAATCCAGTCTCTATGTTATATTCCCAGTGCTCGGTACATAATACAAGGTTTTAATAATTACCTCCCCCAACTAGTTGTTAAATGATGAGCTGATACGTCTACCTACTGATTCTCGTGTCTAATAAGTCCATAGTAAGATATCATTCTCTTAGGCTACTTGTTACTAGAAACAATTCAGGTGCACAGACAAATGGATCACTAGTCCCCTGAAGGTTCAGCGGCTTACCTAAATAGGAAGCTGACTCCTCCTTCCCCACTTCCTCAATTCAGTCAACCCCACCCTGTCACCCCAACAGGTCCAGCACAGTCTGTTTCTCTGAAGCACTAGCACTCAAAATCANTCAGGTGCACAGACAAATGGATCACTAGTCCCCTGAAGGTTCAGCGGCTTACCTAAATAGGAAGCTGACTCCTCCTTTCCCACTTCCTCAATTCAGTCAACCCCACCCTGTCACCCCAACAGGTCCAGCACAGTCTGTTTCTCTGAAGCACTAGCACTCAAAATCACGTGTGCAAAAGTCATGCTATCCATGCCTCCCTTCCCCTGCTCCTTGCCCATCTTCCCACCGAAGGGCCAGGTCCATGGAAGCATGTCTGTCTCTTGCTCCGTCACTTCATGAGTGCAGAACACGCCTTGCACTTAGGCATCAAAAATGCCCCCAAACCACTGGGGGTCCCCGTGGTATCCCACAAATTCCCCCGGGCCCACCTCGTGTTTTTGGGTGGAGATTTTTGAACCACTCTTGCTCTTCTTCCTCTTATCAACATTGAATGACTCCATAAGCCAAAAAGGCAGAAACGCCATAGGCAAAACTATATTTTCACCCTGGAACAGAGGCAGGGATTTATCTGGAGAGCACTCTGTCATTTTTTAACCTCGGCTGGCTTTTTAAACGTTGGAGTCCTCTGGAAATGCTGATTTGCATGAAAAGTAAACAAGCGTACTCTTTTGTAATGATCTTTATTTCTGAGGACCCTTGTATGTCCTGTGCTGTTAACATGTGCTCTGAGGCTGAGGAAAGTGTTCCATTTTCGTCCCAGTGTTTCAATCTTCTAAGGAGAAGCTATTTAACAAAGAGCCAATCCATGCAGATCGGCTTGGGCTAGGGGGGAAATAAAGCTGGAACATGACTTCACTAAGGCAGCTTTGAAATTCAGAACAATACTTAACACTGCAGCTGAAGAGATTTGCATTTTCTACCACTAAGAACTGGGTTTGGATAAGAACACTGGAAGTTTTACTATTTTCCTTAAAAATTCAGTTACACAATTATCAGAAACTGTTCAGCTAGAGAAATCGAGAAGGAGGGTAGGAGGGACAACTGTAAGCCTCTCCACCCTCTACTATGAATTTCTAGCTCTCTATTTTGTTCAGAAGTATTTTAGGAGTAACTGACAGGAACCCACCTCAAATCCAGCCTAAGCTGAAATATAGAAGGAATTCATTGGCTCATGTAATTGTTAAGTTCATGAAAAGATGTAGCATTAGGCACAACTGGACCTAAGGTCTCTACAAAGGTCAAGTGTTAGAAGGTCAGTTGTTTTTAAATCCTTCAGCAAAGACATGCGAAATCATGTCTATGTTGGTTCAGCTTCAATTCTAGGGACAATCTGTAGCCCTAATATTGATAGAAACATTATACAAAAAAGGGAACCTACAAGAGACAATGACACACACTTCATTTATCCAAATTTCTATCAACACCAAGGCTTTGCCAATTAACAGTGAGACTAAGAAGACAGGAGCTAATTAATTAACATGATGAATGTTAAGAATGAGTTATTAATGGTGGAGTTAAAGATATTCAAAACTATGCAGACTAGCAAGTATTTGAGACATTCCTCCCCCTGCAAGAAAAATGCTGGTATATCATTTCTGTGAGACATAGGATTTTTATCCCCAGTGATCCCCTCCCAGTGCTTCATCCCAAACCAGGCATGTGTCAAGCTACAGGTCTGGCAGATTTCTAGTTATTTACGCAGATCTTAATGGTAGCTCAGCTGGTTAAGAATCTGCCTGCAATGCAGGACTGCTACTGCTACTGCTAAGTTGCTTCAGTCGTGTCCGACTCTGTACAACCCCATAGACGGCAGCCCACCAGGCTCCCCCGTCCCTGGGATTCTCCAGGCAAGAACACTGGAGTGGGTTGCCATTTCCTTCTTCAATGCATGAAAGTGAAAAGTGAAAGTGAAGTCGCTCAGTCGTATCGGACTCTTAGGAGACCTGGTTCAATTCCTGGGTCAGGAAGATCCCCTGGAAAAGGGATAGGCTACCCACTCCAGTATTTTTGGAGTTCTCTGGTGGCTCAGCTGGTAAAGAATCTGCCTGCAATGTGGAAGACCTGTGTTCGATCCCTGGGTTGGGAAGATCCCCTGGAGAAGGAAACAGCTACCCACTCCACTATTCTGATCTGGAGAATTTCAAGGACTGTATGGTCTATGGGGTCACAAAGAATCAGACACGACTGAGCAACTTTCACTTTCACTTAATGGAAAAGGATATCATTATCACTGCCTCAGGCAAACCTTCCAAGCAAAGACCTTGATGTGGCCACTCTGCAGACACAGGATGGACTCTTACCCAAAATTGGATTTGGAGGTCAAGACTGAAAAATAGAAGACTGGCTTGTGTTCTTATGTTTAGGGGATGGGGCCAGGGACAGCGTTTGCACAAAGAAAGAGGCTTGAGTGGTTTGAATCCACCCTACACCCCACCCTGGCAACAAAGAAAGGAACACTCAGGCTTTCTGACCCTTACCCACATGTGGGGAAGAGGAAGGAAGGGTGTTAAGAAGTTGTCAGAAAACATCTTTTAAAAAAAAAAAAAAGGAGAGCAGCCTCTTTAGTGCAGACCTAAAAAAAAAATCAAGATTTCTAAATTGGTAAAGCTAATAGAATACATCAAACTATGTGGCTCCTGCTTGCACGTACGTGCACTTATTAGGTATCTACCTGTGTGATAACATTTTTGTGAGACCTGCTTTCCTTATCATCAGGAAGTAACTAACGTTAGAGGGCAGTCAACCCTACCCATCTTAAACATTTTGATGGTTAAAATCACTAGTCAAAAACCACCCACGGGCTTCACCTGAGCCACTTCTTTCAGGTAGCTTTACAAGTCCCCTACTTTCCTTTATGTCACACCCATTTGCAGGCAGATTCTCTGCAGCTGGTGACAAAGGTCAGCACTCTGGCCACACAGTCCCAGCCAATGGACACAACTCCATTCTGACAAAGTCATATCGGGCTAGGGTCACATACCTGAACTGAAACCAAACCCCTGACGACCAGGCGTGGTTCTCCTGCCCTGGGAACAGACACGCACGCATGCACACATGCACAGACACACACACATACACACAGGCAGTAAATATGACTGTACAGATAGAATTAGTCCTGGCACAGAAGAGTTCAGGCTCCGAGGTTTGGAGCCCCTCTCACTCAGCATCTCGTGTGACCCAAGGAAGCCTTAACTATCCAGTGGCAGTTTAGCCATGTTCTTGCTTCTCCCCCTAAGGCTTCCTTCCTTCAAACCACAATTTCCCAAAGTGGTCTTCTGCTGATCACCTTGGAAGTTTGGGAAACGATCAATGCATTAAACAAAGTCAAAAAATTCCCTTCTGCAGTACTTCTGCCGGTCTCACCATGCTAATGAGCACGGTGAACCACTGAGAAGAAAATAGCATGCCACTTCTCATACTGGGCCACCAAACAATTTGGTTCCCCTCCACTACTCTAGGAGGAAGATCTTCTGAAATGAACTCCATAGAAAGTGGTTTGAAAAAACACCATTCTCCAGAACTAACTAGCTTTTCTTTTCTTTTCTTTAGATGTGGAAAGATCTAGACACAACAGATCTCATTAAAGCTTTTTCTTCTTTAATCTACTCCAGGGTTTGATCCCTGACTTTGCCCTTTATTGACTGTGTGACTTTAAACAGTTGCCTCAGTCTCTGAGATTGTTATTCATCCATCAGATGGAAACAGTACCTACCTCTCAAGGTTATTAGAAGAGTTCAATAAGAACAAATGTAAAATGTCTAGCACTGTACTTGGTACATAGCTGGTGTTTAATCAACATGCATCCTCTTTCTTTATCAAATGTAACAAATCCTTCTGGGAGTAGCAGCCATCTCTCTCTATAGCCCACAACGCTGTTATGTGCTGTGTCCAACATGGACCCTAAATATTTTCTAAATGCATGGATGAATGAACCACCAATGCTCTGCTAGACCCTCATCCCTGAGCCACACAAATCCAGGGAGGTTGACCTATGCCAATGTGATGCTCATAAAGTGGAAAGAGTTCTGGCACTTACAACTTGATCTCTAGTTGAAAAACTTTCATGGAATGTCTTCCCTCCGTGCCAAAATAGATGATTAAAGAGCATGGCAGGAGGTTTAAGTGTTCCAAATCTTTGCTTAAGGACACTGATGACACGATGTTGCTTTTCTAGTGTAGGCAGATGGATGGTACTAATGCAGAGAGCATTAAAGCAGAGAGAGAAATCAGTACACACAGGAAACCCTGCACTTGAACCTTGGAACCAGACCATAAGGGTTTGAACTGGAGTCTGGTCAAGTGTGACCTTGACCTCCTCATGTCTCAGTTCCCTGTCTCAGCACCTATTTGTAGGGCTATGGTTAGGATGTAAGTTAATAAATGAGATGAGCTCAGAGCAATGCTTAAATCACAATAAGCACTCAATAAATACTGACTGCTATTACAGTCACAGTAATTGAAACTGCTATTAATTCCTCATCAGAAACCCACTGCAGCCCTGTTTCAAAGGGTTTCTCTCACTTCACTGTCCTAATCTCATGGGTGAAACAGAAGAGACTCAGCAACACAGAAGGAGTTACTNGTAAAATGTCTAGCACTGTACTTGGTACATAGCTGGTGTTTAATCAACATGCATCCTCTTTCTTTATCAAATGTAACAAATCCTTCTGGGAGTAGCAGCCATCTCTCTCTATAGCCCACAACGCTGTTATGTGCTGTGTCCAACATGGACCCTAAATATTTTCTAAATGCATGGATGAATGAACCACCAATGCTCTGCTAGACCCTCATCCCTGAGCCACACAAATCCAGGGAGGTTGACCTATGCCAATGTGATGCTCATAAAGTGGAAAGAGTTCTGGCACTTACAACTTGATCTCTAGTTGAAAAACTTTCATGGAATGTCTTCCCTCCGTGCCAAAATAGATGATTAAAGAGCATGGCAGGAGGTTTAAGTGTTCCAAATCTTTGCTTAAGGACACTGATGACACGATGTTGCTTTTCTAGTGTAGGCAGATGGATGGTACTAATGCAGAGAGCATTAAAGCAGAGAGAGAAATCAGTACACACAGGAAACCCTGCACTTGAACCTTGGAACCAGACCATAAGGGTTTGAACTGGAGTCTGGTCAAGTGTGACCTTGACCTCCTCATGTCTCAGTTCCCTGTCTCAGCACCTATTTGTAGGGCTATGGTTAGGATGTAAGTTAATAAATGAGATGAGCTCAGAGCAATGCTTAAATCACAATAAGCACTCAATAAATACTGACTGCTATTACAGTCACAGTAATTGAAACTGCTATTAATTCCTCATCAGAAACCCACTGCAGCCCTGTTTCAAAGGGTTTCTCTCACTTCACTGTCCTAATCTCATGGGTGAAACAGAAGAGACTCAGCAACACAGAAGGAGTTACTAAAGAAACTTTATTCACAGAACAAGTGTGAAAAATGTTTTATTGGTATTAAAATGGAATTTTCAGGCTTTAATATCAGCTCTTTATTCCTCAAAGGGAAGTAGTTACTGTAATGATGTACTTGGAGCCACATGACTAGTCAGCACCCTCCCTCTTCAATGGGGATCCATGAAATCTATTATGTTCCCTTAGGAGGGCAGTTTTCAATGAGAAATTGCTACATTTGTAAAGAACATATTGACCATGATGAAAGATTTTATCCACATCTACACGATGATGACAAAATTGGACACGACTGAAAGGTTTGGGCAGCCCAATTCTCAGGAACAAAAGGTAGAAACAAATGTCATGACACCCACAAAAACACCCTTGATGTGTCACAGGACAGCAATCTAAGCCTTTAATTCACATTCCAGTGCAGATGGCCTCAAAAGTGTTAAGGATCAGTGGTTTTTTTAATTTTATTTTAGCAGAACAGCCCTTTTCTCAAAATCTTACATGGAACCCAAATATGTAAATAAAAAAGATACTGCTGGGCCACTCTAGGCTGAAAATTGTAGGATGGCAGTTCTATACAGCAGTGGCCCCTGAGCTCTTCAAAGAATTTTCCTGGCTCTATGAGATCTCATGAGCCTGTCTCATAAACTGATACTAAATTGGAGAAGATCGGACAATATGAAGGAGAAGGTATTGCAACAGAAGAGACTATGCAATTATCCCCCAAAGACCAATCACTCTCTAAAGGGACTTTACACTTACTGGAGCCTACCCAGTTCTAAACCACAAAAGACTTAGTGGTATCAATTTTTTTTCCTTTAACCGGGTAAGTGGGGCTCTTTAGGAATATTAGACCAGCTTTAAGCAAATTTAAGAATCACTTTCTCTATATATTTCAGTTGTAGTTTCAGTAAATTTGCAACCTATGTGCTAAGGACTTTCTCATTCTAGACCTGGCTTTCTCAACCTCAGCATTATCTCCGTTAGGAGCGGGATAATTTGGAATGTGGGGGTAGGAGATGTCCTTTGTGTTCTTAGATACGTACCTAGATGCCAGTAACAACCTCCAAGGTATAATAACCTAAAACATCTCCATTCATGACCAAATGTCCCCTGGGGAATAATGTTCCTCCCCCCCATAAGAGTTCTGTTCCACATTCACCCCTTCCAGACTACTTTTCATAGTGGCAGGAGAAATTCTGAAGCCCTTCCATTCACTCATTCAGTCATGTAGTAAACATTTACGAGCACTCACTGTGTGTGCATGAACTTACACAGCTCCATACAGCCTTCTGCTGCCGCTGCTGCTGTTGCTTCAGTCGTGTCCGACTCTGTGCGACCCCATAGACAGCAGCCCATCGGGCTCCCCCATCCCTGGGATTCTCCAGGCAAGAATACTGGAGTGGGTTGCCATTTCCTTCTCCAATGCATGAAAGTGAAAAGTGAAAGTGAAGTCTTTCAGTCGTGTCCGACTCTTAGCGACCCCATGGACTGCAGCCCACCAGGCTCTTTCATCCATGGGATTTTCCAGGCAAGAGTACTGGAGTGGGGTGCCATTGCCTTCTCCAATATGGCCTTCCTTCAGAGGGTGCCTTTTACATCCTTAGCCCCACCTCCACTGGCACTTTGACCTGCAGCCCTCCACCAGCTGGCCATCACATAATAACTGAAGATCTGTTCATAATCTTGCAACTTTGTGCTTGCTTTCTCCTGTATCAGAAATTTCTTTTCTCAATACATCAACCTCCATGAAAGTCTCTTTTTTAACTATTTAACAAAGCTCCCTCAATGCCACATTCCAGGGATAAAGTTAGTAACCATACATAATCCCTGCTCTGCAAAGACTTAGCCACCAAATACAAACACCTCTAAAGACCTATGGCAATTGAGGGCTGACTCATCTGCTTCTGCCTGGAGGCTGAAACTCCTTGAGGCATGCCTAAATGCTCAGCAACCACCACAACTGTTAGAAGAGTAACTTCAGTAGGATAAAAGTTTCCTACACTCTTTTAAAATCTTGAGGGCCACAATAGTAGTGTTAAATGCCATTAGAGAGGATTTTAAAAAGCAGAAAAACAATCCAAGAAGGAATATCAATAGGAAAAGACACTACAATTATGTTCTTATAATTCATTATAAGGACAGCAAAATAGCAACTGATATTAAATTGAAGAAATGGGTAGTCAACTAATTTCAGTTCTACTGATTTCAAGATTGCTGGAGAAAAAGAACCATGGTTGAAGCTAATTTTGAGCCCTCTCTTCAAAAGCTTTGTATCAGCCAAATGCTGTGTATTAGGCTAAATTTCCACTGGCTTTTCTAAATTTGTATCCAGACAAATTGCAAACATCACACCATCCAGTGGTCACTGTGAGTCTGCTTTTCACAGGCTGATTGATTTTTATAATGTTCCAGGCAATTTCAAGTTGTCAGTAAGAACTAATTCTGTCTCGTTACTGCCTTCACTCTTGGCAGCTCTGTGACCACTTATTGGTTTTTTGTCTTCATGCTCATTTTATCCTGCTAACTCTAAAGCCTGATTTTCCCTCTCTAGCCCCATTCAAGGTCTGAAGCTGTAATCACAGGGAGCACCCCCAGCACAGCTACAGGTGTAAGAATCAGCCCTTCTCATGGGCTCCAAAGTTGAATCCTAAAGCCCCAGACCCCATGAAACTTCCTGTCAAACCTATTACGGCCTGTAATACTGTATTACTTAATCAATCCAGCAACTCTGTAGCTGCAGCCCTTTCTCGAGCTGATATTAAGCCAACTTGTCAATCTGTAATTGTGGCGTTCCACACACTCAACTTACACAGCTAGGAAACAGAAACTGGCTCTGACACGATTCTCTGGGTATTATCACACAATCTAAAATAGGAATCACTTGTGAACTCCTTTGCTCAGTCCATATGGTGGGTGAAGACTCAAAGTCATTAAATCTCAACCAGCACATTTTATAGTAGCCAATTATTAAATTTGTAGGACTAGTGGGGCTTACGGACTCAGAATCAAATTATTGCCATTAAACAGAAACATAGGCAATTACTCCCTTTGTACCACACATACTTCTTAGACAGTGGAAACTACTGGTAAGACCTGTACTCAAAATAAATTCTAGCATAGCGTGCAAAGTCTTATAAGTAAAATGCTCTGTGGCTTCTCCCTAGTTGATGAGAGCTATGGTTTAAGAGGAAACAGCAAGTCTTTGGCAACATTATATACATTACATCTTACCCACATGACTGTTGATGTTGTTTAGTCTGTAAGTCACTGAGACTCTTTTGTGACCCTATGGACTACAGCCCCACCAGGCTCCTCTGTCTACAGAATTTTCCAGGCAGGAATACTGGAGTGGGGTGCCATTTCCTTCTCCAGGGGATCATTCTGACCCAGGGATTGAACGTGCAGTTCCTGCATTGGCAGAAGATTCTTTACCACTGAACCACCAGGGAAGCCCCTATCCCCGTAATTACTAAGAACCAAACCTTCTTTGGGTAGAACCAATACAAGGAATAAAATACGCTTTTACACTTGAGGAACTAAAAATCAACTGAGGCCCCTAAAACTGAAGCAGTGCCATACAAGGAGTGTAGACTCTAAGGGCCCATAGACAAGAAAACCACAAGTTGGGGTGAATGTCAGGTAGCGTTCCACAGATGAGATAAGAGATGTGCTCTGGGGAGGCGGTCCCAAGATGACGGAGGAATAGGATGAGGAGACCACTTTCTCCCCCACAAACTCATCAGAAGATCATTTGAATGTTGAGCAACTTCTACAAAACAACTTCTGAACACTGGCAGAGGACACCAGGCACCTAGCAGGGCAGCCTACTCTCTTTGAAAGGAAGTAGGACAAAATATAAAAGACAGAAAGAGAGACAAAAGATTTAGGGTCAGAGACCCATCCTGGGGAAGGAGTCAGGAAGGAGGAGAAGCTCCCACACAGTAGGAAACCTTCTCACAGGTGGGTCTGTGGGGAGTTTTGGAATCTCAGAGGGCAACATAATCAGGAGAAAGAAAAAAAAAAAAAAACCCACAGAATACATGCCTAACTGCACCTGTCAGTGGAGAAGTAGCTCAGATGCTTGCGTCAGCCACCAGCGAGCACGGGCTGGGCAGGGAGGCACAGGCTGCATCATGGTCCTTAGGGTAAGGACCAGGCCTGAATGCCCTGAGGACAATCAGAGGGAGCTAACATGAGACAGCAACCCAAACCGTAGTATCACCAGAGAGTCTGCTCACAGAACAAAGGATTGAGCAAATTCCAAAGGAGAGCTAGCCAGCTGTGTATAGGCCCCGCCCCCCACTCCTGGAGGCTGAGAGGCAACAGCCAGAGCAGCAAGGCAAGGGGCTGCTGCAATCTCGGCCCCAGAGACAGCATTTCCCACCAAACTGTGACCAGTCTCCCAGTTGCTAATCACATCTTCCTGGGATCCTGGATGGTTGACATCCACCAGGAGTGTCGCAGCCTGAGATCAGCTCCCCAGAGGAGACATGTGGCACACCTTGAATGATGTTCTCATGACGCACCCAGGAAACCAAGTGACCAGGACCAGGGAGGTGATAAAGATGCACGGCTCTCCTGGGACTGTGCACTCACCAAGCACCTGGTCGCCTGAGCTGCTCGGACTTGGGAAAGGCACAAAATGCGTGCCCAGTTGGGTCTGTGCCCTTGCGGACTACATGAGAACCTGAGCGACTTAGACTTGGGAAGTGCATGAGGTGCAGGATCCACTTGGGACAGCGCCCCTACAGAGCACCCCGGAGCATAAGCAGTGTAGACCCGGGAAGCACACACTCCCCTGGGCTGTGGCAAACCCAGCGTGACCCATACACTGCAACCACTCCCCACTCATGCCAGTGATATTTGTTTGCAGTGTCCCTCCCTCCCCACAACACAACTGAACAAGTGAGCCTAAATAAGTGACCACCTCTGCCCCCTTGTCAGGGTGGAAATTAGACACTGAAGAGGCTTGCAAGTAGAGGAAGCCAATAAACAAAGAAGAGGGAACTGCTCTGGAAGTGAGTGCAACAGATTAAAACCCTGTGGTTAACATTGACTGGGCATTGGAGCAGGCCTATAGACTTGAGAACAAATGCCACANCACCTCTGCCCCCTTGTCAGGGTGGAAATTAGACACTGAAGAGGCTTGCAAGTAGAGGAAGCCAATAAACAAAGAAGAGGGAACTGCTCTGGAAGTGAGTGCAACAGATTAAAACCCTGTGGTTAACATTGACTGGGCATTGGAGCAGGCCTATAGACTTGAGAACAAATGCCACAAGGAACCATCTGAAACTAAACTGACCCCACATTCCCCACAACAGCTCCAGAGAAATTCCTAAATATATGTTTATTATTATCACTTTTTAATTTTTTTTAAGTTCTTTCAGTTCAGTTCAGTCACTCAGTCATGTCCAACTCTTTGCAACCCCATGAACTGCAGCACACCAGGCCTCCTTGTCCATCACCAACTCCCTGAGTCCACCCAAACTCATGTCCATCGAGTCGGTGATGCCATCCAGCCATCTCATCCTCTGTCGTCCCCTTCTCCCCGTGCCTCCAATCCCTCCCGGCATCAGGGTCTTTTCCAATGAGTCAACTTTTCACATGAGGTGGCCAAAGTATTGGAGTTTCAGCTTCA
>SJYA01001220.1:698804-718344 GCA_006410615.1 Neotragus moschatus | reverse complement strand
TTCCAAGGAGTAATCATCTTTTAATTTCATGGCTGCAGTCACCATCTGCAGTGATTTTGGAGCCCCCCAAAAATAAAGTCTGCCACTGTTTCCACTGTTTCCCCATCTAATTCCCATGAAGTGATGGGACCAGATGCCATGATCTTTGTTTTCTGAATGTTGAGCTTTAAGCCAGCTTTTCCACTCTGCTCTCTCACCTTCATCACGAGGCTCTTTAGCTCCTCTTCACTTTCTGCCAGAAGGGTGGTGTAATCTGTCTTTATTATTCCTTTAATTTTCATTTTTACAACCTACTGTTACCTTGCCCAAAAAGACCCTATTTTAAAAACAAATTTCATATTTTTTTTTTATTTTTGTGATTTTGTTTTATATTTTTTATATTGTATTTTTGAGAGTCTAATCTCTATTTTAGATTTTTAATCTTTGCTTTTTGGTATTTCTTACCAATTTTGTACCTTTAATAATCTACTCTTCAGTATCCATTTTCACTTAGGGATGTGATTACTGGCTTGATTGCTCTCTCCCCTTTTGACTCTCCTTTTTCTCCCCCAGGTCACCTCTATCTCCTTCTCCCTTCTCTTCTCTACTTAATTCTGTGAATCTCTCTGTGTGTTCAAGGCTGTGGAGAACACTTAGGAAACTGATTACTGGATAGATTGCTCTCTCCCTTTTTGACTTCCCCTCTTCTCCTGGTCACTTCTATCTCCTTCCTCCCTCTTATCTTCTCAGTGTAACTCTGTGAATCTCNTTCTCCCTTCTCTTCTCTACTTAATTCTGTGAATCTCTCTGTGTGTTCAAGGCTGTGGAGAACACTTAGGAAACTGATTACTGGATAGATTGCTCTCTCCCTTTTTGACTTCCCCTCTTCTCCTGGTCACTTCTATCTCCTTCCTCCCTCTTATCTTCTCAGTGTAACTCTGTGAATCTCTCTTGGAGTCTCTCACTGTGGAGAATGGTGAAACAATTAGCATCTGTGCTGTATGGATGGAGAAGTCTTGAGGCTACTGTGAGAGAAGGACTGAAATTCAGAGGCAGGAAGCTTAATTCCAAAACTTGAGAACATCGGAGAACTCCTGATTCCAGGGAATATTAATAGACAAGAGCTCATCCAAAAGTCTCCATATCTACACTGAAACCAAGATCCACCCAAGAGCCAACAAGTTCCAGTACAAGACATACCAGGTTAACTCTCCAGCAAAGCAGGAACACAACCCTGAGCATTAAAAGACAGGCTGACCAAAGCAATTCCAAACCCATAGACACCCCAAAACTCACTACCAGACACTTCCTTGCACTCCAGAGAGAAGAGATCCAGCTTCACCCACCAGAACACAGACGCAAGCTCCCCCAACCAGGAAACCTTGACAAACCACTAGTCCAACTCTATCCACAGGGAGAAGATTCCACAATAAAGAGGACTTTGAAATAAAGCCTGTGAAAATAGACAAAGAAGGACACTACATAATGATCAAAGGATCAATCCAAGAAGAAGATAGAACAATTATAAATATATGTGCATTAAACATAGGAGCACCTCAATATGCAAGCAAAGGCTAACAATGAAAGGGGAAATTAATAGTAACACAATAATAGTGGTAGACTTTAATACCCCACTCACACCTATGGATAGATCAAATAAACAGAAAATTAGCAAGGAAACACAAGCTTTAAATAATATAATGGACCAGTTAGACCTAATTGAAAGGCCTATAGACCTTTCAACTCAAAACAATGAACTTCACCTTTTCTTCAAGTGCACACGGAACCTTCTCCAGGATAGATCACATCCTGGGCCATAAATCTAGCCTTGGTATATTCAAAAATATTGAAATCATTCCAAGCATCTTTTTGGATCACAATGAGGTAAGATTAGATGTCAACTACAGAAAAAAAAAAAAACTATTAAAAGCAAAAACATATGGAGGCTAAACAACACGATTCTGAATAACCAACGGATCATGGAAGAAATCAAAAAGGAAATCGAAATATGCATAGAAACAAATGAAAACATGACAACCCAAAACCTATGGGATTCAGTAAAAGCAGCGCTAAGAGGAAGATTCATAACAATACAAGCTTACCTCAAGAAACAAGAGAAACATCAAATAAATAACCTAACTTGACAGCTAAAGCAACTAGAAAAAGAAGAAGTGATGAACCCCAAAGTTAGTAGAAGGAAAGAAATAATAAAAATCCAAGCAGAAATAAATTTAAAAGAAACAAAGGAAATATAGCAAAAAACAAGACTAAAAGCTGATTCTTTGAGAAGATAAATAAAATAAACTATTAGCCAGACTTATCAAGAAAAAAAAGGAAAAGAATCAAATCAACAAAATTAGAAATGAAAATGGAGAAATCACAACAGACAACACAGAAATACAAAGGATCGTAAGAGACTACTATCAGCAACTGCTGCTGCTGCTGCTAAGTCGCTTCAGTCGTTTCCGACTCTGTGCGACCCCATAGAGGGCAGCCCACCAAGCTCCTCCGTCCCTGGGATTCTCGAGGCAAGAACACTGGAGTGGGTTACCATGTCCTTCTCCAATGCATGAAAGTGAAAAGTGAAAAGTGAAAGTGAAGTCGTGTCCAACTCTTAGTGACCCCATGGACTGCAGCCCACCAGGCTCCTCTGTCCATGGGATTTTCCAGGCAAGAGTACTGGAGTGGGTCGCCATTGCCTTCTCTGACTATCAGCAACTATATAACAATAAAATGGACAAGTTGGAAGAAATGGACAAATTTTCAGAAAAGTATAACCTTCCAAAACTGAATCAGGAATAAATAGAAAATCTTACCAGACCCATCACAAGCATGGAAATCAAAATTGTAATCAAAAATCTTCCAACAAACAAAAGCCCAGGACCAGAAGGCTTGTCAGGTGAATTCTACCAAAAATTTAGAGAAGAGCTAACACCTATCACACTCAAACTCTTCTAGAAAATTGCAGAGGAATGTAAACTCCCAAACTCATTCTATGAGGCCACCATCACCCTAATACCAAAACCAGACAAAGATGCCACAAAAAGAGAAAACTAGAGGCCAATATCACTGATGAACATAGATGCAAAAATCCTCAGCAAAATTCTAGCAAACAGAATCCAACAACATATTAAAAAGATCATACATCAAAACCAAGTGGGCTTTAGAGATGCAAGGATTCTTCAATATTTGCAAGTCAATTAATGTGATACACCACATTAACAAATTGAAAGATAAAAACAATATGATTATCACAATAGATGCAGAGAAAGCCTTTGACAAAATTCAACACCCATTTATGATAAAAACTCTCCATAAAGTAGGAATAGAAGGAACACACCTCATAATAAAAGCCATATATGATAAACCCACAGCAAACATTATCCTCCATGGTGAAAAACTGAAAGCAGTTCCCCTAAAGTCAGAAACAAGACAAGGGTGCCCACTCTCACCACTAATATTCAACATAGTTTTGGAAGTTTTAGCCACAGCAATCAGAGAAGAAAAAAGAAATAAAAGGAATCCAGATTGGAAAAGAAGTAAAACTCTCACTGTTTGCAGATGACATGATCCTCTACATAGAAAACCCTAAACACACCAGAAAATTACGAGAGCTAGTCAATGAATATAGTAAAGTTTCAGGATATAAAATTAATACATAGAAATCCCTTGTATTCCTATACACTAACAATGAAAAAAACAGAGAAATTAAGGAAACAATCCCATTCACCACTGCAATTAAAAGAATAAAATACTCAACAAATAGATGGAGAAATATACCATGTTCATGGATCAGAAGAATCCGTATAGTGAAAATGAGTATACTACCCAAAGCATCTTTGGATTCAATGCAATCCCTATCAAGCTACCAACAATATTTTTCACTAGAACTAGAACAAATAACTTCACTCTTGTATGGAAACACACACAAAAAAAACCTTGAATAGCCAAAGCAATCTTGAGAAAGAAGAATGGTACTGCAGGAATCAACCTGCCCGACTTCAGACTATACTACAAAGCCACAGTCATCAAGACAGTATGGTACTGGCACAAAGAAAAAAATATAGATCAATGGAACAAAATAGCCCAGAGATGAATCCATGTGCCTATGGTCATGTTATCCTTGACAAAGGAAGGCAAAAACATACAATGGAGAAAAGAATCTCTTTAACAAGTGGTGCTGGGAAAACTGGTCAACCACCTATAAAAGAACGAAACTAGAACACTTTTTAACACCATCGCAAAAATAAAATCAAAATGGATTAAAGATCTAAATGTAAGATCAGAAACTATAAAACTCTTAGAGGAAAACATAGGCAAAACATTTGATGACATAAATCACAGCAAGATCCTCTATGACCCACCTCCCAGAGCAAAAATAAACAAATAGGACCTAATTAAACTTAAAAGTTTTTGCACAACAAAGAAAACTATAAGCAAGGTGAAAAGATAGCCTTCAGGATGGGAGAAAATAATAGCAAATGAAGCAACTAACAAAGAGTTAATCTCAAAAAGCAGCTCATGTATCTCAATACCAGAAAAATAAACAACCCAGTCAAAAAATGAGAGAAAGAACTAAACAGACACTTCTCCAAAGAAGACATACAGACAGCTAACAAACACATCAAAAGATGCTCAACATCACTCATTATCAGAGAAATCAAAACAACAATGAGGTACCATCTCACAATGGTTGGAATGGCTGCTATCGAAAAGTCTACAAACAATAAATGCTGAAGAGGGTGTGGAGAAAAGGGAACCCTCTTACACTGTTGGTGGGAATGCAAACTAGTCCAGCCACTATGGAGAACAGTGTGGAGATTCCTTAAGAAACTGGAACGAGGACTGCCATATGACCCAGCAATCCCACTGCTATGCAAACACACCAAGGAAACCAGAACTGAAAGAGACACATGTACCCCAATGTTCACTGAAGCACTGTTTGCAATAGCCAGGACATGGAAGCAACCTAGATGTCTATCAGCAGATGAATGGATAAGAAAGCTGTGGTACATATACACAATGGAGTATTACTCAGCTATTAAAAAGAATACATTTGACCCAGTTCTAATGAGGTGGATGAAACTGGAGCCTATTATACAGAGTGAAGTAAGTCAGAAAGAAAAACACCAAAACAGTGCATTAATGCATGTATATATGGAATTTAGAAAGATGGTAACGACGACCATACATGCAAGACAGCAAAAAAGACACAGATATAAAGAACAGACTGTTGGACTCTGTGGGAGAAGGTGAGGAAGGGATGACTTGGTAGAACAGCATTGAAACATGTACATTACCATATGTGAGATAGATGACCAGTCCAAGTTCAATGCATGAAACAGGGCACTCAAAGCTGGTGCACAGGGCGAACCCAGAGAGATGGGATGAGGAGGGATGTGGGAGAGGGGTTTGGGACAGGGGGGACACATGTACACTGGTGGCTGATTCATGTCAGTGTATGGCAAAAACAACCACAATATTATAAAGTAATTAGTCTCCAATTAAAATAAATTAATTTTTTAAAAAAGAGAGGGAGCTATGACCTGCACAGGAAGGGCCCTGGCAGGTAACCAGAGAGGTGAACAGCTAGAAAGAGGTAAGCCTGTACAACACTCTCTAGAATGGTCCAAAAACAGCCAAGAGTGCTGGAGGTATCAGTCGGCCTCAGGAATAGGCAGGGTGGATACACATGAGGCTGCAGCAGACTAGGAAAGAGTCTTAATTATCCTGAAGACCTCAGAAATTTAAGAGGAAGATGGTGTTGCTATTTTAGAAACTGGCCAAGATGGCCTTAATCCCCTCAAGCTGATTAAACTTTATATAGTATTCTTCCTGACTCTGGAGCATTTTCTTTAGAAAACTTGTATATTCTCTCTCTGTCCTCCTTACAAATTACCAAAAAAATCTTTTTATAAAGTTTCTTGGTTTCTCAATCCAGTACGATCTTTCTCCAGGACCTGGGCACCTTCTCTTAAAATGCTGATGCAATCAAAGAGGACAGCATCTTCACCACCCATTTCCTATGAAAGGGGAGGAATCTAACATCAGTGGGCACCTTGCTTCAGGTTGTAAACTTGCTTCAAGTTGTAAACTCCCTCCTGTTATAAAGATATGAGTTTACTTTTCTTTAGGGTAAAACCAATTGGCAAATATGGATAGCCTACAGCTCCCTATCACCAACGCCCTTAAGAATCCTCTCTGACTCAGGCTTCAGATGAGCTGAGCTCAGAATGAG
Source organism: Neotragus moschatus (assembly GCA_006410615.1). NCBI lineage: Eukaryota > Metazoa > Chordata > Mammalia > Artiodactyla > Bovidae > Neotragus > Neotragus moschatus. The sequence goes on along the minus strand of SJYA01001220.1, from coordinate 712,127 downwards.
ATCTGGCCTCTCTCTCCTATTGCAGTAATCTTGAATAAAATCTTCCTTGCCCATTTAGCTTCTCCCATTATAATTTTTGCTGTAACAAAACATTCTCTTGGATCCCACATTCCCCTTCAGCTACCTCCCCATCTCTCATTCCTTTTACAGCAAAACCCCTTCTAGGACTTGTCTAGACTCACTGTCCCTCTCCTCTGCTCCACTCTGATGGTTGCCCCATGATTCCACCAAAATTGCCCTATCAGTCCCATAAGTGACTTCCCCTTGCTAAATCCCAGGTCACTTCTCAGTCCTCAGCAGCATATGACCCAGCATATGATCACCCCATCCTCCTGGAAATAACTTCAGCTTCCAGCATATCTTATTCTTTCTCTTACCTCTAGCTGCTCCTTCTCAGGTTCTTACTGACCCCCTGATCTGTATGTAAACTCTGAAGCATTCCAGGACTCAATTCCCATACCTGTTTGCTTCTCCTCATCCCCTCATCCCCTCATCCCCTATGTGTTCTCACTGCATTTAATACAATGGATTTGCTGACTGTCTCCAAGTGCATATCTTCAGCCTGTACCTTGTCCAAGAACTCCAATGTGCATTACAAGGGCTTATATACCAGTGATTACTAAACATCTCCAATAATAGCTCTAACAGGCATCTCAAACTTAACTTGCCCAAGACTAACATCCTGTCTCCCTTCCCCAACCTGCTCTTTCCACAGTCTTCCCCATCATAATAAAAGGCAACTCCCACCTTCTACTTTCATAGTTTAACAAACCCTACAATCATCCTTTATCCTACTTTTACACATAACCATGTCCAATTTATCATGATATCCTGTCCCTACTTTCAAAATACACCTGGAACCCAGTCAAGTCTCAATTATTTCCCTGCAAACACCCTACTCCAAGCCATCATCTCGTCTGGATTATTGCAGTTACCTGCCACTGGGTCTCCACTTCCCTTCCAACACTGCCTCCACAGTCTACTCTCACTGCCACAAGCAGACACATCCTTTTAAAACACTTCTGTCACGACATCACTTCCCTGCTCAGCACTTGCCTGACACGTCCCCCCTCACTCAGCACTGCACATCCCTGCAGGGTGCAGCAGGCATTACATGACTGGTCTCCGCAGCTCAGGCGGTCAAAGCTCCCACTACTTCCTCTCCTCCCTCCACTCCACTCATTCTCTCTTCCTCACTCTTCCACAAGCCTTCTCCCACCTCAGAACATCAATGCAGGCTGTTCTCTCTCCCTGGAGAGCTTTTCTTCAGGCCTCCACCTGTATGTCACATTCACAGAAATGTCTGCAGTGAAACTCTATGCAAAGCTTACCTCTTCTCCTTTTCCCAAGTGAGTTTTCTACAAAGCTCTTGTTCTCTCCTACCCTGCATATTTTTTGCTGTAGCATTACTTTTTTATTTTTTTATCACTACATCACTCCCTTGACTAAAATATAAAAACTCCATGAGGGCAGGCCACTGCCCAGCAACTAGAACGGTGCCAGCATCCAGCATGTACTCAGCTATGAGTGAATGGAGGTAACATGTAAGATCAAAGATGGTGGGGAATAATGACATGTGGGGGTATCAGAAATAAGGCTACTGAAGAAGCCCAGACAACTGAGGTAAGGGGTCCAGAACAAAGGCAGTAACAGACAGAAGAACTAGAGACACAGAACCTATTACCTTGAGGTGGTGACATCATAGGCAGGATTCCAAAATTTAACTGGTCATGGAACCTTCCTGGGTGGAAGTAACTAACAGGCCTCTAAGTTGCATGGAACCTAATGTGGGAAACCAGCAATTAGAGGTTCTTAAAAGCTGTTTCCCCAGCAGTAAAGACCAATGATCCTGGGTCAAAGATCATAGATGACTAGGTACATGTGAGTCACAATTATGGAAACCCCTCTGTGATGTGGGCATCTAATCTCAAAGATGAGGAGAGTGAGAATACTTCCAGTTTCCAGTAATAGAACCAGATTAACACATGTGATAAAGATATCTAATCTCATAACAGGAAATCTGGGAGCATGTATTCCAGTTCTCAGAGAAGACAATGGCAACCCACTCCAGTACTCTTGCCTGGAAAATCCCATGGATGGAGGAGCCTGGTGGGCTGCAGTCCATGGGGTCACTAAGAGTCGGACAAGACTGAGCGACTTCACTTTCACTTTTCACTTTCATGCATTGGGGAAGGAAATGGCAACCCACTCCAGTGTTCTTGGCTGGAGAATCCCAGGGACGGGGGAGTCTGGTGGGCGGCCATCTATGGGGTTGCACAGAGTCAGACAGGACTGAAGCGACTTAGCAGCAGCAGCAGCAGCATTCCAGTTCTAGTGACAGCCTGCCAATCAGGTTCCACCTGGTTTCTCTGATTTTCATGTTTCTAAACTTAGGGTGGCAAATTGGCTGCTACTGCTCCAGATATTGTATCATCACAATAGTGTTCCACTTTGGGAAGAAAGAGGAGGTATAAGGCAAACTCATTATCGTATCTCTATAGGGAAACACTTTAAAAATTTTTTTCCTAGAAACCACCAAACTCATTGGCCAATGTCACATTGCCACACTGAGCCGTAAAGTACGATGGGTTTGGGTTTGGGTACAGGTTTACTACAAGTAGCTCAGACCTCCATGCTTCATCCCTTAGGGTTAGAGGAGAGGTCTCTGTTTCCTAAGATCAAAGCATCTTCACTCCACCTGAACAAAACAGCAGCCACTTAAAGGGAAAGAAGTAGGGGTAATGGGCAATGAACAATGGGCCACAGCTGCTGATGACTGAGCCTGTTGGCTTTAAGGCCACCACACCAGTCTCAGCAGTTCCAAATAGCACATGGTATGCTTATCACCCAACNACTCCACCTGAACAAAACAGCAGCCACTTAAAGGGAAAGAAGTAGGGGTAATGGGCAATGAACAATGGGCCACAGCTGCTGATGACTGAGCCTGTTGGCTTTAAGGCCACCACACCAGTCTCAGCAGTTCCAAATAGCACATGGTATGCTTATCACCCAACGATCTTGACTGATAGCAGCAGCATCCTGGAAATGCTGTGTTGGGAAGCACCTACCAATGAAGTACTTATAGGATCCCAGAAAAAAAATGCTGTGCTTTACAACAGTGGCCGCGACCCACACGGCACAGGCAGGCAGCAAGGAGCGTGGTGTCTATACTGCAGGTCTTTTCTCACAGCGGCATAACCCTAGCTTGTGATGTGAATTCCTGTTTCCTTCCCCCTGGAAGGTTAATCCCAACCCCACTACACCTGCTTCTGCTTCCTCTGGGTCTGAATGTCAACTGCTCACATTGAGGAGGAAAGATGAAGCCCAGGAGAGGCCTAGGCAGACGGAATCCCACATTCCTTCTGATATCCAACTGAAGCACAGGTAAAGTGAGCCTTGTGTTGTCCTTACCAAGTTCTAAGTATAATGAACTGTACTATACCAACAACCCCAGAGTAGGAACTGGAAATAAATCGATCTGGAAACTTTGTACCTGAAAAATCACCTCAAATCTGAAACGACCAGTATTTCCACACAGTATTTAGTATCTATTTTTATGAACCAGTTTTCAAAAGCACAACTAGCAAGAAGTCTAGAGCATTCCAGACTTGAACATTTTTAGGCAAACTTTTCATCTTCCTTGGCTAGATGAGCTCAAGAAAAACATTTCAGTTAAGTGGGCTGCATTACAAAGCTCTGCCCCAAGAAAACACAAACTCCTCAACAGTAAGGATTTGGAGCTGGTTTGTTCAGTGTCCCCAGTATCCACATGAGGTGTCCTTACATCAAAGTATTCAATAAATATTTGCTGAATTAATGCCATCAGATGACCATCCGTTTTGCACTGTCTGAGATGAGCTGCATGACTTCTCCCTTGAAGATTAAGATACTGATGGAGCATCCTTCAAGATCAATGGTGTGCCCTAGATGAGAGATAGGGGTGTGTAGGAGGAAAATGTTGCAAGTCAAAACTATCTATCTATTCAGTCTTAAGTGGAAACTCAAAAGACACACACCAAGGGAGCTGATAGTAGGCCCAAAGTCACAGCTCTCCTTAAAAGGAACTCTGTCGTGCTAGAAGTCACTTAACAATAACAGCAGACACTTATATAAGTGTCAGGCCCTGTTCCAAGTGCTTTTCTTAGATTACCTCACTTAATCTTCACAACAAGGCTACAAAACTGGTTCTATTACCATCATGTCCCTTTAACCGATGAGCAAACTGAGGCACTGTGTTAAATTACTTGCCCAGTGTCACATACACGGCATCAGAACCAAAATTTGAACCTGGCAATCCAGCTTAAGTAGCTGACAGAATGTGGTCCGCTGGAGAAGGAAATGGCAAACGACTTCAGTATTCTTGCCTTACAGAACCCCATGAACAGTATGAAAGGCAAAATGATAGTATACTAAAAGAGGAACTCCCCAGGTGAGTAGGTGCCCAATATACTACTGGAGATCAGTGGAGAAATAACTCCAGAAAGAATGAAGGGATGGAGCCNTCTTTGGAAGGAATGATGCTAAAGGTGAAACTCCAGTACTTTGGCCACCTCATGTGAAGAATTGACTCATTGGAAAAGACTCTGATGCTGGAAGGGATTGGGGGCAGGAGGAGAAGGGGACGACAGAGGATGAGAAGGCTGGATGGCATCACTGACTCGATGGGCGTGATTCTGAGTGAATTCTGGGAGTTGGTGATGGACAGGGAGGCCTGGCGTGCTGCGATTCACTGGGTTGCAAAGAGTCGGACACGACTGAGCGACTGAACTGAACTGAGCTGAATCTTCACAACAAGTCTACAAAGCCGGTTCTATTACCATCATGTCCTTTTAACCAATGAGCAAACTGAGGCACTGTGTTAAATTACTTGCCTAGTGTCACATACACAGCATCAGAACCAAAATTTGAACCTGCAATCCAGCTTAAGTAGCTGTGTGTATAACATCTTCACTGTGTGACCACCTTAGCCTACCAGGACCTCTAGGATTTCAGTTTGCTCACTGTCTAGGGGTCGGGGGTAGACAGTGAGGAATGATGGATATACTAGGGGGCTATCAAACCTTTTCAGCTGCTTGATTGCTTTTTTGAAAAGCAATCTTACTTGGCTAGTCAAATTCATAGAAACAATGTAGAAGGGGAGGAAAGGGAGAATTGCTTTTTAAAGAGAATAGAATTGCGTTTGCAAGAGGAAAAAGTCTGGAGATCTGTTTAACAGTGAGTACACTGGGTCGTGAAGATACTCTGGAGAGGGAATGGCAACTCACTCCAGTATTCTTGCCTGGAAAAATTACATGGATAGAGGATCCTGGGGGCGCTACAGTCCCTGGGGTCGCAAAGAATTGGATGCGACTGAGCACGCACGCATAAACACACACACTTAACACAACTGTTTTTAAATGTACTACTCAGTAAAGATGGAATTTTTTGCTACGTGCTTAACCACAGGAAAGGAGGAAAGGATGGAGGAAAGAAGAAATGAAAGGACTCTTGCCTGGCAGCTCAGTAAGGAAAACAGAGGCAGAACTGCTGATTCAGTGGGAATAGCCACCTAAGGTCCCAGCCTCTCAGCTTCTTTTCCCAGCCCCTCCCTCCAGAACAGCCCTGCAAGGAGATCATCAAAGCAACGGTTTAAAACCACTAGACAAGACAACTTCCAAATTCTCTTTAAGACAGTTTCAAAGGCCTCAGGTTAAATCATACTCTCAAAATTCTCCAGCTCAAAAATCTTTATGGCCCCTCAGTGCAGAATCGGTTCAGTTCACATTCACTACCATGGTCCTTGAGATCAGCCGCGATGTAGCCCCAGTGTAAGAGTCCAAGCTTAGAGAGCACCACTGAGGCCCCCTGTACTCAGAATTACTCATCACAGCAGTCTCTCGAGCCTCTACGTATTGCCTATTTCATCCCTTTTGTGAAGCGAGAGTGTGTGCTCACCCGCCACCCCAGCTTAGAAGACTGTTTCTATTCCCACCTTAGTTATGGGGGCAGTGCTACCTCTATTCCACTGGCCCCTGCCCAAGATGCCCAGTTCCCCATCCTGTCCCAGATGGAAGGGAGGAGGAGGAGTAATTCACAAGAGCATGGTGATACCCCATCTCTCCCTACCCCTTGACCTGTTCCATGATCAGGGAGAGAATGAGTGCTGGAAGGCAGCAACGTCATAACCAGCTTGAAGCAATGAAGGCCAGAGAACTAAGACAAATATGTGCCACTGCAGGGACAATGGCACGTGTTTTCAGTTAAAAAGACAGAAAAAGAAATGCTAGGTAAAGGACAGAATAATTATTATCTTTGACTGTAAACCTCTCTCTACATCGTCCTTGGGCCCTACAGTGACATATTTCCATCACATGTTCATTCCACCAGCAGCCAAAATTCATCTCAACACCCATGTTATATTCTCCATTTTACGTGGAGCTGACTGAAAGGCAATGAATAAGAAAGTGAGGCATTTGAAAGGGAAATCAAACTTCCTAGTTCAGAACTACACCAACTCCTTTGCCCACCACAGGAAGGGATTTGACTACTCAAACCATGTAACCCATTTCTCTTTGTTTGGGAACATGGTGATTATACTCAGGGGGTATAAATAAGATAAAGGACCCATGCACACTAGATTTTTTTCATTTAGCACGCAGAATAAAAATCACCTGAATATATCCCTGTGAAAAAATTATCAATTTTTTATAGACTTGTTATAGGTTCCACAAAATCTACTGCACACTTTTTTTTAAAAGTAAGAAAATGGTTTTTTAATGATACTTAAAATATATGGCATGGCAGGAATTATTTAAAATGTGTTTCTGGGGCCTGAAGTTTGGTACTGCCTGTTAAAATATAGATTATTTGGATAAAGCTGTCTTCTTGGGATAAATGTGAGACCCAGGCTCCGCTTATTACAAAGCTAATAGGAAGGAACTTGGTGTTCAGGCAGTTAATTAATTGGTATAAATCCTCCCAAGATATTAGATCCCCTGAACTCACCAGTTAGTGGTTGGTCATTGGCCTGTGTGCCTTAACTTCTCTTAACCCAGAGACCAGCAACACATTGTTCACACAGAAGTACGCAACACGAAGCTGACCAAGAAGAAGCAGGGCTGAGCCCAACAGATGTGTGACCACAACTCACCAACAGCGTTTCCTGAGCAGTGTGCCAGGCTCAGGGAAGCAGGACACAGGATCCCCGTGGTCAGCATTCTCAGTATCCATTTTTACTAGCCCCAAGCTTGATTTTCCATGTTGGTGGGCATACTTTGTGCAAAAACACATCTCCATTTAAAAAAAAAAGGTTATGCTCCTACACCTGTGACCAGCCTGCATGAGCGTGTGTGTGTGTGTGTGTGTACATATGTGCGTGCATGTGGGTGTACGCATACACATGCGTGACTGAATGGGTAAATGAATGGAGCTTTTTATATCTACATGAAGCAGATCTAATATACGAAGAGTTATGTTTACAAAAAAGCTTTCCTTTTTTTCATCATGCAGCGAGTCACTGAAATATTACGCTATTTTGTGCCTAGCATCTCCCTTCCAGGAGCTATGAAGACATGAAGCACCACAGAAGTCAGAATTCATAGTCTATCTGAGAAGACACATGACAGACTCAAAACAGGCCACATCAAATACCTGACACCAAGTGTAAAAGCTCCCAAAGTCACTTCAGGCCCGGTTTGGCTGAGAAGACTTAGAGAGAGAGTGGGTGTTAAGGGCAGGAAAGATGGTAGGTTTTAGATGGCTAAACAGGCATCTCAGGGAGGTACAAAAGCAGAAGAAATGATTTCGGAACAAAAATAAGCCCTCCGTTTGCTGATAGAAGTGACAGCACCTGCCCTGATCAGAGCCGCAGGAAACAGATCATTATAGGGTGGGCACTCGTCTCGAAGGGGTAACAAGCTGCCTGGAGAAGTTGATTTATTATATCAGGGAGTCATTTTAGCATCTTTAGTTGAAGTAACGGTGTTCCTTCTGTATGGTGAGAATTCACTCCCGGATTCCTTTAAAGAACACACCCCCCTTGACATTGAGTTAATGATTTCATTCGCACTCAGCTTTTCAATATCTCATCTCAGTAGTTCCCAACTTTTGGACCACCGAGTTATGGCAGAGGTCCCCGAAGTCAAATAAACACTGCCTAGAAATGACTTGCTCCTGGTATATTGCTACGATCTCTTTCTAACATGAGTAGATACTGCATGAGACATAAAATGCAAATTCACTTGAAAGCAACAGTAACCTACACTGCCCCAGGCGCCAGTCTATGGCTTCACAGAAAGTCGCTTTAACAATAACCCAAATGTCACTGGCTCCAATCTCGCTGCTGTTCATGCGGGACATCAGCCTCCAGTAAAGTACACCCTAAGCATTTCTAGGCGATCTCAAGGATTTGGGGTCTGCACCTGCAAACAAAGACGTCCTCTTCTCCAGCCGGCCACTGGGCGGCGCTGCGTTTGCACGACCTCCTCTCTTGAGCCTTCAAGCACCCCAAGGCCTCTAACTCCAGCCAGGCCAAAACTGCAGGATGGTTTATACAGAGTATACATTAGTTGCTCAGTCGTGGCTGACTCTTTGCAATCCCATGGACTGTAGCCCGCCAGGCTCCTTTGTCCATAGGATTCTCTAGGCAAGAATACTGGAGTGGGTTGCCAGTTCTGTCTCCAGAGGTTTTCCCTACCCAGAAATTAAACCTGGATCTCCTGCACTGTGGGCAGATTCTTTACCGTCTGAGTCACCAGGTAGATGGGAAATATCTCATTCTTCCTTCCAGTTGCTATTCCCAGAGCAGTCATATTAGCACCACACACAATATTTTACTGAAAGTTTTTTAGGAAAACAATTCTTTCAGTTTTTACTTACAGCCCCTAAGCTATAAATGAAAACTGTATGTGAATGTGAATCCAGTTGAGGTTGATCAGGAAGAAATATACCAGGGACAGAGTCCAAGATGTGCTCACAATCACCCTTCCCATAATCTGCTGTCAAAATGTACATTCTGTTTGACCCAGCAAATTAAACCTCTAAGTGCACAAGGAAGTAAAAGGATTTTCACTGCAGATTATTTGCAAAAGTGAAAAAGGAGAAACACACATCTCCTGGTACAGTACAGAAAGGGTCAAATTATGACATACTGACAAGGTAGAATTTAGGCAGCTATCAAAACAAAAATGATGTCGACTTGTAAGTACTGCTGGAGATCTCTGCAATGCATCCTTTTTTAAAAAAATATTTATTTGTTTGGCAGCTCTGGGTCTTAGTTGTGGCATGCAAGTTCTAGTTCCCTGACCAGGGATCAAACCCATGTCCCCTACATTGGGAGCACAGAGTCTTATCTATTGGACCACCAAGAAGTCCCTCTGTGATGCATCTTTAAGTGAAACAAGCCAGTCAGAAAACATTAGGGACAGTGTGCTCAAATTTCCAAAATGTGTGGGGAAGGGAGGGGAGGTGTACATATTGATATTATATGTCAGGAACAAAACCCATGGAAGTATTGAAAACCTTTCCCCCTCACCCCCATTCTCTGAACACTCAGATCCTTTATGAAACTAATCTGGGAAACAGTAAGAGAGATCCAAGTGTTAAGAGTCTTCAAAGGGCCTTATTCATCTTCATAAGAAGAGAGGAAAGAGGAAGTAGCGGATGAAGGCAGGCAGGCAGCCAACCAGAAGATGGGAGAAAAGAAGTACCTAGGGCTTTTAGAAGGAATGGGGAGATGAAGATCCTGGAGCAGTTACTAAAGATTTGGTTTATGGGAGAGAAAGCTAGGTGAAGTAGGGCTCAAAAATGTTTTAACATGTCATATTCTGTGTGACCTCCACAGTCTGCAAATACAGCCATGACAGAGATCTGAAACATGCATGAGGTTTTGCGATCAGATTGGTGTTTCTTTCCCATATTTCTGTGCTGCCATGAGGTGACAGCAAAAGCCTAGTTTAAGGTTGTAGCGGTCTGAAAAATCGCAAGGAAGGACATCCCAGAAGCTGTCCCAGCATTAACCTCTGCCAAGTTTAATTAGGTACTAGTGGGCTTTGTTAAAGCAGAAGCCCACCAGTTATAATGAGAGTGTATTACATTTATAATTGCAATAGGTAGATATTTTACCTTCACTCAGGACAGGGGATTTGGGTGAGGGAAGCGAGGTGATCAGGATGTAAAACTTAAGGAGACACTGACTCTCAGCATCTTACTGGTTCAGAGCCCACATATTAAAGTCCCTGTGAGGGAGTGCCTCCTTAACTGAGCACTCTAGCCCACCCTGCTTACCTCAGCCCTTCCTGGCTCTGCTTACTTTGTTAATCACAGTTCTGAATTTCATTTAAATTCAAACTGGGATGTTACCTGCCACACCGACTGTATACAGAGTACCTTGCCATTCCAAAAGCACTTTCATATACATATTTCACTGGCTCTTCATGACAATCTCAGAGGAAAATGAAAAGGGGATGATAATTCCATCCTACCAATGGAGACCAGAAATGTTAGGAATCTTGTCCAAGGTCACACTGCTAAGTGACAGCAAACTAAACTCAGTTCAGCTGACTCCAATGATCACCATCCCCAAGTATTTCCATGACACTACCCACACAGAAAACAAGGCAAAAAAGACCAAAAAAAAAAAAAAATCACTCGTATGTATCAGGGGAAAAAATGAATCTCTGCAGTGAACCTAGTCCAAATATTCATGTCTCCCATCAAATAAGGCCCTGCCTCTTCCTTCTGCCCCCTTGGAAACCATAGGAGGCAGAACCCACAGAAGATAGAGGCAGGCTCTAACCAAGACAGCCACCCCAGTAGGAAAAGTTCCTCTGAATTCTCTATTAGCAGGTTTGCAGGAGGGATTGTTGGGCGGGTGGGTGTTGAGGGTGGAAGTGTCCCTGGCTGCTGGTTGGTACCAGGTGTGAGCCATAGGAACTCTTCTGGAGTTTGGGGTCGGGGAGGGCATCTGCCCAAGAGACATTAGCCTAAGAGAGTCTTTCCGAATTGGACATCCCAGCAAGAGTACATGCAACTATTGGTGGTCAGCACTTCCAGCTTTTCCGCTTGCGAGGAGCAGAAGGAAATCACATGGCATCACTAGCCGCTAGCCTGGAGCTCAGCCGGGTGGCCTGGAGACCTAGAAATTTGCTTAACGAGTAAATTTGGGCAGACCCTGCACTAACCCTGTTCATCCAGTTGTATTTTAGGGCACAACATAATTCCAACACTGCATTTAGTAAAAATGAAGAATAACTCTCCCCTGCCCTCTGAAGGTTTGTTTTTCTCAGTTCCCACTGGTACTTTCTTCTTTTGAATCCGCAAAGCACACTCATTTGCCAGTTGTCCTTTTTCTCCCCTTTCTTTCACACACAAAAAAAATCCTAAATCATATCTGGTAGAATTCATCCTCTTCTTATTTACCTGTTTCTCTAAGAATATGGATTCATTTCCCTCTAGCCTAGGTTTTAGGTAAACTGTTTAACAAAGCCTTTGCCTCCCTCTTCTGTTAAAAAGAGGAAAAACACACAAACACAAGTTCTATATTTAAGAAAATATTAAGAGGAAACTATCTTGGATGCTTACACAAGCTGTGCAAAGTGGCTTTAAACAGCGTCTAGTATTACAGTATTACCCTCTTACCAGGTTCGAATTAATACTTCCCAGAAAAAGTAAACTTTAAATATCAAATCAGGATCAATTGCACACCCACCTGAGTAGCTGAACAAAATCAATGGAGCAATTCTTTAGTCACTGGACTAAAAGATTCAAGATTGATTTTCCCCCTTTTAGCAAAGTATGAAACTCCCTGGTAACCTGAGCTATTATTGGAGTCCTATATCTTGCAAGGATTTCTGGGCAGTTTATCGAAAACCATATTTCAACAGCTACACAGGTAGCTGAATTTGCATGATCTCATCAGGCAAAGATTTTTTCAAAAAACATTAACCTCAGAAACAGAAAAAAAAATGTATATATGTGTGTGTGTGTGTGTATCTTCTGCTAAGTACCAGAGTTTTCAATTATAACATTCCTTTGCAAACTCAGCTATATCCTAAAACAGCCAGTGATCACCTCTCATTATACTCAGCATTCTGAGGAGAACTGAGTTCTAAAGGATCTTACACTGTCTTGAAGGTTATGGGAGATTCATTTAAGGGAGTTTTTCTTTCTGAGGAAGACGACTACACACCCGTGGACCACTGAAAAGCCCTGCTGGGCCTGTCTTGGTTAGGAGCTCTTTCCACAGTCAGGTCTTCTGGGTTTACACGGTACCCCTCCTCTAAGCGAGGGTGACCACTACTGATCACTGAATTAGGCTCTCAATGTACATATATACACATGCTACCAACAAGGCACCATTACCCTCATTTCTCAGCAGAGGAAAGAGACCGAAAAATAACAGGTGGAATTGCCAGATCTGTGCTCTCTAAGGCAGCGTGCCTCTGCCCAGCCCCGCTTCTGTAAAGCCTCTTTCCTTGCCTGGTAGGCAGGCACATCTGAGTCCAGTAATTTCCTGCTGATCAGAATCACCTGGGAAACTTGTTCACTCTATCTTCCCAAAGCCTCTACCCTTGAGATTCTTCTTCAGCGGTTCCAAGATGGCCCCGGAAATCACCGCTTTAACAAATGATCCAGGTGTTTCTTATCATCAGAAGATTGTGCCAATGGTTTTAGACTGGGAGTTGGCTGTGGCCGTGGAGTATTTTTGGCTTTATGGGCCATTAGCTCTCCATGACAACTACTCAAGGCAAAAGCAGCCGGAGAGAATTCATGAATGAACAGGACTGACTGTGGTCCAATAATTTAGTTACACAGTTGGGTAACTGGCTACAAAGATGAGTGACTGGCTACAGTTTGCTGACCCCTCTCGTAGACCATTCATCATAGCATTAAAAATGAGACATTAACGCTTGCTATTTGTCAACTCATTAAGACTGTCTCAATCAGGCAATTGGCCCAATGAAAATCTCCCCAGCTCCATGAAACATCACTCTCATCAAGGGATAAAGTCAAGGTTGTGTCTTCCTGCCCTCTTCAGGGAGCAGCACTTTTAATGTCAGACTCAGGTTTGTGACTTTCTCTGTCTGCATAACTTATGACACAGTGGAAGACTTAAGTCAGATACATGCAGATAAAGCGAAGCTTTCCCTTCAGCATGTTGGTGTGTCCAGAAGGCAGAATTCTAAGATGGCCTCTGGGTTGGTCATCCAGGCTGAATACACACCTTCCTCTAAAGATTCAATGGCCCTATGTTTTTTTAATTGGAAGATAATTGCTTTACAATGTTGTGTTGGTTTCCGCCTTACAGCAACACGAATCAGTCATAACTATATGTTTGACTATATC
>SJYA01001220.1:670301-698624 GCA_006410615.1 Neotragus moschatus | reverse complement strand
AAATTGTCACAGAGCACCAGGCCAGGCTCCCTGTATTATACAGCAGCTTCCCACTGGCTATCTGTTTCACACACGGTAGTGTATGTAGGTCAGTGCTTCTTTCTCAGTTCCTCCCAACTTCTCCTTCCCCCGCTGTGCCCACAAGTTCGATCTCTACATCTGCATCTCCATGTAAGTGGCAGATGGAAATTAAGATCCCAGATCAGTTGATCAAAATCACCCTGATGGCTCTGATCAAATCAAGTGAGCCGTTCAAGCTTGAGTCTAGAATTCTGAAGTAGAGAAGTCAGAGTGAATTACTGTGAGAGAAGGAGTCAGCATAAAGGAAGAGTCTCCATTGCTGGTGGTAGTTATGGAAAGGGGCATGGAGCAAGGGTAATGGTTAACCTCCAGAAGCTGAGAGAGCACCCTCACTGACAGCCAGCAAAGAAAAGGGTTCTCCATCCTACCACCATAAAGAATTGAGTTCTTCCAAGAAATATGAGCTTGGAAGCAGACATTGAATGCCAGATTAGAACCAGAACCCTGAGCAAGGCCTTGACATCAGCAGGTGAGAATTCAGTCATATCATGTCTGGATTTCTGACCTATGGAAACTATGAGTTGATAAAGTTATATATGGCAAACTGCTAAGTTTGTACTAATTTGTTACACAGCAATAGACAACTATTATAGGGAGTCCAAGACTTTGATCCCCATTGCTGCTGGGGGTTTTATTGGATTGGCCAATAAATTCATTCAGCCTTTTCCATAACATGTTACAGGAAAACCCAGACAAAGTATTTTATGAACCCAATAAGTCCAATAACTTCTGAGTTTAAATGTAGATAGATGTGTCCCTCTGGATCCATATTCATTCATTCTGTCTGAATTCTCATGTGGCTGAGGCCAGTGCACACAGCCCACCTTTCAGGACTGTGATTATCAAGAAACTGACTGCAATAATGTTTACCCAAGACCAACCTGCAGGCTTATTTCAACATGCCTGCCATATGCAAAGCATCAAACTGCATATTGAGGGGTCAATTAGTGATCAGGGATGAAAAGATAGATAAGAAGTTTACATCTTGGATGAGGGACAGATGTTTGGAAAATTAACTGTCGGACAGGTATTATAACTGAAGTGTAAGAAAACCATATGGGAGCTCAGAAAGCAAGAAATGATGGGATTTACATGAGAGGATGCAGTCTAAGCCAAAGTGTAAGAAGCAGGCTGTATTTTAAAGGACAAGAATGAGGTGGTAAGTGTGAGATGTTGGTGGAGATTGTGGAGGGTTTTCTTTATTCAATCGATATTCCCTGAGGGCCCCCCAAAACTCTTCCTGCACCCTGGGAATTATGAGTTTGGACTGCCACATCATTTTTAAGGTACCTGTTGTTATATTCTTTTTTCACTCCCTCGTGAGGATGACTGGTGCTCATCGGAATTCAGAGGCGTGCTTGATTTGCCTGCCATCCTCTGGGAGTAGCCCTGCTAAATGCATGAAAAGTCACTCAGCATCAGAGATCATTCAGCCACAGATGTGAGAGCGCCTGTCACCTCATAGAGCTTACAATAGCCAGTGTCCTCTTAAAATTTTCCCCAGAGGTGGGAAGGCTGGAGGGAGTACTGGTTAATACAGTGGAATTTCTATTGGCACCAGCTCCAAGCAGTCTTTTAACAGAGATGTTTAATTGATCTTTATTGAGCAGAACCTTCCCTTCTGCTTATAAAAGAAATGATTGCTCTTCCCTCTAGTTCTATCTGAAGAAGTTAATAGCCCCAGTTTTCTCTGACAGCAGAGATACTTAATAACCCGGAGACTATCATAAATATAGTTTATTGTCCAAAATACAAGTCACGTTCTAATCACCCTTCACACTGAGATTGCCTCGCTTGTATCTGTTTATATTTGGAGGAGTTTTTGCCAATGGACGAGTGCATTGTTCTTTCTACTCAGGGTCTGCTGTCCAATTAGACATAGACCTTCAGTGAAGTAACCTAAACAGGCCTTTGCCAAAGGGCTTCCCTGATGGCTCAGACAGTAAAGAATCTGCCTGCAGTGCAGGAGACCTGGGTTCGATCCCTGGGTTGGGAAGATCCCCTGGAGGAGGGAATGGCACCTACTGCAGTATTCTTGCCTGGAGAATCCTTATGGACAAAGGAGCCTGGCGGGCTACAGTCCATGAGGTTGTAAAGAGTCGGACACAACTGAGCGACTAAGCACAGCAGCACAAAGACTGTTGTAAATGTCCTAACGTGCATCAGCCTGATCCTCACAGGCTTTAGCTCCTAGAGGAGGCCCGAGAGCTGAGCCATAAGCATTTACCTACCTGGTGCAGGAGTATTTTGCAGGTGTGAAGATGATCACGGCAATATTTCCGGGATGCAGACACATTCAGGATTCAGTACAAACAGAGTCATTACTGCCTAGTAGCTATAAAGAGTGATTGGGGAAAAAGAAATAATACTTTCCAAGTTTCCAAGTTCATTTATAAAGGGCTTTATTGATATTAACATTACTTTTTGAAATAACCTTCAAACAGGAAAAAGCAAGTATTAATGTTTCCATTTTACAACTAGGAAATTTTGTATTAAGTGTTCCAACTGCTATGCTACTTGGAGAATAGATTTAGCAGTAAACCAGAGACTAAGCCTTGCTGCCACAGTAAACTATTATTATTTGGGAATTTGCTCTAAAGTTATGGATCTTCTGGGCCTTTTTATTTTTTCTTTCCTCCTCCAGGTTTCTGACTTTGCCCACTTCTCACCTGCTATGTCTTTCTCACCCCTCTCAGTTGCCATCTTAGCCTGGTAGGCACCATGACCATGATTTCTGAACCAAATTTTGGAAGTTGACTTATGAAAAATACAAATGTTCGTTAAGTGGACAGGAAGACATAATTTTTGAAACCATCATTTTCCAGAAAAATCTGAGATATATAATCACCCTCATTTTACTGAGATATGGTTGTCATATAATATTGAATCAGTTTTAGGTATACAACACAGTAACTTATATGTTATAAATTGCAAAATAATCACTACAGTGTGTTTAGTTAACATGTACCACCTCACAGAGTTACTATTTTTTTCTTGTGTTGAGAACTTTTAAGATGTACTCTCTTAGCAACTTTCAAATTAAAAAACAGTATTATTAACTGTAGTCATTGTGTGTATTTTAAATGCCCAGTACATATTCACATTGTAACTGCAGGTTTGTACCTTGTGACCACCTTCACCCCTCCCAACCCCCACCTCTGACAACCATCAGTCTGGTCTCTGTTTTTATGAGCTCAGCTGTCATGATTCTACGTATGTGTAAGATCATATGGTATTTGTCTTTTTCTGACTAATTTTGCTTAGCATAACGGCCCCAAGGTCCTTCCTGGCTTTCTTTTCACTCAGTATCACAGTTAAACATTCAGAATCATGTCGGTGTTTTGACAAGGTCCTTGTCAGGTGTTAAGGACTGATTTGTGTCCGCTCAAATTCATACGATGAAGCGTTGAACTACAGTACCTCAGAATGCGACTGTACTGGAAGATAAGGCCTGTGAAGGGATAATTAGTATGGGTCCCAATCCAATCTGACTGGCATCCTTATAAGAAATGGAGATTAGGACCCCCAGAGATCCCCAGGCCTGCCCGAGTCTAAAGGCCATGTGAGAACAGGAGGAGAATGCAGCCCTTAGCCAGCAAAGGGGAGAAGCCTGGTCCCCCACAGGCCTCAGGAAACCAACGCTGCTGACACTTTGAGCTTGGATTTCCAGCCTCCAGAACTGTAAGAAAATACATTTCTGTTGTTTAAACTCCCCAGACTGTGGTATTTTATTATGGCAGCCCTAGCAAACTGATAAAGATACTTAAAAAAAATGGATATAGAAAGAGGCTAGAATATCTACCAATTACATGGATTTTGCCGCATGCAAATAGTTGCCAAACACTAACTCGATCCTCACCATAGCCCTATGAGGGGCCATAGCACTATCATTTTCATCCCCGTTTTACAGATAAGAAAACTGAGGCACAGAGAGGTTCATTGAAAGCCTAAGGTCATCCATCTGGCATGTGGAAAAGCTGGAATTTGAACCCAGTCACCAGTATAGGAATTCTCTGTTTTGTCTCAGTTTTCTGCCTATGTTCCCCAATTGATCATCCACTTTGGAAGGACCATCCTTCCAAAACTGGTTTTGGAGGCAGCACGGAAGGTAAATCTGAGGATACTGTATCCCACTCTTGAAAGACAAGGACTCAAGGTTTACTTGGGAAGCTTTGGAGAGACAAGGAAAGCTGGTTCATCCCAGAGACCCCTGGAGAGAAGGAAGAGATGCCTGGGCCTGGTGAACTAAGGGCATGGAGGCAGGAAGACTTTTCCCACAATGGCTGTCACGCTGATCCACAGCTTTGCCAACCTGAGGGCTTCCTGACCTAAGTTCAGGGTTGGGTTTGAGACTGACCTTTCTCCTCCCTGAGGTAAGGGCTAAGAAAATAAAACCTATGCTGATCCTTCTGATTTTCTAGTTCAGCCACTAATGTGACAAGGCATGAGGTGTTGATAACATTTTTTTCTCTCTCTTTGCTGAAGGAATAAATAAAACAGTTTTATAGCTGTGTTCCCCTATCCCTAAAGCAAGCAGTATTAATTAGGAAATAAAGCAGTGACAGGGTGTGCATTAATGGGCTATTAATGCCTGCCATGGGTGCCCGGCATGGTCCGAAGCCAAAGGCCAAGCGATTTCCACCACCCGGTAAGCACATTAATGGCCAATTAAAGTCCATCCTGAAAAGGTTCTTTCCTCTCGGTCGGGAGTTTTTCAGTTTAAAAAGTGGTGAAGTTTCCAAGTATGCATAGATTTGTTTACATGCATGTTCCCATCTCTCTCTTCTTGCAGTAAGAGGCGAATCCACCCACAGAGGGTAAGGGGAGGAAATCAAACGAAGGACTGGAGTGACAGGGACCAACATACTGGCCCCTGAAGCAGTCCCTTGGCCCTGTTTCCTGGAGGCAACAGGCCCCTCGTGGGGAGATTTAATCCATCCATTTCTCTCCTGTGTGTCCAAGATGCAGGAGGGAAGGAAGCTGACATTTTTGTAGAAGCTTTTGTTTGAGAGACTATTCAGTCCTGCTGACAGCTTATCTTTCTAACAATACCTACCTCCTAATACATGTAAGAGCTAGGGTAGCACACACTGGGTGTCCACCATGTGTCCCTGCATCCATCTATATGTCACTGAACCCCCATCACAGCCCCTAAAGGAGGGATTCTGAGTATCCTCATGCTTCTGACAGAGAAACAGGCCCAGAGAGGTTCAATAATATGCCTAAGATCACACAGAGGTGGAGAAAGCCAGCAGTGTCACCATCACCTAGGAGCTTCTTAGAAATACAGAATCGAGTCCCCACTCCAGAACTACTGCATAAGAACCTTCATTTAACAAGATCCACGGGAGAGGCATACCCATATTAAAGTTTGAGAGGCACCAAACTGGAGTCTCATCCCCTGGGTTATGTTCTTCTCTGCAGTCAATTAAAAGGAAGTGAAGATTCATTCTGTGCCCATTCTGCCTCAGTCACTTGGTTATCACACAAGTTTATTTAATCCTTCCAGAACCTGCAAGTGAGACTGAGAGTCAGAGAGTCAAGCACCCATGATTCCATAAAAGAAAGTGACCAAGCTTCACTTGAACCCAGAGACGTAGGTCCAAAAGACGTAGCCCCAAAGACGTAGGTCCCTGAGCACAGCAATTCAGACTGTGGATCAGTGGGGCAGTCAGGGTCCCCACGCAGAGGTCACACAGTTCCATAGATGGCCACAGCAGACCACAAGGCAAAGGTGAGAAGTTCTCAGTGTGGAATCTCTGAATTCTGAGGTTTAAAGAAAAAAAAAAATCTGCTTTTCTGGGCTGGTTAAAAAGTTCTATCAAGGAGTAAAGAGCAGGCCTCTCAAAGCCCCTTCTGGACTTAGAATCTAATGCCTATTTATTGAGAACCTTTCTGTGCATTTGCTCAGTCCTACATCAAGACGAAGTTGTTCTCTGTGTCCTAAAAGCTTCAGTTCTAAAAAGGCCACAGAAATGGGTGAGACATAAAAAAATATCAGAACAATGCAACAGCTTTAATCAGACTGTCTTTGCTTGCTTATAAGTCACTGGCTTTAAATTTAATATAGTGTCATGTCTTTATTTTTCTTGAAGTTTTTTTTAAAAGATCATATAAAGATTTTCTTCCATGTTGAGACTTTTATATTGTATTTTTCTTAAAATGGAGTATGGTACATTTACCCTCCATCAGATGATTGCTTATAACTCACCTTGCTTTATTAAGAATACTGCTAGAGGCTTCTATGCCCCTAGTAATAAAAATGTATTTTCAGGCCCATTCAAACCAATGAAAATCCAAGTTTCCAGAGCACAAGATAATAAAAATTCTCTAGATCAGTGTCCTTTAGTACTTTTAATCTGTTAACAGACCCTAAGTGTCTCAGACGAAAGGCACTCTAGTGAGAATTGCCATCATTAGTAACATTCCATACAGATAACTCTTGATTATTCCAGTTTCTCACAAATATGGACACTTTTACTTCCTCTATAAAATCTTTAAGGTGTGTAAAAGATAAAAAGAGGCTTGTCAATTTATTTCTCAAAATATACACACTATTATTTTGCATATACATATAGGCAAACCTTATAAATTTTGCATGAGGAGCAATGTCAGTAGCGGAGCCACTCATTTAGAAAGACAAAGTATATGAATGCTCAGTTGTGTCTGACTCTTGGTGACTGCAGCCCACCAGACTCCTCTGTCCAGGGAATTTTCCAGGCAAGAATACTGGAGTTGCCATTTCCTATTCCAGGGGATCTTCCCAACACAGGGATTGGACCCGCATCTCTTGGGATCTTCCAACCCAAAGATCAAATCCACATTTCTTGTGTCTCCTGCACTGGCAGGCAGATCCTTTACCACTGCACACCTGGGAAGCCCTGGAAAGACAGTATTTGTTACCAAGTGTTCCCTGACTGAAACCGATTGAGAATTTAAAAGAATCTGCCTACAAGGCAGGAGATCCAGATTCAATCAACAAGACTTGTTTTTGTCAGCCAAAAGACAAATAGATCTTGCCACCCAGCTGTCAGAATTTTGAGTTTACATACAGACTTTAACAGGGTTCAGTCATGTATACTGTCCAGATGGCCTCAATAACACATTACTGTCTCAAGGCAGTGTCCTTGGAACTTCCCTGGTGGTCCAGTGGTTGAGACTCCACCTTCCATTGCAGGGGACACAGCTTGATCCCTGGTCAGGAAAGTAAGACCCCACATATCATAGGCAACTAAAGCCCATGTACCACAAGTAAGACTCAACACAGCCACATTAATTAATTAGAAACAAATGGCTGCACTCTTCAAAATGGTTCCCACTCCCACTGTAGCAGTGGTAGGCAGAATGTATAATCCAAGGTCAGGGGAGGAGTCCTTGATTGCCCAGGTCAAGCTCTCAGGTCAGCTAGTGGTCACACCCCTCAGTGACCTCCTCCAACATGTCACCAAGGGAGGATGCCAGGAAAGATGGCCTAGGGAAGAAACCACTCAACTTGTTATCACGAATGCCTGGGCAACTGAGCAAATGGATATATAAGCCTATGTAGGGCTTAGAAGTAGGAGGCATTTAGGGGCTACGCCTGGGCTGGTACTTTTCATTTTTCCTCCCCAAATGAATAAAAGAGCAGAAATCTGGATGGAGTCAAGAGAGAATCAAAAAAGTAAGACTGTATATGGAGCTATCTGAGGAGCTAAGAGCATGTGTCTCAGAACTGCTGGGTCTCTGCAGACCAGCTGCTCCTCCCTTCTCCTTGAGCCCTCATTGGCATAATTAACCCAGGGCAAGCCCATTCAGGCTCCCAAGTCACTTCCAAACTGTCCATGGAGCTAACAGTTACTTGCTCAAAGTGAACCAGCCTCCCTAGAACTAACAGCTGGGCTGCCGTCTACGGGGTCGCACAGAGTCGGACACAACTGAAGCGACTTAGCAGCAACAGGAGGCAGTGGTGGAGAGCAACTTGACAATGACCAGATGAGAAGGGGGAAGACATGCTCAGTGGACCACCTGGGTGGATTGATTTTGTGTGGAAGTCTGAAGAGCTGAAGAGGGCAGATGCAGAAAATGCAAAAGGGAAGGAGAACCTTGAGGATATAGCCAAGCTCTATTGTATGGATATTTCACCCATATATTTTATACAAATTCCATTAAACTTGCTCTGAATGAAAGAGAGAGAACAGAATTACCATTTAAACCATGTCAGTGATTTTAATTACATCTCACTTGATGAGCTCATAGCCCAAGGTCAGAGGGAAATGGGAGCTGTGGAACTGCCATCTCTCAGGAAGACTCGGGCCACGGAGCCCTCTCATAGCCAAAGACCCTCACCTTCTGCACTTTTCAAGCAAGATTATTCCTAAGTGTGAGTCACTTTCTTCATCAAGTTCCCCCAAGAAATAGCAATCTCTCTCAACGGTAGAAGCAAAAATGGGCTTCTCTGGCTTTTTTGTGAAACAATATGTAGTTTTCCAAAATGCTACACTCCTGGGGGAATTTTTCTAGAAAATTGACCATCAGTAATGATTCGTCTTCACATAATGTATGACCCAGATGTGCTGAGAAGTATGAAAAGAATGAATAGACAAGAAGGGCTGATGCAAAGAGTCCAGGGGGAACCTCCACAGCCTACATGGAATGCCAGAGAAATGCTAGAGAAAGAAGACCCCCAGCCGGTGGGAGCTGAAGACGGCATCCTCCTTGGGCTCGGGAGCCAGCCCCCCTTCCTACATCTTGGTGCTCTCTTGCTCTGCTAGCCCCACCCATCCCAAGCTAAAAAGCCACAGGGAGCACTGTTCTCCATCCCGCGCTCACATCCTTCTATCCACCCCTCTCCTCTTTCCCTTTGCCATTGGATTTCTTCACTTGTCCCCATTGTTCCCCTCCCATCTTCACTTCTGCAATCTGCTTTCTGCCCCACTACTCACGAAACTGCTCTCCTTGAAGTCCCCAGTGATTTTTTCATTGACAAGCCCAGGGACTACTTTTCGATCCTTACCTCTGTGACTTTCAAGCCAAGTTATATCTTAAACCATGTATCTTTTGGGGAGAGTGGAGGGGGATAATTGCTTTACAATGTTGTGTTGGTTTCTGCTATACAATGAAGTAACTCAGCTATATGTATACACATATCTCATCCTTCTCGGATCTTCTCCTCACTGCCCCCCATCCCATGCCCTCTAGATTACTGCAGAGCACCAAGCTGAGCTCCCTGGTCCTTAGTTACCTATTTCACACAGGGAGGTGTATATATGTCAACCCCAGTCTCCCGATTCACCCCACCTTCCCTTCTGCAATATCTCTGTCCTAACAACCTCTTTCCTTAATTTCTGTGCCACCCAACCCTCCCAGTAGGTTTCCCCTTCTCCACCTTCGCTTTCTGAGCTGATCTTTTGGGGGTTTTTTCTGGGGCTCTGCATCAGGCTCTCTGCTCTTCATCCTCTGTGCTATATCTTTCCAGGGAAGCTCATCCTCTCCCCTAGTTTCAATTTCCATCTGTCTCCATCGAAGACCATTCTCTCTCTGCAGCTTTAAATCTACATACAACATCCTGTTAAACATCTCCATTTAAATGGCTCATAAATCTGTCAAATGTACACTCAGAAAAACAACCCAGGACGATCAGTTCAATACGGGAAATTTCATATGGTGATGAGAAATCTAAAAGGCCAAACAGGATGGTGGGACCATCCAGAGAGTCACACCAGAGGAAGCCTAGGGGACCCCTCTGCTGAGCTGGGGGGCAGAGAAAGAAGCGGGGTTGCCACAGCTATGAAGTAGGAGCTAGGAGACAGAAGGAGTGGGTGCCTGGTGGGGCAGGACCTCAGAACTGAACAGCCACCCACCAGCCCTGCTGCAGGTGCCCAAATAGAGAGCAGGATGGGGAAGGGGAAATACATTGGCTTCTCCCATCCCCAGGCTCTCCACCCTCCAGCCAATGCTTTCCATTGGCTGAACCTACCTGGACAAGAGTTGGTGAGAAAGTCTGGAAGGTGGGGTTTGCAGGATTAGCCCTGTGACGTGGAGCAGAGCAGTGGAAAGGCAGGGAGCAGGTCTGAGACCAACAGGAAGATGGCAGCACAATACTCATTCTCCCTGCCTCTCCTGTCCCACTGGTGGCACCATCTTCACGCTTGACCTCTCTCTTCCCCTTCACCTCCCACATCTAACGATCCTTCCTCTAAGTACCTTACCCAGTCCTTTGTCCCTCACAGCTAGCCTCACTCACAATTGTTACTGCACTAGGCACAGCTCTCCTTTCGCCCACCTCCAGACTCCCTCTTCTAATTAGTCACTACACTCCAGCCAGAAGGATTTTTCTCTGAATACACATCTTACTCCACTCTGCTGCTTCAAGTCCTATGGTGGCTTCAAGTCCTATGGTTGTGCTTAGGATCCAGTCCAGATTCCTCAGCAGGACTTTGCTGCATCTCCGATCTCCCCTCCCTGACAGGGTCCTAAACCCTCCACACTCCCACATCCTGAACCACTCCCACATCCTGAACCAGAATTTCCTGGGGCAGCCCTCAAGTCCAGAAGTTTACACGTGCTTTTCTCTCTTCCCAGAACAGTCCCGTCTTCCATCTCTTTTGACTTAACCCCTCTCATGTTGGCCTTGATGGAAGGGCTTCCAGGAAGCTTTCCTTGATCTCCTTACATGTGTTCCCTTGTGCCCAACACTTTCCCCGGCAGTACGGTTTTCTAGTTTCCCAAGTTGTTCAGTGATAAAGAATTCACTTGCCAAGCAGACTTGGGTTCAATCTCTGGGTCAGGAAGATCCCCCAGAGAAGGAAATGGCCATCCACTCCAGCATTCTTGCCTGGGAAATCCCATGGACAGAGAAACCTGGCAGGCTACAGGCCATGGGATCCAAAGGGTCAGACATGACTGAGTGACTAACCAGCAGCAGCAGCGGGGTTATCAGATTTAACAAATAAACCATACAGATTAAATTGGCCATCCTGTATTTTATCTGCAAACCTACCTATCAGAGTATGGCAATTGCATGTTCACATTTTTTAAATTAATTACTTTTTAATTCTTATTTATTTCTTGGTCGTAATGCACGGCATATGGACCTTAGTTCCCCCACTGTGGATCAAACCTGTGTCCCCTGCATTGGAAGCACAGAGTTTTAACCACTGGACCGCCAGGGAAGACCCTATATGTTCACATTTTAATTTTCTTACTAGGCTCCAAATCACTTGAGGAGAATGATCTTTTCAGTAAGATTCCCCAATTTGCTAAATAAAGAGGTAAACCTGGATGAATGGATGACTGACTTGAGGACTGGAGTTTTTATTTGAAATCATATGGGACTTAACTTCAGCTCTAAACAGGAGAGATGCTTAAGAGACTAAAAGGAGGCTAATGACAATTACTCATCCAAGTGGAGGCTCCTAGGTTAGCTCTGGGCCAGGCTTTCAGACTATAAGAGAGGAACTTGGAGGAGGAAGCTGTATACCAAAGGGAAATAACAGAAGGTGTAACTGGAAGTGATTATTTAATGCTTTCAGCCTGCACAGAGCTAACAGACTAACTTCAGCCAGTTTGAAGATTGCTCTGACTCAGTGTGACTCCTTCACACAGCTGGAAAATTTGTGCTCCTGCCACTGGGGTTAAAATGGTAGAAAGGGTAAGAAGGGTGATGGCAAGAATCCTCTTACTCTTTTTACCTTGGGAAGGTTTTCTAATAGAAAGCATAAATCTTGCTATTTTCAGACCCAATACCCAAAGACCAAGGGGCAACAAATATGAAAAACAAGGCAAGGTAGAAGAAAGGCAAATGAGAGCACATGATCTGAACAGGCAGCCTCTACAGGCTCCAGACAAATGTCCACACTGAAGTGCAGGCCCAGATGTTCTACCTCTTCAAGAAAAAGACCCAAAATGTTAATGCCTCATCTCATGATTTTTTAATGTGGCTACTGAGTTAATAAGTATTAAATGGTTCAAACAAAATGCAACTGTAAATTTATTACTCCGTATAGGCTTCCAATATTCTACAATGGAATCAGTATGTATCTCCAGGGTGAGAGTCCCCACAGTTTTCAAACTCCAGGCAGGTGCTGATTCAAATTCCAGAACCCTCTAGTTGAGAATCAATGTCTCAGATGCTCTGCAGAATCTGGGAAAGCATTTGCCAATTTGCTCTGGGACAAAACTGTCAGCAAGCATGAATGAGATGATTTTCCCTTGCTATCAACATAGTCATCTATATGTTTAGTCAATGTTTATTGAGTATCACTTAGGAAGGTTAGGTGGCCAGTAGATAGTGGAAAGAGGCCCAGAGGAATGGGGTACATTCAGTAGAAATCCAGCAAGTACACACTTCTGCTGCCATACCAGTGATTTATATATTTATCTACTTCTTCCATCCTAGTCGGTGAACTTTCTCTACCCCAGCTCTAGCCCTGTGGCCCTCAGGCCCCAGAAGTGGGCCAACGGTGGGTACTCATTTGTGTCCACCTCCAGTCAGTTGGTGCCTTCCTAGAGTCATCCTCCTTTAACTGCTTGTAACTTTGGCCTCTGTGCAATGTCTTGAATATCACACACTAACTCTCCTAAGACAATACCGATTATAACATTCAGATTCTAGTCAAGGCTATGGGTTTTCCAGTGCTCATGTATAGATATGAGAGCTGTACTGTAAAGAAACCTGAGCACCGAAGAATTGATGCTTTTGAATTGTGGTGTTAGAGAAGACTCTTGAGGGTTCCTTGGACTGCAAGGAGATCCAACCAGTCCATCTTAAAGAAAATCAGTCCTGAATGTTCACTGGAAGGACTGATGTTGAAGCTGAAACTCCAATACTTTGGCCACCTGATGCAAAGACCTGACTCATTTGAAAAGACCTGATGCTGGGAAAGATTGAGGGCAGTAGGAGAAAGGGACAATAGAGGATGAGATGGTTGAATGGCATCACCAACTCGATGGACATGGGTTTGGGTGGACTCTGGGAGCTGGTGATGGACAGGTAAGCCTGGCGTGCTGCGGTTCATGGGGTCTCAAGGAGTCAGACACGACTGAGTGACTGAACTGAACTGACAGAAAATAAATACACAGAATTCAAAATAAATGCAATCAACCTAAGATCCAGACTATCCTTCAGGGATTGTTAGGCAATCTGAAGAGAAACAAACGCTAGAATATCAACAGGCACTGAGTCAGTAGATTCATACATTTGTATTCTGAAGATATTTCTACCAACTTAAAATATGCTTTCATTTGAATAAAACAATTTGTACTTCCTTATACTTGGTGCCAATTACTTATATGTTTAAACACTCAAAGTACAAATTCCATACTTTCCCCAAGTGAAGTCCAATGTCATCAATATTCTCATGTGCTAACAAGTAAACAAGGCAAATTTCTATAACCTAACTATAGAACCTCTTTGTCTATAAACTTTTTCTAATATACCCAGTTCTTACAAAATCAAATTTACATCTCTGGGATTTCAAATACCACAAGCTATAGTTTTTGTCACATCAAATGAACTGTTTTATTCTTTATCTTCTTAAAAAGAAATTCAATAAATCTTTGCTCACTGCTAGCTCTTCTCTCTCTCTCCCAGCATCTCTTTGATCAAGCTTTTTCCATCTACTCAGGAATGATCCAAGGGTAATTAGAACTTCTTACCTTCTTTAGCCCAAAAGGAGCCAATTTATCACAAACTGTCAGGGATTCTGATGCTAAATTACCAAAAGCCCAATTACCAACAGAGGGAAGGAATCTTCCTTCCAATTAAAGTGACTGATTTCTTTGCAGATGCAGTAGGATTTTACTTTTTAATTATGTGCATTCTGATCAAACGTGAAGAAATTCTTCCTCATTTTATTTTCCTTCCAAAGAACATGACACAACAAACATTAACCACACAATGATTCAAGGTTAGACCTGCAGGTGCCTTCAGCCAAATTAGACCTCTGTCAATGGGGCTTGTCCATTTTCTTACTGGCTCCTTAAGCTCGAAAGGGAGAAGGGAATAATTATTTGCTATATCACGTAGTTTACCTAAGAGTTTGCCAAGCCTCCCAGACCCGCTAAGCTGTGATGAGACAGCATTAGATATTTAGATAAACATAGACTAGCAGGGAAGAGAACACAGTATTATTTCTCATACACACAAAGAACTGCAGTGCTGGGCACAACGCGGTGTCAGGAGGTAAACACGCAATGTGAAAATAAATCTTGGTGCACGGGGATGATCCAGAGAGTTGATATGGGGTGGGAGGTTCAAGATTGGGAACTCATGTACACCTGAGATGGAAAAAAAAGAAAAGAAAAGAAATCTTCTTTTTCTCACTTGGGTGGTATTAATGTGATTATGTGCTGTCAAATTTTGAAAGAGAAAAATAAACCTTTAAAATCAGTTTAGGGGAAGAGGTACAGTTTGGAGAATCTAAAGGAGCATAAGGCCCCCCCAGCCTTACACAGATTTCCCGAGGCCTGAAAGACATTTTTCTGTCCACTTGGCTTTCAATCAAGACTGGCCAGTCATGGCTCCCACAGCCTGCTGACCCACAGCCTGCATCCTTGTTTCCTCTCCCCCTCTTTTCACGCGGTCAGCAGCCTGACATCACTTCATTCACCTGAGACACACGAAGGTCAAGGTTTTCATTCAGTGAGTGTATGCCAGCAATCTGTGCTCCAGAATCTTCCTCTTCCTCTGGACACTTCCAGACAACAGTGTCCACCCTTTGGACTGGTACGAATGCAGCAGGTGCTGACTATTTTTCAAACACTTTCACGGATACATAAAGAAGCGCCTGGGGGCCATCAAAGATTTTAAGTTTTTGTGAAAAATTAAATTGTATACTAAGCTTTTGAAAATTAAAAATTCTCCTATGTGAGGCTGTACCTCTGCCCTTACTGCAGGCTGTTTGCAAAATTCAGGAAGATCTGCCTTCCATTCATTAGACAATTGCTAAGCATTCCCTAAAGGCAAAGCAGGATGTCAGGTGATATAGGTGAAGACACAGGACTTGCTCCTTGCTCTAGTGGGGAAGGCAGGTAAACAGACACCCTCGGCACAGTAAAGAACAGAATGGAGGAGCTGTGATAGGATAAAACGGTCACCCTTGTAAGAACAAAGGAAAAGAGAATGGTTGCAATGGAGGAGACACAAACAAGGTCAGGAGGTTGGCAGGTGTCTTGAAGGAAGACACCTGGTTGGCTGGTCTTGCCAAGTTGGGGCAGAAACCCCAGGCTTACCTGTGGAAACATGGGCTTATGCATGACATTCCAAGAACAAGAAACACAAGAAAGAACAGGCCAAACATATACATTGCTGCTGCTGCTGCTGCTAAGTCACTTCAGTCGGGTCCGACTCTGTGCGACCCCATAGACAGCAGCCCACCAGGTTCCCCAGTTCCTGGGATTCTCCAGGCATTACCACATGTAAAATAGCTAATGGGAAGTCTCTGTATAACACAGGAAGCTTAACTCCTCCATGCTCTGTGACAACCTAGAGGGTAAGTGAGGTGGGGGTGGAGGGAGGTTGAAGAGAGTGGGGACATATGTATACCTATGGCTGATTCATGCTGATGTATGGCAGAAACCAACGTAACATTGTAAAGCAATTATCCTCTAATTAAAAATTAAAAAAAAAAAAAAGGCCAGACTAGATGCTACAAAGCTATGACTGCTAGGCTAAGAAGCCTAGGCCTTTTTAAAAACCAAAGAGGAGCATGAAGTGATCACCCAACCAGCTGTGCTGTAGGGGATGGTGTGGGGCTGATGAGGCTGCTGAAATGACCCTCTGAAGGCTGGCAGAGCTGGTTGTGGCAAGGGGAATGAA
This sequence comes from Neotragus moschatus, assembly GCA_006410615.1. Classification (NCBI taxonomy): domain Eukaryota; kingdom Metazoa; phylum Chordata; class Mammalia; order Artiodactyla; family Bovidae; genus Neotragus; species Neotragus moschatus. The sequence continues at coordinate 682,747 of SJYA01001220.1, read as the reverse complement.
AATAAGTGGAGATTCAAAAGACTTGGGGTTGGTACAAACCACAGGGACTTGGAACCATCAGGTTCCAAGGAGGCGAAATAGACTCTGAATGCTATGACGTAAACACTTGGTTGGAGTCCATGGACTGGGCAGGTTTTGCTATTTAAACATTTACTGTGGTTATTAGTCACATCCTGCACTAAGCCCTTGTTTTATGGCTTTAAATATCCCTGAGAAAAGTTAAGGAGTTATTTCTATCCTTCTTTTCAAAGAAGGAGCTTCCCTGGTGGCTTAGCTGGTAAAGAATCTACCTTATTCAATCCCTGGGTTGGGAAGATCCCCTGGAAAAGGGAAAGACTACCCACTCCAGGGCCTGGAGAATTCCATGGACTACATAGTCCATGGGGTCACAGAGAGTTGGACATGACTGAGCAACTTTCACTTCACTTTAAAGATGAGAGAACCAAGCCTGTAAAGGCTTAGCCCTAAGGAGAGAAACACAACTAACCCAACTAATTGGTGTAAGGGCTCAGACGAAAGATCAGTACGGTCCTCGTTACACAATCCAACAAAACGTGAAGATAGCTCAATACTGTCCTATTGGCATGTTTTCAGCTGACCTGGGGCAAACTTTGTAGAACTTCATACCGTGAGCTGTGTTATAAGGTCGTTTGTTGATACTGTCCAAGAGCCAATGGAAAGTTACCAGTGTGCTGAATCATTACAAACATGGATGCAGAGAATGTAAGTCTTGCACCTTTAGTTGAATAAAACACAGTTCACAGATGCTATTTTTAGACTCAAGTTTTCCCAACAGAAAGTTTTTAAAAGAACAATCTGTCTAAAAAGCAGGTAAAGAAATTCACTGACAAAGACTTAGATGTCGTAGGACTTTAATGTCCTTCATATAGTCAACATAAAACACTGGCAATGGATGAATAACAGGGGAAAAGAGTCTTCAGAAAAGATCTTCCCAAACTCACAGCATCACTGGCCAAACACCATAAAGAAACAGTCATGTGAACAAAGGAAAGAAGAGTTTAACAGAGATTTTTAGTTTAATGGCATAACTGAAAACCAACCAACCAACCAACCAAACTTTCTTCTACTGAGAGGAATGGAAAGTGAACCAGGGAGCTTCTAACCCTTGTGAAGTAGCTTTAAAAAGGAAGGGGTAGGGGAAGAACACAGCTGTTGAAAACATAACACTTCAATGTACAGGGTTAAGGATCCTATCAAATTCTCAAAGTCTGAACATACACCCACATGAACTGTATTATTAGAAAACATAAGTGCATGGAGATATAAACTATTTAGTGTTAAAAACAGACTTTGTTATATAAACATACAGTATGTCACTTTCATCTCTTTATGAGAATAACAGTATAAGGAAAGATTTCCAGTCTGCCTTTTAGTCTGAACTCCTAAACACTCACCGCATGGACGGTGGTGACCTTAATTAATAGCTGCAGAACCCCAGGAGACCCCCACTGCTGTCATTTTGCAAAGGATCAAAATTCAGCACCCAGAGGACCCCACCCCACTCTCCATGCTGTTTGTGTGTTTCTAAAAATAATAACCTGCCAATTTGCATAATTAAAGCCACAGGCAGCTTTGAATATGAGATCTAAGCAGAAAGAGTAGCAGCAAAGACAGTATCAGTTAAGAGGTTTTTTTTTAGTTAAGAGTTTTTAGAAAAACAGAGGGAAGATTTTTTTAAAGGCTTCCAGTTAAAGTCAGAATTAAGATTAAGTACCAACAGTTTGGCAGAGCTGCAGATGTGTTGCTGTTTTTCTCTAAAAAAGAAAAATCTATCACATTACTCGAGAAAATGCCGTATTTGTTAATATTTTTGTAACCATTCTCAAGTGACTTTCAGCTTCATTCATTGTTCAAGGGCAGAGTATATACTGGTCAGGATGCGCTCATAGCTGGTGCATCTCCAAAAAATTCTTCATGAAAGCTGCCAGCTTCTGGACGTCTTCGACAGTGACAGCATTGTACAGAGAGACCCGGATGCCTCCCACGGACCTGGAAGGACCACAAATGCAGCCATTAAGAACAGGAGCATCTGTTTAACATCAAGACCACCGTTCTTCCGGTCACCCACTCCTTTAAGAGTCATGGAACCTGAGATCATCGTGCCCAACTTCTAACCTGAAAATATCCATAGGAGGCCAAGAGCCTCAGACATCTCAGTCCTTAGGAATTCTTCCCAACACAGTGAGCGTCATGCTCACATGTGACCTAGCTTAACTCAGCTCTTCGATGAGCCTGCTGTACAGGGGACAGGGATCTGGCAGGTACTCGTGTGTGAGGACATACATTTTTCATGGAGCCTGAAGGATTAATTAACTCCTCCTTCTGATGTCCAGCAGGAGCAATAGCGGCTCTTTCTTACATTGGAGAGGGTTGTGCCAATTGCACCATGGACGGGATGGCAACCTCTGAGCTGTCACAGCAGAGAGTCTCAAGGTAATTCTGACCAAAGCTCCTAGAAGATGGGGCTCCATCATGTTCTCAGCTGAGGAAATCATGCTAAGGGTTCTAAAAGCAATAAGTTTATCCCATAATAACTGGTCTTTTTCAACTAGTTACAGTAACTGCTACTTCAAGCTGGGCAGGCTCCTAGGTGTGTTTTACTCTGCATCTGAAGGGGCTTCCCTGGTGCTTCAGACAGTAAACAACTTGCCTGCCCATGCAGGAGACATGGGTTTGATCCCTGGGTCGGGAAGATCCCCTGGAGAAGGGAATGACTATCCACTGCAGTATTCTTGCCTGGCGAATTCCATGGACAGAGGAACCTGGCAGGCTGCAGTCCATGGGGTCACAAAAAGTCCAGTGTGACTTAGCAACTAACACTTTCACTGCATCTGAAAACTAAACCAATTCTCTGACAAGCTTCTGGATGTGACATGTACTCACCTATGCCCTTTCAAGGAGATCATATTGAGTTCAAGAGCTTTGTCAAGAAATCTTTTTTCCAAAGCATCGTCTCCTTTGGTGTTGCCAATGCGGAATGGAATATTCATCTTGCTTCTATTCTGAGGCTCCACTGGACATCTGAAAAATACGTTTATTATTGCAGATAATTTTCTGCAACGTACAATTTTAACAAGTCAACAGAAAATTTCTTAAAAACCATTTTCTAGATGCAAACAAGAGGTTAAAAATCTGCCCCAGGACATTTATAATTTACTTAAGGAGACCACTTTTGCATTTGGAAAAGTGAGTTAGCATTCTCTTATACAACTTGTACTTAATTTCCAAGAGCCTCAGTTTCCTCATCCAAATATTGGGAATATTAATAAAATCACCATTTCAGACAAGTTTTGACAGTTTAATGACACAACATATATGAAGCTTCCAACACATGGCAGCCACAGAGCAACATGAATGACCTGTTCTCTACAAGGCTGAAGAGAAGAAAAAGTTGGTCCGAATAGTGGCTGTAAGGCTTAGAAATAATGAGCAGCAACTTTCAAAGCACTTACAACACTGTACTGTCCCAAACCATGTGACCTTGAAACTTATTGACTCTCCCTGTGTACCTCTCTGATGTGAGAACTAAACAACAAAGTATTTGCAGAGAATTTCTGTGGTACATTTGAAAATGGCCACAAATTCTCTGTAGCCTTCCCAGCAAGAGGTGGGGCCTAGTGTTCACAGCTTTTGAATCTGGGCTGGCCTTGTGGATTTGCTTTGACCAAGAGACAATCTGGAGGGTTAGAGTGGGTAGGGAGGTTCAGGATGGGGGGAACACGTGCATACCTATGGCTGATTCATACTGATGGATGGCAAAAACTATCACAATATTGTAAAGTAACTATCCTCCAATTAAAATAAATAATTTTTTTAAAAAGAGAGAGGCTGCAACAGAAATGATGCCATGCAACTTCCAAGCTAAGGCAGCTTTTATACCTGTCTTGCTCAGACATTGTTGCTATGTAAGCAAGCCCAAACTAGCCTGCAGGAAACAACAGCCCCAACCAACAGCCAGCACCAGCTGCCAGATAGGTGAGCATGGCCGTTTTAGACTCCACGTGAACTACCAGATGACTTTGGTTGAATAAGTGATCTCAGATGAGACCAGCAGAAGAAACCACCCAGCTGAGTTCACCTCAACCTGCTGACGGAAAAGAATCCTGAGCAATGAAAATGGCTGTGGTTTTAAGTCAGTCTTGGAGTTTTCTGTGTGTGATGCTAAAGGAGACAACTGATACACTTTAGAAGGGTGCCTGGATCACATTCAATGCTATATAAGTATCTATTAAAATCAAATAAATTTGTCTTTTTATTCCCAGCACCTTGCACGGGGCTCACACAGACTCTCAAAAATGAATGAGTCAAATTTTCATCTAGGATAGGTTAGTATTTGACTTCAGTTTCTGGTTTGGAAAGCAAGCAAGTCAAAATTATTTTTCATCGACAACCGAATGAGACAAACAGAAGGAGAGCTGACATGCTACTCTGAAATACAAGGGAAAATATGTCATAACTCTCTTTCCCCATCTTCTCAAGCACATCCTGTTTTATCTTTCCGTTTCTACAGGGTGGGATTCATTAAAATTAAACAGCAAATAAAAGCAGTGTGAGGAAGCCCCCCATTAACAGCTATGCTCACCCCTGAGGGCACACACACAGTTCTTGTTAAAGTTAACAGGAGTCAAGTCCACATTAACAGACAAAAAAGACCCAAGAAGGGAAATCAGGTCTCTGGTAACAGGCTTTGAGCCTGAAATCTGGCCCCCACCTTTTCACAGGTAGTAGGTTTCCTGGTTGACATTTAAATTAAAATTTTAGTGTCTGCCTCCTTTGATATTCTGCTGCCTCAGGCTCCCGATGCGAGAGTCCAATTAAAGAGCCGGAGCAGCAAAAAGGACATGTGGTTTAAGGGTAAAAAATATTAAAAGGGGAAGAATTAAGAACCCGGGTTTACAAATCTGTAAATACAAATCTGTATTTACAGTCCTCCCCTACAAATTTACCCACCCTACTGTGAAAGTAGATGGTACCATATCAGCAACAATGTCATAAAACCTAGAAACTGAAGATTAAATTAGCAGGCAGCAGATACCTGCACAGTGCCCGACAGTGTCTCTGATGTGGGGCTGAGGGAAAGAAGAAATAGATTAAGGGGAATTAGTGGCTTCCAACCTAGCAAGATGGCTATGTAGGGAATTAAAATTCCACGAGACAAGCCCTGTGGAAGCACAGAGCTGAGCAGGTAATTCTGCCCAGAGGAGGTTGAAAGGTTTCAGAGGAAGGTACGAGGAAGGGGTTAGGACAAGGTGAGGGGAAGGAGAGCCGTGTCCGTCAAGCCCTGGAGACCCCAGCAAGTTCTTGTAGCAAATAGGGTGCTGGGTGCCTGGCAAGCCCCACCCCAAACTATTGGTGGACCCTAATTTCCTTCATTAGACCCCCCTGAAGGATACCTGGGTTGAATCCAGATTTCCCCCATTATGTAAGCATCCCACATTGGACTTGGGACACCTGATTTTGTGCACATTTCCATGCCAGGCAGAGTACTGGCAGAGGGCAGGTGCCTAAGGTGTCTTTGGTCAAAGTGCAAGAGTTGTGAACTTTGACAGGTGTTGCAACCTCACTCCAAAACTGAACATATTTATACCCGACATAACCAAAGTGTGGTCCCTTGCCAACACCAGCTGTTATCAATCTTTAGAAGTTCTGTTGATCAGAAGGAAAACACCTCATGGTTTTAATCTGCATTTCCTAAAGAAATTAATACCTTTCTTCTATTAGCCAGCTGTTTCTTCCCTGTCGTTTGCTCATACAGTTAGAGACCACCTCCTGCCTGGTTTTTTGTTTTGTTTTGTTTTGTTTATCCTTTTCAATTTGTGGATTCTTCCCTATAGCAAAAGTAACCCTTATAAGTTCTATGCTACCAAGTTTTTCTCATATCTATCATTTTGTTTTGTTTATGATGTCTTGAACTGTAGCAAAGTTTCAAATTTTTCATGTAATTAAATGTCTTTTACTTTATGGCTTTTGAGTTGTATGGCTTATTTTGGAGGCTTCTGTACACTCTATACTTAAACAGAAATTCTTTGCTGGATTTTATATGTATGTCTTGCATTCCAATGCATTTACATCTTTTTGATTGATTAGAATTCATGCATGGCATGATGAAAATATAGAACTCTAAATTTTGTTTAAATGAATTATCAATGCTTCAATCAATTGAAAACATGTTTTTTTTTTTTGTCTAATTTAAAATGCAGGGACTTCTCAGGTGGTCCAGGACTTCCCACTTTCAATGCAGGAGGTGTGGAGTCAATTCCTGTTCAGGAAATTAAGATCCCACATGTGGCCAAAAAATTAACAACAACAAAAACCAAAATGCAATTCTCAAGTAAACAAAACTTTCTGAACTTTTCCAGCTATCTGTCTTTCCCTCTGCCAGTAGCTTTGTATTTTAATAGAGCATATGCTAACATTACATATTACTAATGTCCACATATGTTAAATATTTTTCAGCTATCCTCTTGCACTAACTTTCCTAGTTAAACACTGAACTAACTAATATTTACTAATGTTTGTGATTATTGTGAATTGTAATCTTTCCTCATTTTTTATTATCTCTGGAATTTGGGAAAGTAATTGACTTTTATACATTTTGATGTAACCGATCACAATTCTGAACATAATCATTTCTAATCTTTTCCACTGATTCCTGCATTTTGAATAGAAAGTCACATCATCTGTGATTTCTGTTGTTTCCTTAGTGTAGTAGTTAAAGACTCTGAAACCAGCCCCACCGACTCTCCCCATGTTCATACCCTGTCTGATCCCACCTGCCCTTTGCACCTGACCCTAACCTGTCTGTACTGCTGTAAAACACTGTCTGCTCACAAGGAAGTGACAACAATAAAATATTTTAATATTTATAAAACATCAAGAGCACTGCTGCTTTATTTTTGAGTTGTCTCTGGACTCGTCAGGTGCTTCCCTCTTTCCTAAGACCTGGTTCCCATAGGAAGTTGATGAGAAAAGGTGACCTCTGATCTGAAATGGATTCTACCACTTGGACATCTTTAGCATGTTAAAGGTAATATCTAAAACATTTTCATTTGATATATGATGCAGGGTACCCAAAGCCAGTGCTCTCTCACAGCCTGGAGGGATGGGGTGGGGAGGTAGGGGGGTGCGGGTGTGGTTTCAAGATGGAGGGGACACATGTATGCCTATGGCCAATTCACATTGATGTATGGCAAAAACCATCACAATACCGTAATGATCCTTCAATTAATATAAACAAATTTGAAAAATTAGTATCTAATACATATTAAACATTATGTGTCAGGAACATCCCAGGTGCTTTCCGTAATAACCACAGATAATATTAAGAGCTAACTTTCAGGAATGCTCCCTACCTACCAAGTAGGGTTTCTCATGCTTTACACAAATGACCCATAGCAAGAGCCCTTAAACCCCTCCATTATATACTCTTGATTCATTCGCATTTTCATTTAACCCTCATGATGGCCATAATATTCTATGGACTTATGTCCATTGTACAGATGAGGAAACTGAGTGGAGAGCAGTCAGGACATCTGCCCAAGGCCACACGCTAGTAAGTGGCAATGCAGGGTTTCTACAGCCAAGATGCTACACTGCCCACATGGGCTCAACTCACAGCCAGCCAGCAACTGTGGGTGGTCAGGCTACAGAATGAACAGGGACTTCAGCAGTGGCCCTCTCAAGTCTCTGAGTCCCCGGCCAGGAACACTGGCAGAGCTGGTCCAACCCCCAGCAAACTGCCCAAAACTGTTCCATAAAGGGGCTGCTTTACCAGGCAGGGAGGCACCAAAGGGGGGACAAAAATGAGGAGCGAAAGTGATGGTAAATTCCAACTCTAGGTTCCTTGGAATTCCTCTTAGAAACTGCTCACCTCCCCTTCGGGGCCATATTTCCATAGCGAAGCATTTCCTGAAAATCCAGATGCACACAGAGACAGCTTGTGAGTGTCCAACTGCTGAACAGGGGTGAGGGGTAACAAAGTGTGCTCCTGACTATGGTAACAAGGTTCCACAGTAATTCCATGAGCCAGGATGACATTTTCTGGGCAAGCGGCCCAGGAGTGAATGGGAGTTCCCAGAAAGTGGTTTATTCAGAGCAGGATGTAAGTTTGGGCTCAAAAGGCTGTTCATAAGTGAATGAGGAGTTTTACATGGGAAAGTGATCAGATTTCCCAGGAGACAGCCCACCTGCCATGCTGGCTTTGGCGGGCTGCTTTCTGAAAGATGCTGGGGGTGCTTGTAGTTAAAGGATCTCAAGTTGGGGGAAGAATTTCTGGGACTTTTGGTATTCCTTCTATACTTTATTTTCTTTCTAATGCCCTGGATTTCTTCTGGGGGCATCACCATTCTTTCTGTCCTCCCATTTTGTGCCTACACATTTCCCAAGAAATACATGAAGTCAAATGCTAACAGAAACATTGGTCTCCCCTTCACAATAGCTGCCATGTGCTCTCACTCACATTCATATTCTGTGCGCTCTTAGGAAGCCAGGAAGAATAAGGAGACTTATTCTTCGTGGTAATACTTGAGCCTAAAACCAGACTAGCCCAGAGGAGTGCTCAGGCACCATTTACTGGAGGGGTGGGTGGATGGATGGATGGATGAGCAGATGGATGGGTAAATGGATAGTAGATGGATGGGTAGGTGGAGGGTGGGTGGATGGGTAAACAGACAAATGGGTAGATGAACTAATGAATTAAACATGTCTTCAGACCTTTCCACACTATCTTTTCAATCCCAGCACAAGCCATGCCCACTAGGCAGCCCACTCTCTGCTCTCCAAATATACTACTTTCTTCCCTCAGTGCTTTACAGGGGCAATTCTTTCCCTTCCTAAAAATTTACAGAAGAACTTATGCCTTCTTCTCTGCCTAATTCTACTCCCACCCAAGGCTAAAGTTCACCTAAAAGCCTTCCCTTCTCCTCCAGCCAAAGCAGTATCCTCCTGTCCTCAGCTCTGACTCATCATTTAGCCCCTGGCTATGAACTCCTTAGACCATCTATTGCTAATCACGCAGTTAAAATGGCTCTAGTAAGTGCTAGTGGAGTACTCTGGCTTCCCCTCTCACATATCAGGATCTAAAATGGAAGATTCCCAAGGACCAAGCCACAGAACCACAGAGAAGGCAGAAATGCATCGTGCGGGGTCCCTTCCCCCAGATGGCGTATGGAAGAGGACCCCAAAGGTTGTCATTCAGCCAAGCTGGACTCCCTGAGGGCTTGTGGCTGCAGGCCAAGAACTCACAGGAGCAGGCAATCAGTTAAGGGCAGAGATGACACCAGCAGTTATGGGTGCCCCATAAGTACACCCCAACCCGTCACCCATGGTTGGTTATGGAGATGTGTTAGCAAGTCCTGGTAAAACATACAATTCTAAGTCAGGTTTGAGGCATCTTGTGTGTGTGTGTGTGTGTGTGTGTGTGTGTGTGTGTGTGTGTGTTTTATGTGGTCCACTGAGTTCTCAAAAGAGAGCAAAAATTCCTTTGTTATTGTCAGCTAGGTGTTTTTGTTACAACAGACTGAACTCCGAAGTCTAAATACCACTAAGAAGGGGGTCTTGGCTTGGTCAATGAGAGTAGCTATGCATATGTGTGTAGAAATGGGTGTGCATACACAGCATAAAGTCAGAACCTCCCACAGAAGTCCCCACCTTGAAGGAAGGGAAAGCAAATGAAAGCATCACCTGTTAAGTTCTTTCTATACCAGGCACTATAGTAGGTACTTTATATGTGGCATTTTGGTGAGAGGCCTGTTGTAGGGGGTTGAATGGTGGCCTCTGCAAAGGTTTATCCATGTGCTCAACTCCACATTCACCTGTGAATGTGACCTAGTAAGAAAAAGGGTCAGGACTTTCCTGGTAGTCCAGTGGCTGGGACTCTGTGCTCCCCATGCAGGGGGCCAGGGTTCAATCCCTGGTCAGGGAACTAGATCCCACAGGCTGCAACTAAGCCCTGGGACAGCCAAATAATTAAAGTAATTACTGCAAAAGAAAAGAAAAAGGATCTTGCTGGTACAATTAAGCTAAGGCTCTCTAGATGAGATAAATCATCCTGGATTACCTGAGTAGGTCCTATATCCAATGATCACCTTTTGAGAGACAGAGAGAAGACACACAGGAAGGAGAAGGCCACCTGAAGCAGAGGCAGAGACTGGAGTGAAGCAGGAATGTCCAAAGCCCCCAGAAGCTGGAAGGGGCCAGGAATGGACTTTTCTCGGAAGTCTCTGCAGGGAGCAAAGCCTTGCTGACAGCTTGACTTTGAACTCCTGGACTCCTGATAACTGAAAATAAATTTCTCTTGTTTTAAGCCACCAAGTTAGTGGTACTTTTGCTCTAGCATCCCTAAGAGATCAATACAAGGCCCATAGGTTTTCTGGCATTGGTCCAGGGGTCAACACATGTTCATGAATCAATTAATCACAAGGACATTTAACTAGGTGTCAACTATACCATAGCCAATTCCATTCACTGACTACAGGCCCAGAACTGGAGAGTTTGTCCTGTAATAAGGGGAAAGAGTAAACTTTTCTAAAAGGGTAAATATCCCAGAGAGGTCAGGAGTGGGTGCTTATACTAAGGGTCTCCAGTGGAGTCCTGAGACAAAGCTGAGAGCTTCTGGCATGTTCGTGTTTTGTCCCCAGGGACATAGAGAGGAGGTGGTGGGGGAAAAGGGGTGTGCAGCGTGAGCAATTTCACCACCAGCAGGAGACAGGTCCCAAAGCCCGGTATTCCTGGGGTGGAGATGCAGGAGGGAAAACTCCCATGCCTCACACTCCTGGGGACTTCAGTGTCTCACAGAAAGATGACTGGATCCATGTTCCAAAACCAACACAGCATAACACAGTTTTCAATTCACAAGAGGCAAAATGTGAAATAAAAACCATCCACTTACACATAGAATCCTTGTGAGTTATCAATAATATCATAAATCATTTGCGATTTGATGGAGCTAAGCTTCTCCATGGCTGCCGCCCCGCCGTTGTTCTTAACCCACTCCAGGACCAAGCCCATGACATAGATGCTAAAATAAAGAGCAAAAAAAATACATATACCCATTTAGATCAGCTTTGTACAAACGACAAGACATCTGAGCAAACTGAAGCTGTACTAAAATAGACTTAAAGACACCATTAGACAAATTATTTTTAAAAGAGAAAAAATTTCTTTAAAAGGGGGAAAAAAAAAAAAAAACTGCTGAGGGGATTTCCCTGGTGGTCCAGTGGTTAAGCCTCCAAGCTTCCAGTCCAAGGAGCACAGGTTGGCTCCCTGGCTGGGGAACTAAGATCCCACATGGCACATGGCATAACCAAAAAATGAAAAATAAAATGATGCTGAGGGCTCCGTGTGCACTTCACTGAAAGCCCACAGGGCAGGAACAGAGGTCTTCTGTGGAAAAGACACAGCTCAAGCTGGGCATACGGAGAAGGCCAGCTATGCCCTCTCTATGAGGGGGGACAAAGGTTCCCCAGAGGAATTTGTATAGACTTAGTTGCTGGGTGTCTAGGTCCACTGAAGGTCTGGGGTGGACCCTCCCCCCCCCCAGCGTAGCTGCTGCCTCGTTTATTAACACTGTGACAGGGTGGGGAGGGGAAGACCCACAAGAAGCTTGTCCCAGGGAAGCCCAAGATACTGACTGCCTCCTTCATTGCCTCCAGGTGGCTGGAGAACTCTGGTATTTCTACCCCCAGAAGGTAGCAGAAGCCAATGTGGCGCTGCCCGGGGCACTGGGCAGAGAATGGCCTGTACCCAGAACCATGCAATGGCTCCTCCGGAAGCTTCCCCAGCGGGCTCCCCAGATGGCCCTGGAAGGAATGAGAAATGGTCCAGGGCCAGGGGGAGGGAGCTCAAAGCAGAAATCAGCCACTGGGTGTTTACAGCCTCAGCTGAAGCTCTCTGGATAAAGACTGAGAAATCAGAGGGGCAGAGGAGAAAGAAGAAAGCAAGCGGAGGCAAGCAACATTCAGCAGGCTAGGCGCCCTGTTGGCTGCTCTCCCTTTTACTGATCAAAAAAAGTCTGAGGCCAGAGCTGCCATTATCTTATTTTACAGATGAGGAAACAGGCTCAGAGAGCTTGACTCTGCATGATTTTACATCCAACAAGTAGCTGATAAAGCAGGATTCCAACCCCAGCTGGTCTGATTCCAAAGCCCCAGCTCTTTTCACAATAACAAAAGGGCTCCAGACCCTCAACCACTATCTCACCTGCCAGTGGGGCGGTCAGGCTGGTACCACAGCTCAGACACAGGTGCCAAGAGCAGCTGCTGCAGGGACATAACAGCTCACACGTGTGTTCCAGATAAGGCGTTCTCCCACTTTCCTGTAAGATGCTCTAGAATTTCCATCTAACCCCAAACTGCTCGTTCCCCCAGGAACCACATAAACCCACCCTGCCACATGATCCCAGCAGAGTCACCTGTGAGTCCTGCCTG